>JAGIQG010000008.1:8568146-8983146 GCA_024679065.1 Sphyrna mokarran
CACACCTCCTCATTTCCATGAGCCTACCATGCAGAATCTTATCAAACACCTTACTGAAATCCATGTGTACGACATCAACCTACTCTACCTTTGTCCATACACTTACCACCTCGAATTCAATCAAATGTGAGGCAGGACTTGCTACTCACAACCATGGTGACTATCACAGATTAAATTGAATCTTCCCAAATGGTCATAAATCCTATCTTTCAGGATCCTTTCCATTAACTTACCAACCACCAAAGTAAGACTAACTAGCCTATAATTACCAGAGTCATTCCTATTTCCTTTCTTGAAAAGACAAACAACATTTGCCACACTCCAGTCCTCTGACATTATCCCTGTGGACAGTGAGAACGCAAAGATCAAAGCTAAAGGTTCCACAATCTCATTCCTTGCCTCCCCAAGTATCCTAGGATGTATCCTATCTGCCCAGGGGACTTATCCTGTTTTTCAGAATTGCTAATACATCTTCCCTTAGAACATCTATTTCCTCCTTCCAATGTCATGATCTCATTGAATGGCAGAGCAGACTTGAATGGCCAAATGACCCATTTCTGTTCCTAGTCCTTGGAAAGCAATTAACCTACCTACTCAGATTCTACAAACCATACAGTCAAAACTTTGATATATAGTTATCAAATATGCAAACTGTTTTCTTTGCCATTCAAATCTTATTTGCATCTTGTCAGAACATTCAATTTGTTTTGCTTTCTTGAGACTTGCAGTTTACTTTCCCATCTGTGAATGAGGAAAATAGGTTAGAATCCCAGTACAGATGCAGCCAGTGTAAAATATTTGCCTCTAAATTTGTTCTGTTGAAATTTAGCAAGAGCTTGTGTATGAAATGACACATTCAAATCTTTCCAATACAGAAAATGATGAAAGATAACAACTTAGTCAGGCATCTGGATGCCTGTGAAACGATGGGAAATGCAACAGCTATCTGTTCAGACAAAACTGGCACCCTCACAATGAACAGAATGACTGCTGTTCAAGCATATTTAGCTGACCAGCACTTCAAGACAATTCCAGAACCTGAAGCTATTCCTGAAGCTATTATCGACAAACTTGTTGTAGGGATATCTGTAAACTCTGCTTACACTACAAAAATACTGGTATGTTGGAATTCTTGCCAGTTAGTCAGTATTATTTGACCATAAAGGCTCTTGTTTGCATTACGTATGGTTTAAACATTGTATAGTACTATGTTCATGTTTTATACCTGGGTTTTAAACTGTATTACATTGAAGGGGGCAATTATTAAAGTTCACTAGAAGGCAGCACTGTACTTCAAATGCTCTAATCATCAAGCAAACCTTGAATGACTTCCTACAATTTCTGTGCTATGACCTTGAATCTTACAGCTGATTCCTTCATTGATTTAAGAACAGCTTTTTATTTCAACTTTATTTGGATTGAATCTTGTAAAACTGAGTACATCTAAATGTGTTACTGATCTAAATTTTCAGCCTCCTGACAAAGAAGGTGGTTTGCCACGTCATGTAGGCAATAAAACAGAATGTGCCTTGTTGGGACTTGTATTAAGTTTGAAGCGAGACTACCAAACAGTTCGGGATGAAATTCCAGAACAGAAACTATTCAAAGTCTACACTTTCAATTCTGTGCGAAAATCCATGAGCACAGTTCTGCAGAATCCTGATAATAGTTTTATAGTGTTCACTAAGGGTGCCTCGGAGATCGTTCTTATAAAGTAAGTATATTCTAACATATTCTGTGTAAAATGTATGTACCTGATATGTTGGTGGCTTTTAGGAGGGGTCTTGAATAGAGAACTGGCCTATCTTCGAGAAGGTATACTGAACAGTTGGTCTTCCAACTTGACCCTTGCACAAGGACTTCCAAGAATGGAGAAGGTGATTGTGTCTATCATTGAGCTTTGGTCAGGAGAAGCTAATTTTGAAGAACAAGCTTTGAAACTTACAGAAGATTTGAAAGCTTTCCTTAAGGCTAAGATTTTTATTAAAACAAAGGGTTACATGAATATCACAGTATCACATCCATTAATTATGGCGCTAAAAGCCAAGCACATTAGTTGCAATGAATGCTACTGCTCATCTTGATTTCAATATTTGCTGCCACTTATACATAGCAAGCACTAACCTAAGACAGGTGCACATATACAGCTTAGTGATCTAAGCAGTTGAGACTTTGCAAGTAACCCAACGTCATAATTGCATAAAGACACTTTCTAAATTAGTCCCAATTGTCTGCATTTGGCCCATATCCCTCTATACTAATTTTACCCAATCTTACTGTCTAAATGCTTTTAAAAAGACAATTGTACCTACCTCTATTACTACCTTTGGCAGTTTGTTCCAGATTCTGTCCACCCTCTGTGGGGAAGAATTTCCCTTCTGAACCCTTTTTTTTTATATCCCCCTCACCTTTAAACCTATGCCCTCTAGTTTTAGACTCCCCTACCTTTGGGAAAAGATGGTAACTATCTATCTTTATTATGCCCCTCATTATCTTGTAGATATCCTAATAAGATCACCCTTAAGCCTCTTGCACTCCATAGAGAAAATGTTCCCAATTATCCAGTCTTTCCTTTTATAGCTCAAACTAAGTCCTGATAGCATCCTAGTAAATCTTTTCAGAATCCCTACAGTGCAGAAGGAAGCCATTCAGCCCATCGAATCTGCACCAACCACAATCCCACCCAGGTCCTATGCCTGTAATTTTCTGTATTTACCCTGCTAATCCCTGACAAGAGTCAATTTAGCATGGCTACTTTACCTAATTTGCACATCTTTGGACTGTGGGAGGAAACTAGAGCATCTGAAGGAAATCCATGCAGACATGGGAGAACATGCAAATATCAGTGATACACCCTTAAGAGTGTAAGGGTGATCTGGCATTGAAAGGTAGCAGTGCTAACCACTGTGCTGTCCCTGCACACTTTCCAGTTTAATATCCTTTTTATAATGGTATGACCAGAACTATGCATAGTATTCAAAGTGTGGCCTTACCACTGTCTTGTATAACTTCAAGATGTCCCAACTCCTGTATTCGATGTTCTAATCAATGAAGCATGCCGAATGCCTTCACTACTCTATCACCTGTGATTTTCACTTTCAAGGAGTTATAAACCTCTACCTCTAAATCTTCATTCCATAACTCTCCCCATCATCCTCATCATTCACTGAACAAGGGCAGGACTTACTCATTCTATCAAAATGTATAACCTCGCATTTATTTAAACTTAAACTCCATCTGTCATTCATCAGCCCACTGGCCCAGTTAATCAAATCTTGTTGCAATCTTAGATAACCTTGATTTTAAATTACACATACTCCCAGGTCATCCAGAGACCACAGGACCGGATCCCCAAGTTCCAAATTCTGTGTGCTCCTTGATTTCCTCCCAGCCACAGTCACTTCCCTGTCCGTTCGTTTGTTCCTACCTCTCCAGACTGCCAAATTGAAATAGCGCTGACTGTCAAATTGTTCTTGTCCTTTTCCACTCTAATCCAAACCTGGCCTCGTCCATTGCAGATATTTTACAAATAGCAAAGTAATGTATAACAACCTATTCAGATGGCAGTTATCTGTGATAGGTGGCCTGCTATCTTGCAGTAATTCAATATTACACCTGGAAAGAGAATTCTAATTCCTAATGAAAGCAGTCAGTGACTTAAACAAGAGGGAAAAAGGCAAATTTGAACCATAAAGGAAACAATGCCCACAAAAAAGTAACAAAATAAAGCAAGTTACTGGCAGAGATTTTTTTATTTCAGAGCAATTCTACAGATCAAAATACTTATTGATACCTTAATTTGTAAACATGTTCCCCAACTTGGGGATTTGGCCATATATAATTTATGACTTGGATACAGGGATAGAAGGTTTTATAGCCAAATTTGCAGATGATGCAAACATAGGCAGGACAATAAGTTGCAATGAAGAAATAACTTTACAAATAGATAACACAGAACAGTACAGCACAGTCCAGGCCCTTCAGCCCTCTGTGCTCAGCTTTTTCTGAAACCAGGATCAATCTAATCCACTCCCTATCATTCCAGTGTGCTTCATGTGCCTATCCAATAATTGCTTGAAAGTTCCTGAAGTGTCTGGCTCCTCCATCACAGCAGACAGTGCATTCCACAGCCCAACCACTGAATAAAGAATCTACTTTGGACTCCCTCCTATATCTTCCACCATGAATCTTATAGTAATGCTTCCTAGTAATAGCTGCATGCATCCAAGGAAATGTTCTCTGAACATCCACGTTGTCTATCCCCCTCATTGGCTTAAACTTCTATTAAACTGCCTCTCATCCTCCTCTCTCTAAACAGAAACACCCTAGCTCCCTCAACCTTTCCTCACAAAACCTATTCTCCAAACCAGGCAGCATGCTAGTAAATCGCCTCTGCACTCTTTCTAATGCTTCCACATCATCCTCCTCAGTGAGGTGACCAGAACAGTGCACAGCATTCCAAATGTGGTCTCACCAAGGTCCTGTATTGTTGCAGCATAAAAGATTAGCGTGTACTAAAATGTGTACATGGAATTTAACATGGATAAATTTGAGATCGTGCATTTTGGCTGCAAAAATGGGAAGTGACTTCTTTAAATGGGAAGACACTTCGGGGTTTTCCAGTGCAGAGGGATCTGGATGTCCTCTTGTGTGAATCTCAAAATTAGTACATAGGTACAACAGAAAGTGAATGGAATGTTGACATTTTATAGCTAAAGGATAGAACATAAAAGTAAGGAAGTATTGTTGCAACCATATAAGGCATTGGTGAGGCCACACCTGAAGCATTGTGCACAGTTTTGGTCCGTGGAAGGGTCAAAGGTTTTATTTCAATTGGCAGCTTGGTGGGTTGAAAGGTTGTTCCTGTGCTATAATTTTTGTTCCTTATTTGAGGAAAGATGTAGTGACATCGGAGAGGAGGTTCACTGGATTGATTCCAAAGATGAGGCATTCGTCATATGAAAGTGTGAACAATTCAGGCCTATATTTCTGGAATTTAGAATGAGGGGAAGTCAAATTGAGATGTATATGACAGTAGAAGGTATGGATAAAATAGACATGGAGTGGATGCTTGCTCTTGTGGGGCATTCTAGGACGAGAGGTCATATCCTTAGGATAGGGGGAATAAGTGTAAAACACAATTTGAGGAGAAACTATTTATCAAGGAATGTGAATTTCACTAGCCCAAAGTGTGATAGATGCTGGGAGAGGAAATAAATTTAAAGAGTTAGATTTTTAATTGATAATGGATTGGAGGGTTATGGATAAGGACCATACATCAGCCATGATCAAATGGCAAAGCAGACTCATGTGCTGAATGGCCTAATTCTGTTCCTGTATCTTATGGAATTATAAACTTGAGTCCTAATTTATAAAATGCCATCTGTGTGTAAACTATTCTGTTTTTCAGTTTAAAACTTGTGTATTAGCTATAAGTTTATCATTCCATTTTGCGTCTTCCAGTTGGTTGGAGTTAAGTTTTTAGATGCTTTAAAAACTTGTCATAAAATATCTGTCCCCGCCCTCCCAGGTGCTCCAAAATTTTAAACGCAAAGGGAGAGATCAAAGAATTAAAGATGCGAGACCGTGAAGATTTAGTAAAGAAAGTAATAGAACCAATGGCCTCCGAGGGATTGCGTACCATCTGCTTAGCTTTTCGAGAATTTGAAGCTAATTCTGGTGTGGATTGGGATAATGAATCTGATGTACTTTCTGACCTCATCTGTATAGCTGTAGTTGGTATTGAAGATCCTGTGAGACCAGAGGTAAGTTAAAATGACACTGAAAAGGTGTACTTGAGTCCTTTGAGATGTTATCCTACATTAAGGATTTTTTTGTAGAGCCCACTGTTAAATATGGAAGTCTGAGTTTTCCTTCAGACTCGAACCATTTATCAACATGTTTCCAATATTTTTATTCATTAGGGTCTGAGTACTTTTCTAATTGAGTTGAATTTTGTGAATGAACTAACTAGAAACTACTTGCATTTTTTCCATCTTTTTTGCCTTTGAATGTTCAGTTTGATTTGTGACTGAAATTTTTTAGTAGTCTAGATTTGTACTAAACTCATTTCAACAAAAGTTAAGATTTAAAGTGCTTGATGTAGGTCTAATCAAAGCCATTGTGGTTTGTTTGTCTTGCTTCTGCCTGATTTGAAAGCAGCATGAGAAGCAAACATCAAATGGTGTAGTGTTGCATCACATGAAATGTTAGCTAAATATTTGTAAACTGGTAGCAAAGACAAGCATGACAGTTTGTCGTAATTCTGAATTAAATGAAAAGTTAAATTGTTTTATACATGTCTTGGGACAAAGCACTTCACCACAATTTTTGTATGGATAACTACTTAGTGTTCATGTGACAGCCTGATATGTAACATTTTTCGGCTGTATTTTCTATCTGTTTTCTATGGTTCAGTTCTGCTTTGGTTTTCCAACTTCTATCTTCATCAAAAACCTCCTCAACTTTTAGTCTTCTAATAGCATTGCAACAAAATAGCCTTGTGTAATGTTGTACAAGGATGGCTACAACAATCTGAATTCTTTCTTGGATTATTTTGAGTGTTCATGGATGTAGGTGCTTGAACTATAATTTGATTATATTAATTATAACTAGATTAACTATATTAATTAACTATAATTGAATTGTAATCATTTATGGATACCTTCATTTTAAAGCTCATGCTGTTTTGCTGAGGAACTCGATACAAAATGTATAAAAGATTATTTCTGCTTTAAATTCAGTAGCTGTAAATTCATGGTCCAGTAATTAAATCCTCATTAGAGGATTTAATTACTGGAGGAACCATTAACTATTACATTCCAATGTAGTAAAAGGTATTAAGGCACTTCAGAGCATTATCTAACTATTTGATGCTGACGTATATGACATAGGAAGACAGGTGGTATCAAGTTGTCTGAGGTATGTTCTTTAGAACATTTTGAAGGGGAAACGAATAGAGCGATTTCCAGAGCTGCAAGCCCTGGTAAAGGAAGAATGCTTCATGGCTGGTGGCTGAGCTGGGATGCTCAAGAGGCAAGACTCTAGAGGGGGGGTTGATCTGAAAGAGTTTATAAAAGCAGTCATCTATCCAGGAACTAATGTAGATCAATGAGCATGGAAGTGATGGATAAACAGGACTTAAGAAATTGGACGGAGGTGGCAGAATTTTGGATTATCTCGGAGGATTGAATGTGAAATGCCAGGCGTCAATGTACTGGAGTTCAGAAAGAAACATATTTGGATTGAGATTCTGTCAGTCACAGAGCACAGATCTGTGAATCAATGCAAACATTAAATGACTTTCAAACAATTTCATTTAACAGGAAACTCCATGGTCAGCACCATGTCAAGTTGCATTAGCTAACTAGCCAAAGCTTAATATAAGGTCTTTGAAGAGTAATTGTTCTTGGACATAAATCAGGCTGTCAAATCACCAGAGCTGTTCTGATTTTGACTAAATGGTAGTAACAATTAGTGTAGCATTAATTCAGCAAATTAGACATCACGATTGATTTTTTTTTTTAGATGAGATTGAAGCTGATTGTGGAGTGTCACCATTTTGGCAAGGTTCAGGGTGAGTGTGTCTGGAACTTGTGTGGATGAAATCATGGGTTGAGTCACTTGTGCCACAATATCTTCGAAATAGTAGTGGTGTTTGCTCTAGATGATTACAAATTCCCAGCATTTCTTCCACTAGGAATGTTACAAGGCATCACCAACATTCAATGATATGGTAAGGAATATTATTGGTTGATAAAGTCTGATTTGAGATGGAGTTCATTATTCAGCTTTAGCTAAATGTAGTAAATTAAATTTGAGGGAAGAAGTGTAGCATGATTAGCTTTGGATGGTGAGGAAGGAGCTCACCCAAACATGGTCCAAATTTTCTTTATGAAATAGAAATCTTATTCTAAATTTTCTATACGATATTATGAAACAATTCAGTCCAGGTTCACTTTGTACAGTGTTCATAGTCAGCTTCTACTTGTCTAAACAATATTATTTACCATGCTAGTTCACTACTTGAACAAATAAGACAATGCTCAGCCTGCATTGTGCCAATATTTGCCAAATTCTAAAACTAGAGGCCTGAACCATGGTAAAACCAAGACCATATACTGTAAGTGAGCAGTTGTATGCTTAAATCTAACATTTCATTTGATTTATGAAGCATTCTTATTTCGTGCGATATGGACATTTGTTGCCTGACCACAAGTTAATGGCTCGCCCCCATCTGGAGTCCAATGTAAGAACATAAGTAGGAGTAGGCCGTCTAATCCTTTCAGCCTGTCCTGCCATTCAACAAGATTGTGGCTGATCTGAAGTAGATCAATTCCACTTTCCTGCTTTCTCCCCATAACCCTTAATTCCCTTGTCTATCAGAAACCTATCTACCCATGACTTAAATATATTCAGCGAGGTAGTCTCCACCACTTCAATGGGCAGAGAATTCCAGAGATTCACCACCCTTTGAGTGAAGTTCCTCCTCAACTCTGATCTAAACTGCCCCCTCCTTATTTTGAGGCTGTGCCCTCTAGTTCTGCTACCCTCTAAGTGGGAAGAATCTGTCTACCTCTACTCCCATCTATCCCCTTCATCTTATGTCTCTAAGATCCCCCCCTCAACTTTCTAAACTGAGTATAGACCCAGTCTATTCAATCTCTCTCATAGGCTAATTCCCTCATCTCCAGTATCAACCTAGTGAACCTTCTCTGCACTCCCAAAGTCAGTATATCCTTGCACAAACGTGGTGACCAAAACTGTACACGGTCCCCCAATTGTGGCCTCACCAGTACCCTGTACAGTTGCAGCAAGACCTCCCTGCTTTTATATTCTATCCCCCTTGCTAGAAAGGCCAAATTCCACTCGCCTACTTGATCACTTGCTGCATCTGCAGACTGGATTTTTTGTGATTTGTGCACAAGGAGCTCCAGTTCCTCTGCACCATAGCACACTGCAGCATTTCACCTTTTAAATAATCCCTCCTACTATTATTTCTACCAAAGCAGATAATCTCCCATTTGCTAACATTATACTCCATCTGCCAGGTCCTCGCCCACTCAGCCTATCCAGATCTCCCTGCAGACTTTCCACACCTTCCATGCAATTTGCTTTTCCACTCATTTTTGTGTTCTCAGCAAATTTCATTACCTTACACTCAGCTCCCTCCTCCAGATCGTCTACGTAAACTGTAAACATTGAGGCCCCAGCCCCCATCCCTGCAGCACTCCACTAATCAACTGCCAAACAGAATAGCACTTATTGATTCCAACTCTCTGCTTCCTATTAGACAGTCAATCCTTATTCACGCTAACACCTTACCCCTAACTTGCAGCAACTTTTTTGAGGCACCTTATCAAATGCCCTTTGGAAATCTAAAAACATCACATCCATCGGTTTCCTGCTGTCTACTGCACTAGTCATCCTCATAGAAATCCAATAAATTCATTAAACACAACTTCCCCTGTGCTGTGTCTGCTTGATCAAACCGTTCTTGGTGCCTTGCTATTTCTTTAACGGATTCTAGCATTTTTCCAACTACAGACGTTAACTAACCTGTCTATAATTCCCTGCCTTTTTGCTACCTTTTTTAAACAGCGGTGTAACATTAGCTGTTTTCCAATCTTCAGCACTTCCGCGGAGTCCAGCAAATTTTGATAAATAATTACTAAGGCATCCGCTATCACCTCTGCCATTTCTTTCAGAACCCTGGGATGCATTCCATCCAGTCCTGAGGACTTACCTACCTTCAGTCTCGTTAGTCTATCAAGCACTACCTCTCTAGTGACAGTAATCACATTAAGGACCTCATTTCCTACCATCCTTCTATCTTTAATATCTGGCCAGATTGGGTAAGGATAATAGATATCCTTCACTAAAGGACATTTAGGACACACAGTTTCACAGTTCAAGTTATGGAAATTAGTTTCAGATGTAGATTTTCCACCAGCTGTGGTGGAATCTGAACTTGTCTTCAGAGTTTGGGCTTCTGGATCACTAGTCTGGTGACATTATCCTATGCCTCCTAAAATTTAGAATATTCATAGTGTTTGTAAGGTTTGATTCATTTCCTCAATGTGGAAACTAATTTTGCATTTGGAGGAATATGTATTTTTGTTTGGACTAGAATAAAGTGACTGCAGATTTAAATTGCATTTATTACACAACCATCAGACAAGACACTTGACATCAAGCAAGTATTTCTATACATTGGGAATTTGTTAACCATGAAAGCTTGTGAATTTGACACGATTCAAATTATGGAAGGTAGCGGATTTGTGTTGCTTCATATGAAAATAGTGAATCAATGATGTGTAGAAATGTACTGCACTGATCAATGGGATGGCAGTGATTTGTCTTCTAACTACCATCTACAGATGTGTTTTCCCCACTGATTCCAGTTTTGCTTGGTCACAGTACTATTAATGCTACCTCATGTGAGAAAAGCTGCTATTGCCTGTCTGTGAACATGGTTCTCAATGAGGCTATGATGAGATTTGAAGCTGAGCACAACAGGTTCGTGATCAGGTGTAGCTTTATGGCACTTGATGCTGCCAATCCAGTACTTGCCGTGTAATACATGACTTTTTAGGCTATTCCTGGTTAACTTTCCAGCCAATCTTAGAGTTGCACTGGAATCTTTTAGCTCTGGTTTTCACTAACATTGAAATATTACACATTCCTGTTTCATCATTAAACAAAAAAAGACAGTACAGCAAGAGGCCCTTTGGCCCTCCAAGCCTGAACTGACTATGCTGTCTGACTGAATTAAAACCTTCTATTCTTTCAAAGACTATATCTTTCTATTCCCAAACTAAAAGACCAATAGAGGGAGTTTACAAAAGTCTGCTTTCTATTATTATATGGAGGAAATCAATAATGCAATTCTGTTCTTGCATTAGTCCAGCAAATTTATTACAACATTACCCAAGCTGTGATATTACAAATTCATGTTCTGATAGTTTCCTATGAGAGGGAGGAAACCGTAATATAATTCTGTGCTAACACCAGTCTACCAGTAATAGACAGTCTATTACAACATTATCCATGTTGTTCCGCCAGTGTTGACTAGCGTGCCTAAGCCAAGTAAACATTACCCTGAGTTACAGACGGATCTCCTTTCCTAACTACAGAACAGTCTTAATGAACACAAAAGTGATATTTCTAATGAGGATAAACAAAATGCTGGAAATACCATGTCAGGAAGCATTTGAAGAGCCAAACAGCTAATGTTTTGGTCAAAAACTCAATTCTAGAAGGTAATTGACCTGAAATGTTCATATATCCTAAGTGAAATCAAATGAAACTTGAGCCAAAAGAAGACACTATACACTTGATCAAAGGCAAATTTGAATCAATTTTAAAAGTGAGGGGCTGTGATATTGTCCTATTTTGATATCTTTCGTACAAGGCTGCTTCAAGAAAAAGTATTTTGAGTCAATTTGCCTGGTAAACATGCAGCAGATGTTAAGAATGTAGGCTAATGACTGATTTTAACTAAAAAAATATGTTGCTTTGTCAAGCTAATGGCTCTTTTGTTCTCTTGGGATTTTAGACTAGGTTGACAGTTCAACTAAGCTTGTAGCTAAGAGTTTCATTTTAAAATACAAGCAGTTACTGTCTAGGCTACCAGAAGAAAGCAGTATCTTTGCTCTAAAGGCTCTCAAAGTTCCAAGCCTGGTGACTGAAGTTGAAGCAAGTATGCTTGTGTTTTGCTAATTAATTTTGAGTCAAGTCTGAACTCTTGATTGGAACTCCTTGGGTGATAGGTTAGCAGTTAAGACTTGTATCTTGTCATCTTTAACTTTTGAACAACAAATAAACATTAAGATCATAATTTGTTTTGATTAAAGGTTTCCAGTTTCAGTAGAATCATTGGAATCATCCCTGGAATGAAACATCCTCCCATTAATGCCAAAATTGAAAATTGTTGCGATCTAATCTGGCTTCATAACGTATCTCTTTAGAATCCTAACAGTAAAGTGTTTTTGGAAGTGTTTTTTTTTTTAAAGGCCTGGATAGCTGAACCAAAGCCATCATTTGTACTTCCCCTTGGATGTGTTGTTCAGATGTCACCCTGGAGGTAATTCACAAGTGGTGAAACTGTGTCCAAGCGTCACTAGAAGTGGAGTATCAGGAAATACTGAAAGTTTTTCATTTTAACCATGAAACAGAACTTTGAGCTGTACAAGTTTATTAGTGTTACAAATAGGCTTGACGTTGTATTTAAGTCACTGAAAATCCCATAGTCGTCACATTCTGGCACCTGTTTGGGTACACTGAGGAGGAATTTTGCATAGCCAATGTACCTAAATAGTGTGAAGTTAAATCTGAAATGATTTAAGATTAAGCTTAGCGAAATAAGTGTATAAGGTCAAAAGTTAACTGTTAGGATTGGTGTCAGTTTTCCCTCAATCAAACCCAGAATGAGAGTGGAGGCACTTGAAATCATGTGATTGGCGACAAGCATTTCTGGATGGAATTCTGCCCAATGTTAATCTGAATCTAAATGCTGACCACAGATCAAGGAAATTGTGCACTAGTGTTCAAATCAATCCTGGCTTTATCAGTCTACCAAAATTGGAATAATGGTTTTGGATTTGACATAACAGCTACCAGTTGTAGACTATTGTTTTCAATTTAGTATTCCTGAAATTGAGTTGTGCAGATTCTATAGGAACTATGCATAAATTGAGTTTCTGGATAAATTAAGGTTGACTGTTATGATTGAGGTTAAATCATCGTCTCTAATTCTAGATCAAGTAGTCCCAAATATGCTGAGTCATATCAGTGCTATTCTCCCTGATTAGTAATCCCAGATTACCCAATCTGTACCATTTTAAAACTTTACCGATCTTAAGTCTCCACGTTGAAGATTTAGGCAGGAGATTGGTGTTGTAATACTCTTGGCATATGTTTTCTGGATATTTTATCTGCATAAAAGCACAACTTTCCACCATGTTTTCCATTGCTGCCTGGATTGCTGTACACAACCTTCCACGTGATCTGAATAAGTGTAGAATTGGGCTATCCAGTCAAAGCATACAGCAGCTTTTTCCAGCAAGCTTGATCTTGCAATCTTGATCTCTTCCAATATTTTCCCCACTGGCTGGTTTGTGCTAGCTGGTTCATGATGTTTCGGAATGCAAGGTTTGATCATAAATACTTGCAAGTGCTTTAAAGCACTGGAACTGTCTGAACATGTGAAGTATTCTCTGAAGTGAGTCTTGTAGCTTGATTTTTTTTAAGTGACAGATAAGCATATTTTACGTTCTTGACAGAAAAATGGGAGAGTTTGTCCTGAATAGCAAAGACTTGAGATTTAACTGCAGCAGAATCACTTCAACAATCCTGGAATTTATTTTTTAAAATTGAAATTTGAAACAGGAAAAAGTTGAAAGTAGTGATACAGCTTTATTAAAGTAACTATATTGGCACAGTTCTGTTCAATGGATAATTATGTTGAAAATTAAGTTTCTAAATTTAGCCCATAAAAGTGCCATAGATAAAAGTCAAAAGCATAAAGATTTTGTGAAGTAACATAGGTTACAATCCCTGTAGATCAATAACGTTTAGAAAGAAATTAAAACTTTGATGGATAGGATTGCCAAGTTTAAGAAGCAAACTAAAAGCAACAGTGACTAAATGCTCTTAGTAGGCAACTTGTTCTAAAAAACTACAGAGAAGATTCATACATTTTAAAATGACTAAAAATCTCCATGCATGGTGACCCTGTCCTTTCAGTAGGTGCTCTGTTTTTCAGAGCCATTTGAAAATGATTCTTGGTTACTTACGGTTTGCTTCCTATTCCTTTCTCTGCTGGATATCTTTTAATTCCTACACAGGTTTTCAGAGAGGGACAAGTGCAAGATTACTTCCTGTAGCTCAAGCTTGGTGAATCTGCTGGTCTTATTTAAACGTTTGTGAACTTGGCCTCTAATCTTAACACATACACATCATCCACATGGTTCACTAGGTAGAACCTATAGTGTCATGCTGTCTTTATCTATTTGCTCAGATCCCTGCAGACAGAGGGGTTCAGTGATATTTAGGAAAACCTGCAATCCAATCCTAGTGACTTGCTACGATCACCTGCCCTCAAAGCCAATCTTCAGTGGGTGACAGTGGTTAGCACTGTTGCTTCAGTGCTAGGGATCTGGATTTGATTCCCAGCTTGGGTGACTGTGCAGACTCTGCACATTGTCTGTGTGGGTTTCCTCCTGTTTTAAAAATGTACAGGTTAGATGGATCGGCCATGCTAAGTTCAACCTCAGTATGCCCAAATAGGTGCTGAACTGTGGCGACCAGGTGGATTTTTTTCTTTGCAGTGTTAATGTAAGTGTACTTGTGACATTAACTTCCTGACAATCTGAGACTCGTTGGTCTTATAATCGAAGTAGAAATGTTGATTAGCTATCCTCTTAAGATTCCAAACTTGCAACAGGGCATCTTGCTGGGACTTGTAGATGAACAGTATATCCACTACCAACACAACTGCTCAGGTTTTTGTTTACAAATGAATGTATTCCTAGTAAAACAAAGTAGCCACTGCAGGTTTGTCAGCAGAATTCTGAACGTTCTCCCATTCTACTCTTAATTCAAGATAGTCCTAAACCATACAGCACAGAAACCACTTGCCCACTAATATCATCAGGCTAGTGAGCTTCCTGGTGAGAGTTGCTGAATCCAGGGGTAAGTCTATATATTTTGCTACAACTTTATAGCTGGGAAATTCCCTGCATCTGTTACATGAACTAATTACACCTACAACTGTCGTGTAATTTTTCAGCTTGTTTAGCCACCCTGAATCACTGGTGTAGCAAATCCCCTTATGATTGGAATCGATCTTTCTCTACCTATTTTGATGTATTTGTATATTTTTGAAGCATGACCAAAGCTGGAAACTTAAGGTTTGCCCAGTGTATTGTCAAGTATGAATATTGTTTCCACAGACGTGTTCTCTGCTATTCTGGTGATTATCCTAGCATTACTGTGAGGTGAATTGCTTCTGGAAATTCAAAAGTGTGATTATTTACTAAAGTCTCCTAGTAATTCTACTTTAACTTGTACATTTTGAAGCAAATTTTTGAGCATGTTGTGATAGTTCAGTGACAATTTCATCTAAATTGTCTTAACCATTCATTAATTTTGTTCATGTACAATTTTGGCAATTTGTATAGATTTTTTTAAAATCATGGATTTATACTCTTGCACAAACTTTGAATTTAGTTCTTGATCATACTTTCAGGATTTTGTGATATTTCAATCTGAATTTTTGTCTGGAAATGTGTATACCCAGATAACCATAACTGTTTAATTCCTCAAACTAGTATGCAGAGTTTTACTCTTGTTTTCTGGAATACTAAACCAATAATATAACTGCAACAGTAGGAAAATGCTACTAATATTGGACATCCTGAAATTAAATGCTGGAATCAACTGGCAAGTCTGGCAGCATCTGTGAAGTCTGTTAATGTTCCAGAATTTCTGGTTTCTGTAAACTCAGTTTCTCTCCTCTACAGATGTTGCCTGAGCTGAGTATTTCCAATATTTTGTTAATTTTGTAACAAAGTCACTTGTACCATATTAATCAGAATACTGATATTGTTAACAAAAAATAATGGGTGTAAAAGGAGAGTTTGAATGTGAAACTAAACAGCTTGGAAAACAAGCAAAGAGTGGGTATAAGGCAGCTTCTCAGACTTGGAAAAATAAGTGGTATTCCACAAGAGCCTTTTGAAAAAGATAGTTAATGGTGTGATTTTTAAATAGAACTGGAGTAGAGGGCTTTAATGTAGAGATGCTTTCCTAAAGGAATAAGAGAAGAATTGCACTGCTGATTTTTTTTTTGACTAGCACCAAATGCAAACCCATTAGTTAAGATTTTGGGTTCTCATTCCTGAATGAATTAAAGAAAGAACTTGCAATTATATGATTTCAGAACACTGGGATGCTCCAACGTGCTTAACAGCCAACTGTGTACTTTTAAATGCATTACTGTTGCAGTTTACAAAACAACTGTCAATTTGTCCACAGATCCCATAAACACCAACATGATAGATAACCAATGCATCAGGGAGATTTCTTCCCAAATAGTGATTCAATCTTTGATTTGAGAGCATGCTTGTGAAACAATAGCCATAACATTCACTCTAATTCACAGGAGTGTACTTGAAGGGTGGGATTTGAACTCTACTTGAGAAAATAATACTACCTACTTTGTCCTAGTAGACATCTCTAAAATGTACAGTTTTTGGTGTCTTGTTATAGAAATGTGAAAGCAATTAAAATATAGCAAACATTCAATGTTACCTGAATTGAAGGCTCAATAATGGGGAGATGGAAAGCTGGACCTGTTTCCTTTAAAATGGAGGCTTTTAATACACTTGTGGAATGTCAGTATCACTGTCTGGGTCTGCATTTATTGCTAAACTCTAATTGCCCTTGAACTCAATGGCTGGATTGTTTCAGAAGCCATTTAAAAGTTAACCGTGGGTCTGGTGTCACAAGTAGACCAGACCAGTTAAGGAAGGCAGATTTACTTCCCTAAAGGACGTTAACAAACACAATCGACCAATGGTTTCATGGTCATCATTAGACTTTTAATTCCAGAATTTTATCGAATTCAGATTTCACTATCTGACCTACTGTAATAGCCACTAATGGATAGGCTGATCTGGTGATCCGTGATGATTCTGGTGTATTGGGTTATCATGAACTTAATGGTGAGGTCAATGTCTGTCATTTGTGCATGTTTGTTTCTTTCAAATATTTGAAAGAAGTGGGTTAGCTGTTTTGCATTAAAAGGTAGCTCAGATGTGGGCAGAACCCTAGAATAGGATTCAGGCCAAGACTTGTCCTGAATTGCAAATAGGACAAAACACTGGGGGATAACTTTAAAATTATTTAAAATTTATAGGAACACTAATGTGTGAAATGTGGAATCTTTTCTAATCTTTCCTCAAGTGAAGTCCATAATTTCTTTCTATATTGTACTCATTTATGCTGGCTGGCCAGTATTTATTGCCAGTCCTTAGTCACCCTTTAACTGGCTTGCTAGGCCACTTCTCAGAACAGTTAAGAGTCAACCACATTGCTGTGGCTCTGAGTCACATGTAAGTTTGACCTGGTAAGGACAGCTGGTTTTCCTTCCCTACAAGGACATTAGTGGACCAGTGGGTTTTTCCAAAATGGCCATCAATAGATTCTTTCTGGATTTTTTTTTACTGAATTCAAATTCCACCATCTGCAGATATGGGGTTCAAACCCAGATACCAGAACATTAGCTGAGTTTCTGAATTAACAGTCTAACGATAATACTACCAGACCAGTATCTGATTCTGCTAGGTAAAGGAATATTTAGCAGTATGAGCTATGAATAAAGTGAGATTCATTGGCAGTAAGTGTGCTGTAACATTCTATGATTTTCACTTAATGTCCTCTAAGAAAGAAATCATGCTTTTGATGATTTTTCAGTAGTTGAGTTCTGATTTTCCAAAATGATGTGATCTTGTGAAAGGTTGGATGAGTAGGGAATGTGTGACATGAATGTCAGTGCTTGAATCAGGGTATGAAGTACAGCGAATTTGAAAGATTAGCATTATTATTAGAAAATGTAGTTATAATCTACCACTAGATATTCCTAGATTCCTTTTTCTGATATGTTAAATGATTCTTTTGGTACAAACACAATTCTCCAACTTCAAAACAATGGTGCCAAAATTAAGGAAAATTTAGATGGGTATTCAACTACATTTGGATGCTGATTTTCAGTTCTCACTTTTATGCTCTAAAGATTTGTGCATTCAATAGAGTAGGAAGGGGTTTAGATTTGTGTAGTGCCTTTCACATTCTAGAGACTTCAGTTGCTACAATAGCTAATTATTTTGAAGTGATATCAGTATGAAGTCACAAATCTCTAATAGGCTGTTTTTGTTTTTCTGTGGGATCAAACAACCCTTTTCTCTGAATAGTGCTGTAGAATCTTATCTGCATCAACAGATGGATTGGATGTTAGTATAATATCAGATCTAAGCACAAACAACTTGATAGCAGTATCATGAAATTGAATTTAGATAGTGAAGAGAAATTGTTTCTGGTCAAATAGTTTACCAGATTGGTGACAGGACCAGAGACGACTTTTTTACAAAGAGTTTCGGATTTGGAATGCACTACTAGTGAATACCGATTTCAGTACTAGTAAAATCAGTTGGAATGTTATTTCTTGGACTAGGAATTGAACAAAGAAAAAATCTGGGTGGCACTTCTGCCTCAGTGCCAGGGACCCAGGTTCAATTCTGGCCTTGGGTGCATTTTTCCTTTATCTGCATGGGTTTTCTCTGGGTGCTCCATTTCCTCCCACAGTCCAAAGATATATAAGTTGGGCAGAGTGGCCATGATAAATTGCCCCTTGGTGTCTTAATGTGCAGGTAAGTGGACAGGATGTGGGCCTGAGTAAGATGCACTCAGTGGTGTGGACCCGATGGGCCAAAAGGCCTCCTTCTACAGTATCATGATTTAATAATAATAGAAGAGAATGAGGGAGTGAGCCAACTGGGTGGGATCAGTACAACTTGACTGACTGAAAGACCATCTCCTGTATTATTGATTCTTTAACCAATGCAGCATTGAGTACTAAAATAACGAGCAGCCCAAAACTATCACTGGAATGAGATTTGAGCTAAGCTGAAAGTTTATACTCAACAGCAGTATTATTTCACTGGAGTAACAGCTGAATGATGTTGGGAGTTGTACACCACAGTGAAACTGTATGATCTAAGTGAAATTGTTTGCTGCTTCTGTCTGCAGGTTCCAGATGCCATTAGGAAATGCCAGCGTGCTGGTATCACTGTACGTATGGTCACTGGTGACAATATTAATACAGCCCGTGCCATTGCTACAAAATGTGGCATTTTACAGGCTGGTGATGACTTTCTGTGTTTGGACGGTAAACAATTCAATAAACATATTCGCAATGCAAAAGGCGAGGTACGTTAACATCTTAAACTGGAAGTAGCAGAATGGATTCTTCCCTTATAATGAATACTGTGAAATGGGAAATATGTAATCTTTTCAGGTTGAACAAGAACGTATAGACAAGATCTGGCCCAGGCTTCGTGTCCTTGCAAGATCTTCACCCACTGATAAGCACACTTTAGTCAAAGGTAAAATAATGGTGATAAGTTTTAATTATTTTCTTACAGATTAATTACCAACAGGAATATTTATTGGTTCTGAATAAGGAGGCACTTAAATTCAATCTAATTCAGATAAACTGTGCAATCAGCAATTCCACCATCACATGCTCTGTACACTGAAATTCATTGTGATAAGATTTCTCCAATAACTACATGCATCATGTAGTTCTGACATTTAGAAAAATTAAGATGCTTTTATAAAGGGCAAAATATTGGTTTGAGGTGGGGTACTTTTGAAGGAGCAGGAAGATGGGAGGATGCCTGTCAGTGATCTGAAGCCCTTTTGTGGGATATAGTTGCTATATAGATAAGGCCAAGTCAACGGGACCATCAATGGGCTCTGTCCCATTTGGAGACAGATGTAGAGATGCCGGCGTTGGACTGGGGTAAACTCAGGAAGAGTCTGGCAACATCAATTTTAAATCCAACTGATTTATTTGATAGTAAATCTGCTAGCTTTCAGCCTTTGTAGCCTTTGTCAGGCAAATGAGATGTTCTGATCTCCAAAAGCGCACATAGCAGCAAAGACAGTTTACAGATTGCTGATTAGAATGCAAATCCTTACACCTAACCTGCTATTCAAGTCTTAAAGTGGCTAACAGTGTGAGTGGAAGGAATATTGAGCACAGGTTGGAGGGATGTGTATTGTCTCCAGACAGCACAGTAAGTGAGGTTTTTTTGCTAACCCAGGCAAGTCATGGGGGTTACAAATAGTGTGACATGAAGCCAAGATCCCTGTTAAGACCGTCCTCGTGTGGGGGAACTTGGCTATCAGTCTCTGCTTAGCGACTCTGTGCTGTCATGAAGGCCCCCTTGAAGAACATTTACCCAAACGTTGGAGGCCGAATGCCCGTGACTGCTGAAATGTTTGCCCACAGGAAGGAAACTGTTTTGCCTGGTGATTGTTGAGCGATGCTCGTTCATCTGCTGTTGTAGTGTCTGCATGATCTCCCTAATGTACCATGCTTCAGAGCATCCTTTCTTGCAACGTATTAGGTAGACAACGTTGGCCAAGTTGCAGGAGTATGTACCATGTACTTGGTGAATGGTATTCTCACACTTGATGTCGTCCGTGTCTTCATCTTGTCTTGATGTCTCCATCAAGGATGGTCACCTCAGCACCTCACTGTACCGTAAACCGACAGACAACCTCACAATGCTCCACTTCTCCAGCTTCCACCCTAAACACGTTAAAGAAGCCATTCCCTATGGACAAGCCCTCCGTATACACAGAATTTGCTTAGATGAGGAGGATCGTGACAGACACTTCCAGACGCCGAAAGATGTCCTCGTGAGAACAGGATATGGCACTCAACTCATCGATTGACTGTTCCGATATGCCACAGCGATAAACTGCACTGACCTCCTCAGAAGACGGACACGGTGGACAGAGTACCCTTTGTCCAGTACTTCCCCCGAGCGGAGAAGCTATGACATCCTCTCCGGAGTCTTCAACATTGATGAACATCTCGCTAGGGCCATCCCTGCCCCCCCATTTCTTGCTTTCAGACAACCGTGCAACCTCAAACAAATCATTGTTCGCAGCAAACTACCCAACTTTCAGGAGAACAGTGACCACAATACCACATAACCCTGCCACAGCAACCTCTGCAAGACATGCTGGATCATTGACGTGGACGACATCATCAAACGTGAGAATACCATTCACCGGGTACACAGTACATACTCTTGCAACTCGGCCAACGTTGTCTACCTAATACGTTGCAAGAAAGGATGCCCTGAAGCATGGTACATTGGGGAGACCATGCAGACACTACGACAGTGGATAAATGAACATCGCTCAACAATCACCAGGCAAAACAGTTCCCTTCCTGTGGGCGAACACTTCAGCAGTCACGGGCATTTGGCCTCCGACCTTAGGGTAAATGTTCTTCAAGGGGGCCTTCACGACCTATGACAGCGCAGAGTCGCTGAGCAGAGACTGATAGCCAAGTTCCGCACACGTAAGGACGTCTTAACAGGGATCTTGGCTTCATGTCACACTATCTGTAACCCCCATGACTTGCCTGGGTTAGAAAAAAAAGTCAATCACTGTGCTGTCTGGAAACAATCCACATCTCTCTAACCTGTGCTCAATATTCCTTCCACTCGCATTGTTAGCCACTTTAAGACTTGAATAGCAGGTTAGGTGTAAGGATTTGCATTCTAATCAGCAATCTGTAAACTGTCTGTGCTGATGTGTGCTTTTGGAGAGCAGAACACCTCATTTGCCTGATGAAGGCTACAAAGGTCGAAAGCTAGCAGATTTACTATCAAATAAATCGGTTGGATTTAAAATTGGTGTTGCCAGACTTTTACCATTTGGAGACTGACAGTGACTGATTCCAGGAACTGCTTAAAAAGGAGATTATCAATGGAGAAACTGTTGAAAGATGCACACTGAGCTGAAGAAGCTGAGTAAATCAAATCAGCTGATCTGCGGGGGAAGGGTATTCTGGATATTTGTAATGCAAATTTAGTTTGGGATAAAGTGATGGCTGTAGAGAGGTGAGCAGTACATAAAATCAGGTGGAGTTTGAGCAGACAGCCCAGAACTCCACAAAGAACCAATGTTAGCCACAAGGCAAATTTCAAGCTAAGGTCATGGCAGCATGACCTTAGAGAATGATGAGCATCAGTAAGAAATCTAAGTAAGGCTGGTGTGGAGTGAAACATCTTCAGCTCTGGAGAGACTTGCAGCTCCTCATATTTAAGCAGTCCAGCAGTGAATAGTCTCATTGAGTTATCCTACCTGGGAATGAGCATTATTTTCTTGGGTAAAATAACATTCAAATTGTTATATTCACTTTACAAGTAAATTATACAGATTTAGAAATCTCCCTCTCTGAAGCCAGAGGGACTTTCTTTTGAAGCTACTGTTCTAATTGAAAATTTATGGACAAGTCTGCCACCTAATGTTAGTGTTATAGAATATTTCAAGAAATGATGCAGGAAATTGTCAAGATACATCAGTTTAGTAGTAATGCAACTAAAGGATGTGTCAAACTGTTTGAACTATAATTTTGAAATTTTTAGTCATAGACTTTGATTTTTTTTTTATTTCCATTATGTTGATTTGCTATTGTATTCTGTTTTTGGGCACTACTCCATTCCTGCTACAATGCTTTTTCATGTTTCAGTTCCTTAATTTTCAAAAACAAAGATACTGGAACTAATTGGAAAAGTCTTTCAAAGAACTAATGAGCTGAATCAAATGTCTATCTTTGCAATATCTCAAGGATATGGAACAAGTGCTGGGCTTACTGAGACTTTAGTAATTATTGTTGGTGCAGACTCGATGGGCTGGAGGATCTTTTAAAACAAAGAACAAAACAGCATGGGAAACAGGCCCTTTGGCCCAATGAGCTCGTGCCGCCACCTCGATGTTCCCACTTCTACCCATGATCCCTGTCATCCCTCTATGCTTATAGATCAATGCGTTAGAACCAAATTTGGCAGAACAAATTCTCCCTAAATTGTCTCATCAGCCTAAGAGCACATTTTGGGATGTGGGAGAAAACTGGAGCACCCAGAGAGAACCCACGCAAGCATGGGGAAATATGCGCAAACTCCCACAGACACCGGCCCAAATCCATGTGTCTGCACAGCACAGCAATAGTCACTGAGCTGTCGTATTGCCCATCAAATGGTCCAGGTCAAGCATGTACTAATGATGTGAAGCAGTAGGCTACTCAAAATCCAAGAGCAGCCCTCTCACGACCCTCACTATGACTCATTCTCTGCAGTCTTTTATAGCCTAAATTTTAAGGAAAATCTTTCCTTAACTGTAGGATGAAAGTAATATGCTAGGGATTAACAACAATCCAATTGCTAGCTGGACTTGTAGCAGCTCCTGGAACATGAAGGGACAGTTGTGAATGAGTAATATCCAATGCCATAGTCATTTTTAGTACTAACACTTGTACTTTTTTTTCCCTCCATCCAGATGGTCTTAAAATAACAACAGCTTTGATTTGTAAATATTACACAAACTGGGATTAGTTTTTAATTTACTTAAAGCTGCAGTTTATTGAAACCTTCAGGTTAGGCCGAAGTTGAGTATATATTAGCTAGCTGTACTTGATACGGCTCAGATGTGGGCATAATGTCATCATTTGAGCCTGTTTGTCTTTGCCTCACTGCTTTCTTAATAAATGCTCATTTCTTTTAAAAGTTGATTTTTGCACATTCAAATTTCTAATAAGCTCCTTGCAAAACAATGTAGCATGTTAGCTGGTGTGGGTGGGAGGGAAAAACAGGAATTAAAACATCTCATTGTACTGAAATATTAGTGCTTAAGATTGAATATCTAACTGCTATTAAAAACAACATTTTCACTTGTTGTATTTTCATTTCAAGGCATTATTGATAGCACAGTATTAGAACGAAAACAAGTTGTAGCAGTCACTGGTGATGGCACTAATGATGGTCCAGCACTAAAAAAAGCTGATGTTGGATTTGCTATGGTATGTTCAAAAGTTAATTTTGTTTAAGTTCTAAATGATTTATGTTGCATCATTATCTGTTAACTGTTTACTACCTTGCCTCAAGTTAAAATTCCATGGAATTCAAAAATGCAGTTGTGTTAGTAATTCCAATATGTCTAAAGGTTACTTTGTTTTCTCTTTGTAGGGTATTGCTGGAACAGATGTGGCCAAAGAAGCCTCTGATATTATCCTAACTGATGACAATTTCTCTAGCATTGTTAAAGCAGTTATGTGGGGCAGAAATGTTTATGACAGTATCTCTAAATTTCTCCAGTTCCAGCTTACTGTCAATGTTGTGGCTGTGATTGTGGCATTCACTGGTGCTTGTATCACACAGGTAAATGGGATTTTGTCACTTTACCCAGTAGTTGAATAGGCATAAATGATTCAAGAATAGATTCTAAACTCCAAGGAACAATCTGCAAATTAATGAATGTTTAAGTTTTAGACTAGTATGTAAGCTTTACTAAATAGTAAGGCATTGATGCTGTTACAAAGTATGTGAATCACAGAACCCTGCAGGAAGAGGCCCTTTAGCCCATTGAGTCTGCACCAACCACAATCCCACCCAGGCCTACCCCCCATATCCCTATATTTTACCCACTAAACACTCTAACCTATGCATCCTGGCTCACCAAGGGGCAATTTTAGCATGGTCAATCCTACCTAACCTGCACATCTTTGGATTGTGGGAGGAAACTGGAGCACCTGAGGAAACCCACGCAGACATGAGAATTGTGCAAACTCTACACAGTGACCAAGCCGGGAATTGAACCTAGATCCCTGGAGCTGTGAAACAGCAGTGCTAACCACTGTGCTACTGTGCTGCCATGCACACTATTCCTTGTTCTCTGCTAATGTTTTAAGTTGAGCCAGCCAATGTCCATGAATGACCTGGGCTGGCTTTTTTCTGCAAGGAAAAACCAAGTGCTACTTGGTCGAAAGGGAAACTATCTCAGAACCTGGCGCTATGGTTATAATTCCTATCACTTCACAAATAAGAATCCTCCCCTTTTATATTTTAAAATAAAGGCTTCAGCAATTCAAAACTCATCTCATTGCATTGTTCTCCAGGATGTATAGTTATTTCTTAAAATATACAGTGCTCTCTGTCTCAACCTCAATATTAAAGCCTTCCACAATCCTCTACCTAAAGAAATTGCTCCATATTCTGAGAACTCTTATGTTTTCTCATGCTGTATAATAAAACTGGTTCAGCAAGTCAACTGCTTGCTCAAAAGCTACTTTCCTTGGCTAATCTTGGATGCTTTTCAAAGAATCTACATAACTGTCATGTGGAGCAGTGTACAGGTCGAGTGAGTATCCTTTAGGTGAAGCTCTCTGGGCTCAGTCAGTTTTTGGATACCACATGTCAGCTGACATTACAATGGCCAATGCCTAGGCTAACTAAATAGCCAGAAAAGTAAGATGTACCACTGAATAGTAAATACAGACTACTGGTACTTTCCCAGCTGTGGTGCCATTTGCAATGCTGCTTGTAGAAAAGGGTTCAAGGTAAATAGTTCAGACAAGCAACTAGACTTTCCTTGCTAAAGGTCTGGTTGTGTTGGCTCAGGTCACAGACTTCCTGCACTAAAGGTCAAATGAGTTTCAAAGTGTGCTTTTTGCTTATGTTCAATTTTTGACAATCCTTCCAGAAATGTAAATTTTTACCGTGTTTATCAGAATTTTTCTGGCAATGCATGAAGTTGTTTGAAACAGAAGTATCCTCTATATAATATAATCATTCTGCCTGTTTAAGGTGTGCAGATGTACTAAATTTTAAGTGCATTTTTATCTTAATCTTTTGAAGGAGTATTTGTGCATCTATTCATAGATTCTCCAAATGGAAAGTAAAAATTACAAGTGAATCTGATCCTGTGGGTTTGATTAACATTGTGTATAAAAACTAAATATTTTTGTCATTATCTTGATTGTAATGCAGAACTGAAATATTTACAGATAACTTATCAATATGCTAATACCTAATGCGAATTGAATTAGTTCAATTTGGATTTTAGGATTCTCCATTGAAGGCTGTGCAAATGCTTTGGGTAAACCTGATCATGGACACATTTGCATCACTTGCTTTAGCCACTGAACCACCCACAGAAGCCCTTCTGTTACGGAAACCATATGGCAGAAATAAACCGCTCATCTCTCGTACTATGATGAAGAATATCATGGCTCATGCTGTTTATCAACTTATTATTGTCTTTACGCTTGTGTTCGCTGGTAAGCAGAGGGTCTTAAACTCTCTTAATAGCTTTAGATTTTTGATCAACCTTTAAGTTCAGTGACTGTATTGTACTTAAGTGAAATAGATTTGGGGTTTTGATTGGATTAAATTTTATTTCTAATTGCAAATACCGCAATCTGCTTTTATTTCAGCTTGGTTGATATTTCTAAGCTTTTTTAAAAAAAAAAATCAGTGACTTGATTACTTCTAAGATACTAATGTCAGGTTGATGCTGAGATTGGAATTAATGTGATTTAGACCCAACAAATCCCCTGGTTTTGATGGCTTGTGATGGGTTTAAGAATGGGCTCCGGAGGTGATAGGTGCATTGGCTTTGAACTTCCAAAATTAAATTTTTAAGCTGCAATATAGCAAACATAATGCAGCTATTCATAAAAGGAAAGAAAATGGGGAATGAAAGGTGTAATTGATGGGAGCTTTATTTTGTAGTAACTTGGAAAACATCGATTTAGACAGTAACAGAAGGAAAATCAAGTTTGGCAGTTTATTGAAACAGTAACATGCAGAATAGATGAGGGATATGTATTTGAATTTTCAATTGTTTGAATTATGAACAATTGCAGGTCAAGGGCCTGTATTGAGTGGAATGGCTCAAGTGCCTAAACTTTTGAAAAATAGGAATAAGGTAAATGTTGAGAACACTGCACAAATTCAGGAGGAATTAGGGATTAAAGTTGTGGGATTGGGTGATAACTGTCTTGTGTTGTAGAAGAGTGAACCCAGGATTTGATGGTACAACTTTCTTTTTCTATTTGAATGAGAACTCTGCAGTGGGCTGCAAGAAGTGCATCCACACTAAACCTATTCATTTGACAGAAGGAAACAAAAGCTGTTTCTGAATTATAGCCAATTTGTATGTAGCATGCATTGGGATTAATGTAAATTTAGTTTGAGGTGAGAGCAATTTTCCCTTGAGTTAAATGATTCCTTATTGACTGGGAAAAAAGAAAATTCTAGAAAATGCTAGAAAATCTCAGCAGATCTGACAGCATCTCCGGAAAGAAAACAGAGCCAATATCACGAATCTGGATGACTTCAGTTTCGCCATCTGAGTTACTAGACTTGAAACATTAGCACTGTTCTCTCCACAGCTGCTGTCAGACCAGGGATTTTCCAGTATTTTGTGCTTTTTGCTTCAGATTCCAGCATTTACAGTATTTTGCCTTGTTTGAGTTTTGCAAATTTCTAACCATTTTAATTTTGGACCTATGATTTTAACTTTTTCAAATGAAACTTTTTATTTGATTCAGGTGAAAAAATGTTTGATATTGACAGTGGACGAAATGCTCCTCTTCATGCTCCCCCTTCAGAACACTACACAATTGTATTTAATACGTTTGTCATGATGCAGTTGTTTAATGAAGTGAATGCTCGAAAAATTCATGGTGAAAGGAATGTTTTTGATGGAATTTTCAACAATGCGATATTTTGTAGCATTGTAGTGGGAACATTTTTCGTACAGGTAAGTGACACTTCTGGCGAGCTAATCCTCAAATAACATTTGTCACTAAATATTGCATGGAGGAGTTTTGGGTGAAATTCCTTTTTAAATTTGCTTTTTCTCCATTCAGATCATCATTGTTCAATTTAGTGGGAAGTCATTTAGCTGCGCTAAGCTAAATGCTGAACAGTGGCTATGGTGTATTTTTCTAGGAATGGGAACACTACTATGGGGACAGGTAAGCATCTTGATTTTGAAACAGTTGTCTTGCCTTTTAATATACAAGAGGAAATTTGAGCTTTGTTTTTAACGTACTATTACCATAAGAGAATAGATTAGTTTATAACATTTGAGTTAACAATATATTGTTTAATTCTTGTTCTTATCCTGCCTTTTATCAAAGCAAAACTGAATAAAGGCATTACAATAGTTCATTATGGTAGATATGGAATGCCTAGCCTAGACTGTGCTCAGATTTAGTGCATTTCATCTAAGTTTACATCTAAACTTTGCTTTCTTGAGTTTTCATTTCACTGCAAACCTTATGGGGACTATTCTACCAAGCCCAGACATCATTTTATGGATTTTTTTCCCCCCTTGTTCTGTTTACCATCTAATTTCAGTATTAGATGGTAGAGATAGTAATCTCTTTGGCTAAGTGTTTTAACTAATTAAGGATTGTGATGCTCACAAGATTAGCCATCTTTTTGCAAGCTTTTTTGGAATTAAAAAGCGCTTACAAATTAGCCCTGTGAAATACTGGTGTTAAATTGGCAAACTGTATAATAGATTTTCTGTTGGAAATCACTATAACCTAGGTAAGCTGCTGATTCTGTGAAAAGGGAGTCCAGAACAAGGAGTTGTAGTTTTGAGGATAAGGGGCAAACCTTTTTAGGACTGAGGTGAGAAGAAATAGCTTCACCCAGAGAGTGGTGAATCTGTGGCATTCACTACCACAAAGTAGAGGCCAAAACATTGATTTCAAAAAGGAATTTGATAGAGCTCTTGGGGTTAAAGGAATATGGGAAGGTGGGACCAGGGTATTGAATTTGATCAACCAAATGGCCTACTCTTCTATTTTCTATCTTCAGTATTTCAAAGTTGCAGTTGAATAATTTATTTTACTTATTCATGGAATATGGCCAAAGTGGCATTTGTTGTCCATTTCTAATTGAATTTAAGAAGATAATGGTGACCTTCCAGAATCTGTGGAATGTAGCCATAGTGCTGATGAGTGTTTTCCAGGATTTTGACCCAGTGACATTGAATAATATAGTTTCAAGTCAGGATAGTGAGTGACTTGGAGGAGCATATGTAGCACATGGTGTTCCCATGTGCTTGCTGCCTTTGTTCTTTAATGGTGAGGGGTCATCTGATGGAATTGCTGTCAAAGCCTTAGAGTTACTGGTGTATGCTGCTGCCATTGGAGGGAGTAAATGTTTAAATATTAGGAGCAGATGATGCCTATCAAATCTCCATTTAATATCTGACAAGCTGAGTGAATCTTCGAACTGAAATGAAACAGTAAAAATGGAGAATAATGGAGGAGAAAATGAGCAATATTGCCATGTCAGTGTTTTGAAAACTAAAGGTGTTTGATGCATTCTTAATGTTTCAAAGAATCATTGGATTTTCTGATTAAGTTGTTCGATTTGAATTGACTCCAGTGGTGTATATGTGCTTTTGAAGTAATGGGGAAATTTGAAGATACATTTGAAATGTTTTTGTTGCAGTTGGTTTCTTCAATTCCAACAAGCCACTTAAAGTTCCTCAAAGCAGCTGGTCTTGGCACACGAAAGGAAGAAATTCCTGATGATGAGTTGGAAGAGGATGTTGAAGAAATTGACCATGCAGAGAGAGAATTGCGTCATGGTCAGATCTTGTGGTTCAGAGGGCTGAATAGAATACAAACTCAGGTATAAAAGCAGTACTTAACCATACTCTAACAATGGAAGGAAAGGACTGCCAGGATTGTCTCAGATGACTTTGCTTTTTATTAACTGTAACTCTACGGCTATCCTGTAAATACTTGCTTTTCTTTTAGTTAACTTCTGCTCTTGTGTAATATAGATCGGATGGTTTTCTCTCATTCTTTTTTTCACTCTCTCTCTGTCTCTGAACAAGCTGTCACAATCTCTGGTTCCTTGCAGATGGATGTAGTGAATGCTTTCCAGACTGGAACTTCCTTTCAGGGAGCTCTAAGGCGGCAACCTTCCATCGCCAGCCAGCACCATGATGTAACAAATGTTTCTACCCCTACACATGTAGTGTTTACTGCTGCCACTACTGCTTCTACTACTGTGGGGTGTGAGTTTGTTTCTTAGTGCATGACATTAACATTTCCTGAACCACGTGCCTAACGTTTCTCATTTTCTCCCTCAGTACCCTCCAAACCTCATTTGTTTCAGTCTGTTCATGCGGCTTTTCTTAAAATGTGTCACCGAGTCTTCAGATTTTTTTTTGAGGGCTACAGAGCTCATGAAACTTGCAGAAAAAAACTTATGAAGGCTGAAAGTCTGTTCCTGTTGAATTTCTGTAGTTCCATTTTTTGGATTAAGATTCAATAGTGCCTGTGTAAATGGTTGAGTATAAGCCCATATTTAAAGATTCTTTCTATAATGAACAAAGTGCCCTTTTTGATAAATCCATAATACATTGTTCTACTTGCCATTAACTCTGGGTTTTTAATCTCTTTTTTGAACGAAATCAAAGCTGGACTGTGGATATTGCGCGCTTCTCTTTCTAGGTCTAAACATTTCTGTTACAGCAACAAGTGGGCTATCTGTGAAACTGAACATTTCAGCATTTTTTATAGCATTTGACATGTCTTGTGTTCTAAAACTCTCCACTCTTCCACTAGGTTTTCTTTCCTTGCCTTATGTGCCTGAGTTACGTAAATTACATGCATTATAGTGAACCATTATACAAACCAGCAAATCCATAGATCAAAGGGAGAACAAGATTACGCCATCCTGCTTTTACATGCATTTCTGGATCTAGTACAATTCAAAGCTAACTCAGATCAACCATATTTTTGGATTATTGAGCTTTAAGGTGTCTTTGTTCCTTCTGCCCTAGCCTGTTTTCATTACAATATTCCATTAACATACATCAGTTGAGTATTATGTCCAAGAAGAAGCAAACTGTGGAATTGTGCTTGGTCATCCTTTGTATGAATCCTGGAATGTAGTTGGTCTTGTAACTTCTCACTTCCTGAACTTTATTTTGTAATTTAAGTGCTTAATGTTGAAAAGTAAAGGCCACACCTAAGGTTGCTGCCTAGAATTTGAATAGAAACATTCAATCCAGTTTTAAAAATAAGATAAACTTAAGATGTCCTTTGTGCTCATTTAACTGAAGCCTAGATTAGAATCCAGAAAACAACCTAGCTGCCAGATTTCTTGAATTTACCTACAGTTTCAAACTCGTTCCTACTGTGCCTCAGTATCTGTTCATTACATGTATGTGCCCTAGTTTGATGAATTGGCGCTCTGAGGAGCTATCAAAGAACCAGGAAAGTTACAATGCAGTAAGAAATTTTATGATCTGGTTAAGTTGTAGTATCAGGAATGAATAGGGGGACCTTTGCTTGAAACATTTTGTACCGACATCCCTCCCTTCTGCTCATTACAGTTTAAGCTTCATAGCTTATGGAATAATAGCAAATTACTCTGGATGCTGGAATGTGAAACCTGAAACCAGAAGAGAAAATGTTGGTAAATCTCAGCAGGTCTGGCAGCATTTAAGGAGGGAAAAGAGCTAAAATTGAGTCCAGATGACCCTCTGTCAAAGAGATCACCTGTTCTCAAAACATCAGCTCTTTCACAAATGCTGCGAGACCTGCTGAAATTTTCCGGCATTTTCTCTTTTGGTTTATGGAATAATCCTGGTTTTTTGCAAGTTTGACTCTGCATTTATAAATGTATTTCAATTCCAGGTTCATGCAAGCATTGTTCTTTTCCTCATTTAAAAAAAATACAATCTATATTCTCACTCCATAGATGATCTCACTAGGATAAGGACAGGAGTAGCAGAGAGTGACTATCTTTTGGTGCTCTCAAGGAAACCATAAGCATCTTAAAAATGGATATTGTTGGACTTCATACTTTCCTCATCAGTATGTCCATAATTTGAATAACAAATGTAGCATGAATTAGAACATACTGAATCATATGTTGTGCGTGAAATGTCTTTCTGTAAAGTCCATGTGTATTGATTAGCCCTCACTACTTTGCCCCCACCCCATCTTGGCAATCCAACATGTTGGGCTGGTTTAAATTTAGTGTAAATAGCATTGGGCATATATGTCAACATTTACACAGGTTGCTACTTAGGATTTTTAGCATGTCTCATATTTTCTTAATGCTGTGTTGATCTTAGCCTTGGCTTTTTATCCATAATCAGTGGCATCCTAATCCCACGCATGAGGTGATCCTGTTTGTAGCTCTTGTTTTGCATTTTAAATATTTTTGATCTTCAAGAAAGTGAGGTTCATGAATCTTGGAAGTTGGTAAGTATTCCTGCATTAACTGCTTTGTATTTTATGGTACATCAGCTTAAGTGCTTACACCAAGATGACATGCTTTGTTTCTAGATTTATTTACTGTTCTAAAATGTCTTACAAGTTTTTTCCAGTTCTTCAAACTTCCACTGCATTGTGCACGATACAGATTTCACGTGTGTTGCTATGTAACTGTGGATTTCAACTCAATGCAGCTTAAATCATATCTTAACATTTAGATCCAACCATGTTACTTTGTCAAACAGCTGACACTCTGCATATTTTCTTACAGCTCAGAGTAGTGAATGCATTCCGTAGTTCCTTGTATGAAGGATTACAGAACCCAGAAACTCGCAGCTCAATCCACAACTTTATGACCCATCCGGAATTTAGAATAGAAGATTCTGACATTCCGATCCCTCTTATTGATGAAAGTGAAGTTGAAGATGAATTAAAACATGATACCTCGCCTAAATTATCTCCCAATGAAAACAACAATGCTGTTGACAGTGGGATCCATCTTACAATCAACACAAGCAAGTCTGCTACCTCTTCAACCCCAGGGAGCCCTCTACATAGTCTGGAAACGTCTCTCTAGTGTAAGCAAAATGTTAACACTAGATCTAGTGAGCTACAAGAAGAAAAGAAAATTGGGTCTTTTTACACTGTGTGATTGACAAGATATTCTTGTCTTGGACTTCAGCAGAAGACACACTAAGATTGTAGATACTTTAAGCTTTCTGCCAGACTAAGGGTGCTTTTGGAACTCAGTGACACAAACCTGGCATTAAAATGACTTGCTTTGAGGATCTGTTCTGTTACAGACAATGAAAAATCAACTTTAAGAATTGTCCTGAGCAGTGTGTTAGCTGAATGTTTAGTTTTTCTTGATTTCTGGATGGTGTTTTTCAGGCCCTGCCTCATTGATACTTTAATTTCTGCTACTTGGCTGTTAATATTTTGAATTATTTATGTTCTAAATGATGCAGTTCTGTTTACAAGGTTTGTAGATACTTTTTGTTTGTAGGTAGGTGGCTTCCTGACACATGATGCAGAGAAACTAATCCTTCAAATACTACTGTATTTTCAGGAAAAGGGTGTTTCAATTGAAACTGTACTAAATATGCCTGTGATTTACTTGTTAAATATTGTAGATAAAAATCATAACTTGTAGCCAAATAGATACAATATGTCAGCATTGTTAAGTTATGGCCCCTTTCCCAGTGAAGCCCCTAAATACTTGCACAGATTTTCAATGATTGTTTCAGAATCTAGTTACTGTTTCTGGGAAATGAACTGCAGTAAAATTTTTCTCTTTGCAAATGAGTAAGGGTGAAATGTTAAGTGAAAGAAAACATCCATGTATAATGAGATGCTTGAGTATTTGTCAACTCATCAAATGGATTAAATCAAATGCATCATAACTTTAGTCTATCTGTGTTTGTCCTTAGAAATTAGCTTAGACTTGGTGAAATGTGAGCAGAACTTTTGTTTCTTAGGAAAATTTTAGGTATTCTTTTAGCACAAATGCTATTGGCATTTGTGAAAACCTATTGCAATTGATGAGTATTTTCTTGATTAATGGCTTAAGTAAGCATCTTCTCTAGACCATTGTTTTTCTGCCCTTCCCTTTGGGCCTATACTGAAAATATAGGGGGGAAGTGCAACACACTGCATCATGTACAGTAGATTTCAAAGTGGAAATAGCCCTTTGTACGTCATGGCTTGATGTATGCTACTGAACATTCAGTGTACACTGCTACTTTGATACAATGGTACATTTTATGATTGATTCAAACTTTCTGAAATGATGTAGGGTGGGATGTTTGACAGATACCCAAGTCATTGTGCATACCTTGGACAGGGAAATTTCAAAACTGCTTCAGTGTTGCAGGACATTCATTGTTTCTGCACCTGTGTAGATAACTGTAAATAAAGACTTTCTTTGAACTTCCCACCCATTTAAGCTTTCACAAGAGAAAATTAGTACAATTTTTCAAGATGTCACTGTTACAGAGGAGGGTTATATTTTTATCTCAACATTTGGTGGGAAAGGAATGGGAGTTGGAACTTGAGCATCACAAATTGTACAGCTGGGTATTACGTTGAATTGTAAACTTAACATTTCCCATGTGTTCAAAGTACTTTTTGTAGGTTTGGAAAATGATGAAATATTGAGGGAGAAAAATCCAGTGAATGAGGCTTCATGCCGCATTTTGGCCCGTTATAACAATTTCTATATTACCAATACCAGCTGTCAATTTTGGAACCAATTATTAAATGTTTAAAAAAATGAACTGTAACATGTCAGATTTTCCTTGTGTCAGGTGTTTTAATTTATATGAAAATTGTGTATATTTATAGTAAAATTGTATATGGGAGTACATTGTAAAGTATTCACAATCTTTCAGTAAATCAGCTATCATAGCAATTTATGGAATAGATCATGGACAGTCCCTAAATTTATATCTTAACATATTTACATTGCTACTTATCATTGAACTGTCATACAATAATTATCTGAAACATTTGTACAAATTGGCTGCTTGTATCTTTTGAGTATTTTGAACTATGTTGAAAAAAATCTTTGTTAGTTGACTAACTCCTTGTAGTAAGTCCTGTTGCCCCCATTACCTCTGTGCTGGTAGAAATTCAGTTACTACTGAATTGTAATTCTTTAAAAATCCTTCCATGGCCTAGCCTATTCATATTTCTAACACCGTCAGCCCTACAGTTCTAGATATCTGCACTAGGGCCTCTTGTCCATCCTTGATTAGAAATTACTTCATTAGTGACCATGCTTTCAGTTGCACTGGCACTAAATTTTCTCCATAAAACTTCTTTCTCCATAAAACTTCTCCGTCTCTGGCTTAAATTCATTAAAATCTATCTAAGACATTTTTTTGCTGTCATAAAAATGAGATAAGATTTATTTTATTTGCTCAGGTAGTGTTTTTAATTTGGTTAGAAGTCATTGTGTTCAGTATTTTTGAACTGTTGCATGACCAAATTTAATTACCATTATGATCCATTATGTGTTTACCCTATCAATTCAAAGCCAGACAAACATATCCCCACCCACAGTGCTCATTACTGAGTTGGTGTCCTAATCTGCTTCCTCAGCAGTGTTGGGAACTTCAGACTTGAAGTTCCAGTCAAGACTGTTTGATAAGTCATGTACATAGCAGACAAATGGGGCATTTTTGAAAATAAGTTTGATTTCATTTAGAGTGTTCACTCTATGGGCTTTTCATACTCCATAAAATGAAACATGAATATGCTAATTAGATATTAACTGACTATTTCTGATTATGCAGAGCAAATGCTTGGTTCAAGGCTATTACCAAGTTGGCTGCTTTGAAACCAGTAATCTGTCCAAATTCACACCAAATGTATGAAACCATGCACCTATATTGCATTTCAGTGCCATAGTTTAAATACTAACCCAACTCTTCTAGCAAAATTCAAGGAGTAATTAATGAATTGTCAGAACTGTTGGAGATGGGGGATGACTACTTTGGAATATGGGTCTGCCTTTTTAGTTATACCATTACAAATCAAAACCAATTCATTAAACTGACAAATGAGAAGATTTCATTTTAAAATCCAGCACTTAATTTTTCATCTGTTGGAGCAGAGAAAGAGGTGATGAAATTAATGGCTTATTTACCTTAGCAGAGATCAAAAATGAGTGCATAAATTTTGAAGACCTTAATACCAGTGTTGGAAGGGAGAAAAGGACAATTTTTAATCTAAACTTGTACCATCCTTAAGAAGTGGAGTTCCCAGCAGAAGCTCCACTTGAGCTGTGATGAAATGAGGCTACAAGCCTTCAGGAAAAGGGGATAAAGTTGGTTAGGTGTTTGACATGAACATTATTTTGGATGTGGGTGTCACTAACAAAGCTAACATTTGTTGACTTAATGGTCCTTGGTGTTGGTTAGCCATCTTGAATGGCTACTGTCCATTTGGTGAAAGTATTCCTACAGTGCTCATAGAGATTTACAGCATGAAAACAGGCCCCTTGGCTCAACTTGTCCATGCTGCCCAGTTTTTACCATTAAGCTATTCCCAATTGCCTGTTTGGCCCATATCCCTCCACATCACTGTAAATGCTCTTTAAAAGTCATTATCAGCTCAACTACTATCTCTGACAGCTTGTTCTAGACACCACCCTGTCATGTGAAAAGTTTGCCCCTTTGGATCTTTTTGTCCACTTGTGAATGCACTTACAAGAAGCTATGAACCTGTACTCTTAAATCTCTTTTGTTCTATAATTCCCAACACCCTAACATTAACTGAGTAAGTCCTGCCCTGGTTTTACTAAAATGCATCATTTTGTTCAAGGATTTCCAGGACTTTGTTCTTTCACTTGTCACAGAATCTGCTATAACTCTAGCCCTCTTGGAGTGGAACTTGCAGATGTGATGTTCACATTTCTGCTTCCCTTGTGCTTTTGGTGGTAGAGATTGCAGGTTTGGAAGGTGCTGATGAAGGAGCCTTCAGTTGCTACAGTGCAACTTGCTACCACTTGTGATTGTTTAAATTTAGTGGATTGGGTGTTAATGAATTGAATCCAACTGGCTGCCTTATTCTGGAACAAACAAGTTTCTTGTATGGTTGGAACTGCACTCATCCAGGCAGTGTTTTCAACAGTCTTGATTGTTTTGTAGATGGTGAACAGGCTTTGTGAGAATTTCTAATCTCAACCTGCTTTTGTCAACTAATCTGTTTCTGATCAATAGTAATGGATGCTAATGGGGCAATGCCATTGAGTGTCAAGGAGATGGTTGTATTCTCTTGTTTGAGTTGGTCATTATCACAAACCTGAATATTGTCCAACTTTGTTGCATACAGACTGACAGCTTCAGTATCTGAAAGAATTGTAAGTGGTACTGAAAATTGTACAGGGCAACGATCAGCAAATATCCCCACTGGAAGGAAGATAATTGAAGCAACTGAAAATGGTTTGGCCTATCTTGAACTCCTGCGTCATTATCTTAGGACTGAGATGATTGACCTCCAATAGCGACAATCCTCTTTCTTTATGCTAGGCATGACTATAATCAGTGAGTTTCCCTGACTCCATTCACTTCAAATTGGTTAGAAGTCCTCAATGCCCCACACAATCTTATGCTACTTAGATGTTAAGGGCAGTCACTCCCACATCTCTGATTCAACTCTTTTTCTGTATTTGAAGCAAGGAGCGAGTCAGTAGCCCTGGCAGAAATCCAGAGCATTGCCTGATGCATTCCATCACTTCGCTGATGATCAGGAAGTTGGAATGGTAATCGGATTGTAATTATCCTACTTTTAGTGGACATAATGGGCCAAATAGCCTCCCTTTTGAATTACAATTTTTATCAAGCTGCAAGACTGACACTGGGAGCCTGTGATCAGTGGTGTGCCATGGATTGGTGCTGGGACCCTTGAATTTGTTATACACATTCAAGTCATTAATGTATAAGATATAATTAAGTTTGCAGATGAAGTGAAAATTGGTGCTGTTAGTGAGGAAGGTATTCTTAGGCTTCAGACTGATGGTGGCCAGCTGGTAAATTGGGCAGTGGAACAACAGATGGAATTTAATCCTGATAAGTGAGGATGCATTTTGGGAAGTCTAAAGATAGGAGATAAACAACAAATAGTAGTTCCTCAATACTCAAGAATCTAAGAGTCATATACTCGAAGGTGCCAGCACCTTGTGAGAAGGCATACTGAATGCTTGCCTTCATTAGCTGAGGTGTAGATTATAGGATGGTGAGATCTTGGTATGTTGCTCTAGTGAACAGTCACTGTAGGATGTCAGTCTTAATCCTACCCAGATGTAACTAGTCTAATTTGTACAGGTGCCATCTCCAGAACAAGTTCCAATGCCACCAGGAATCTGAAACCCTCTGACACCATCTCTTCAGCTACATATTCATCCAATATATCCAGTCATTACTAACACAGCACCAATAGTAAATCTTGAAATCACTACCTTTTGAGGTCTGATTTTAAGCTGTTCTCTAGTCCCCTCTATTCTGCTTTTGGGTTAAAGAGATGAGCTATAATGTCATTTGTACTGATGTGTACCATGACCACTGTTTACTCCCCCCACCCCCTGCCAGAATGTCCTGTATTTGCTCCAAGACATCCTTGACTTAGCACCAGCAGGTGGGGATGGGGGTGGTAACATAGCTACCTGAAGTCTTGTTTGCAGCACAGAAAACACCCGTCTATACCCTGATAGAGGTAACACATCCTACGGGGACTGTTCACTAGAGTAACTGGGTTAAATGAATGTGCAAGGGGAATGGGAACCTATGTAAGGAATCAGGCAGGGAGCAAGGACAAAAAGGTAGAAAAGGGAATAAGAAAAGTGATAGAGAAACCAAAGACACTTCAAGCAAGGCTATAGAGAAATTCTGGGAGCAAGACAAGCTAAAGGCTCTGCCTTAATGCACAGAGGATATGCAATAAAGTGGGTGAACTAATTGCACAAAGATGTAAACAGGTATGATTTAATTGGGATTACAGACATGGCTGCAGGGTGACCAGGGATGGGAACTGAATATCCAAGGAATTCAATATTTGGGAAGGACAGGCATAAAGGAAAAAGTGGTGGTGTGGTATTGCTGGTTAAAGAGGAAATTAACATGAGAGGAGATGTATGGGTCAGGTTCAGAAACACCAAGGAGCAAAAATTAGTGGGTGTCATAAGCCCCAAATCGCAGTGATGTAGAGAATGATATTAAACATGAAATTAGAGATGCAGTGATAAAGGAGTATTGGTGATCATGGGTGATTTTAATCTGCACATAGATTGTGGCTAATTTACCCAATGCCATTGAGGAATTCCTGGACTGGATGGTTTTCTTGACTAACATGAGGAGCCAACTAGAGAGCAGGCCATCTTAGACTGGGTACTGTGTAATGAGAAGGGAGTCATTGCCAATCTAGCTGTGTGAGACCCTGTGGGTTGAGTGACCATAACAATTTTTAATCAAGATGGAGTGTGAAGTAGTTGATTGAAGACAAGGGTGCTGAATGTTAAAGGAAACTGAGGATCTGAGGCATGAGTTGGTTGATTGGGGAGAGTTATTTAAAGGGCTGATGGGGTAAGCAATGACAAATATTCAAGGAATATATAGGGAAAGTGCAGCAACTATTTGTTCTTGTCTGGCACAAAAGTGAAATGTGTAAAAGAGCCAATCCATGGCTTATAAAGAAAATTTCGAGTATCTGATCCAAAGAAGAAGCATACACTCTGGTCAAGAAAAATAATAGGTCTGAGCACTGGGAGCAATTTAGAATTCAGCAAAGAAAGATCAAGGGATTGATTTTAAGAGCAAAATATATACAAAGATAAGCCTGCATGGAACTTAGACTGACAGTGAGTCTCTGTAACTGAGTGAAGACAAATGTAAGTCCTCTACAGACACAAATGGGGGAATGTGTAATAGACAAATGGATGAGCAACTGAACACATACTTTGGTTCTGTTTCACAAAAGGGGATACATCAGATATTAGAAATGTTGGAGAATGAAGATTTAGTGAGGGAAGGAACTGAGGGAGATCAATAGCAGTACAGAGGGAGTGCAGCAAAGGTCTACCAGGCTGATATACAAGGAGAGATTGACTAAGTTAGGATTGTTTTTGCTGGAGTTCAGAGGAATGAGGGGGGAATTGCAGAGATTTATAAAATTCTCACAGGACCAGACAGGGTATATGCAGGAAAGATGTTCCCGATGGTGGGAGTGTCCAGAACCAGGGGTAGACCATTTAGATCATAACGTAAATAGGAGCAGGAGTAGACCATCCAGCCCCTTGAGCCTGCCCTGCCATTCAATAAGATCATGGTTGATCTGCAGTGGTTCAGTACCACTTTCCTGCCTTTTCCCCGTAACCCTTAATTCCCTTGTCAATCAAAAACCTATCCACTCCTGACTTAAATACATTCAGTGAGGAAACTTCCATCACTTCAACAGTCAGAGAATTCCAAAGATTCATCACCCTCTGCGTGAAGAAATTCCTCCTCAACTCTGATCTGAACCTTCCCCCTCCCCTCCCCTCCCCTCCCCTCCCCTCAAATCTTGAGGCTTTGCCCTCTAGTCCTGCTATCTTTGCTAAATGGGAAGAGTCTCTCAACCTCTACCCTATCCCTCCCCTTCATTATCTTGTATGTTTCTATAAGATCCCCTCTCAGCCTTCTAAATTCCAAAGAGTACAAACCTAGCCTATTTAGTCTCTTCTCGTAATCCAACGCCCTCATCTCCGGTATCAGCCTAGTGAACCTTCTCTGCACCCCCTCCAAGGCCAATATATCCTTCCTTGAATGTGGCGACCAAAACTGCAGATGGTAACCAGCTGTGGCCTCACCAGTACCCTATACAGCCGCAAAAGTACCTCCCTACTTTTATATTCTATCCCCCTAGCTATAAAGACCAACATTCCATTCGCCTTCTTGATCACCTGTTGCACCTGCAGACTGGGTTTTTGCAATTCATGCACAAGGACCCCTAGGTCCCTCTGCATCGTCGCATGCTGCAGCTTTTTGCCATTTAAATAGTAATCCTTCCTACTGTTATTTCTACCAAAGTCGATAACCTCACACTTGCTAACATTATACTCCATTTGCCAGGTCCTTGCCCACTCACTCAACCTATCCAGATCTCTCTGCAGGCTTTCCACACCCTCCACGCAATTTGCTTTTCCAGTCATCTTCGTATCATCAGCAAATTTCATCACCCTGTACTCAGCCCCTTCCTCCAGATCGTTTATGTAAATGGTAATGGTAAAAGCCCCAGCCCCAATCCCTGGAGTACTCCACTAGTCACCAGCTGCCAATCAGAATAGCACCCATTAATACCTACCCTCTGCTTCCTATTAGACAACCAATGCTCTATCCAGTCTAATCCCTTACTCCCAATTTCCTGCACCCTAACCTTCTGCAGCAATCTTTTGTGAGGCTCTCTATCAAACACTTTTGGAAATCCAAAAACACCACATCCATCAGTTTCCCTCTAGCTACCGCTCTAGTCACTTCCTCATAGAACTCCAATAAATTCATTAAGCATGTCTTCCCCTTCACGAATCTGATCAAACAGTTCGTATCCAGGTACCTTGTTATTTCTGCTTTGACTATAGATTCAAGCATTTCTCCAACTACAGACATTAAACTAACTGCCCTATAATTCCCTGCCTTCTGTCTGCTACCTTTTTTAAACAGCGGCGTAACATTAGCCGTTTTCCGGCACGTTCCTAGAATCCGGCACGTTCCTAGAATCCAGCAAATTCTGAAAGATAATTACCAGGGCATCCGCTATCACATCTGCCATTTCCTTGAGAAACCTGAGATATATTCCATCTGGTCCTGGGGACTTTTTTACCCTCAGCCCCATTAGCCTATCAAGCACCACCTCTCTCGTGCCTGTAATCTCATCAAGGAGCCCATCTCCTACCACCTTTCTATCTTAATTTTGGGCAAGCTACTTACGTCTTCCTCCATAAAGACTGACACAAAAAACTTATTCAAGGTCTCCGCAATATCCTTATCGTTTAGGACACAGATGAGACATTTCTTCACGCAAGGAGTGGTCAGCCTGTGGAATTCATTACCACAAAGTAGTTGATGCCAGGGACTCCCAAGGCTCATGATTCCTATTTTGTTCCTTTTTTAAAACTGTCATTACACTTGCCACCTCAAAAAAAAATCCAACTCTTATTCTGGCAAACTCTCGATCCCCAAACTCCTTTACATTCTCAAAGTAATGTGGGATATGAGACACATATAGAGTTAGTTTGATCAATTGTTCTGCACGTGCCTTTTATACCAGGATACCAGTTAACTAGGGAAATTATAAGAGAAAGTAAATATTTTACAGGAAATGCAGCTAAACTATAGAACTGAAGGAAACAAAAAAAGCACAGATAAAATGCTTTACTAGGCATCAATGCTGCTGCTTGTACACAGTGACTATTAATTAGTTGGCAAAGCAAATATTTCTGACCAGTAGCAGGGAAGATAATCATGGATTTGTGAATTGCTATGAAATCTACCATTTACCTATAGGTAGATGATTTGGCTTCCTTGGGTTCTGGTGTTCACCTCTTAAGCTTCAGCTCGTGGGACTTGAGTTGGGCTGCATATGCATAATCCACTGGGTCTCTATTTGCTCTGGGTCCTTTTCTTGGCCAGGTGAGCTTTCTGTTTCTCCTTGACTATAAGTGTCCTTCCAAAGAGTCAGCCCTCTAGAGGTCATGGCCATCAATAACTTTTCTAGTTTGTTTCAATGTCCATTATATCTACGTTGGCTTTGCAATGAGTGAATACTGATTGTGTATTCTCCAGGTCCAGCCAAGTTGGTGATTTTTTTTTCTGCCAAGGATGCAGCTGAAACAGCAAAGGTGGGAACGGTTCAGCTTTTTTTGCTGCCTGGCATAAGTTGTCCAGTTCTTAACACTGCATCCTCAGTCCACTGCTATACAGACTTGGTAAGCATCGTGTTCTGAGGTTTCTGCTGTTTCATATACACTGTTAGCTTGGATATGTGCATTGCAAAATCTGTAATTGATTTCTGCAATAAGTGAACAATTACTGCCAAATGATCAGCTTCCAGTATCAAGTGGTCAATGCTGATTGGCAACATCCTGCACAATGACATTTGTCTTTCTAACACTGATGGTTTAACCAAACAATCCTGAAAGAATTTTCATTTTCCAAAGATTTCATTAGGTTTGGAAAGCTACTGTGACATGAGAATGAGGCAACTGTGGTGCACCTTTGTCTTGGATCTGTGCTAATTAGAACTGAAGACAATTTGTTTTGTAATAACGAATGAATTTTTTATAGATCATAAAAAGTGCTATCATGAAACACATGCTTTTGAAGGTGTTTCAGAAAGGTGGAGTCATTGGATGGGGTAGAAGCATTGGTTTTCCTTTTGTTTACTTATTATGACTGGACCAATATATATCAAATTATCAGTGACCTTACTTGATGCACGTATCAACAGAACATGATCTCATTGGATTACGTGTATGCAAAGGACTACGTCAGTGCTTTGAAAACTATTTTCCAACATACCCCCATTTTGACTTGCTATTATCTTCCCAGGAAGCAGAAGAAACTTTAGCCAGTGTTATCCACATACGGAAGAATATATTGACTTTTGAAAACTGACACAGATGCTTTCAAAAACAAAACTGCAATATGGTAGTATGATATTATCTGGTATATTTACATTTGCATATGAAGGATCAAAAACATATGAAAATGTTTTTAAAGGTACTTTGTAAAATACTATTTTAGGCACTCAGATTTCAGCCAAACCTCTTCCGTTCCATAGTGACAGAAGACTGAGTCCACTCTTCTATACTATCACCCTCACACATTATAAACAGCTTCTCTTCCCCTAACCTACCTCCATCTCTCCACACAGCCCCATTCACTCTAGCTTTCGTCTATCTTTCCACTTGCATTTTTCTATCTTGCTTGGATGTGGGACAGCTGGGGCAGGAAGGCAATGATAATAAATAAAAGGAAAACATGGAAGCCTTTATGAAACTGATTGTCAGAGGGCAACTTTTCAGCCTCACTTGGAATCTGCACTGTTAGGTAAGGGACATTCAATAGTATTGCTGTTGATTGAATCTCCCACTGCCAAAATCCTGGCGTGGACCAACCTTATAAATGCTAAAGTAACTCATGACCTGATTCCCCAAAGCTTGTCCACCAAATACAAGGCACAAGTCAGAAGTATGATGGAATACTCTCACTTGCCTAGATGAGCTTCAACAAAACTCAAAGAAGCAGGACACTATCCAGGACAAAACAATATGCTTGATTAGCACCCTTCCACTACCTTCAACATTCACTTGCTCCACTGTATCACACTGGTAATAGAGTGCACCATCTATAGGGCGCACGGCAGGAACTTGAGGCTCCTTTAATACCATCTAAACCACTACTATCTAGAAGGATAAGGACAGCAGGTGCATGGAAAGACCACCACCCACAACTTCCCCTCCAAGTCACTCACCATCCTGACTTGGAAATACATTGCCATTCCTTCACTATTGCAACGTCAAAATCTTGAAACTCCCTTCCTAACAGCACTGTTGGTATATATACACCACATGAAATGCAGCAGTTGGAGAAGACAGATCCCTACCACATTTTAAGGGCAATTAGAAATTATCAATAAATGTTGACATTATTAGCAACAGACACATCTCACAAATGAAAGAATAAAAATAATTATAGAATCATTTCTTTTAATTCTGCATATGTCAGGATTGGCCAAACTTTGAGCTGCTGACTCCCTGAGGAGTCCAATTTTCATTTTATTGAAACTTTTTTTCTGCTTAATACATGTGAATACAAAAATCAAATTAAAACATTTTTTCTCTCATATCTATGCATAAATTAGAAATTGGGAAGCACACAATCACAAATAAATTTGCCAGCTCCCTTACATTAACCATCATCTATCCTCTTCATTGTCCCTTGACATTAGCTCCTAGAAGTATACCACTTTAGCAGTGGGTAATTCACTCATACTCACCTCCCTCATACATATACACCCTCGCACATACACTCACCATCTCCCACAGATATTCAACCCCTCTCTCACATGCTTCTGTGAGCCTGAACCATAAAGTCCCTAGAATGCAAAAGGAGGCCATTCAGCCCATTACGACAACACCAACTTTCCAAAGGAGCATTTTATTTACGCCCACCTTCCCACCCATCCCCATAACCTCATGCATTTACTATGGCTAATCCACCTAATCCATATTTTGGAACAGTAAGGAGCAATTTAGCACAACTAAGCCACCTGACCTGCATGTCTTTGGACTGCGGGATGAAGCCAGAGAACCTGGTAGAGGAAACGCAGACACAAGGAGAACATGCATATGACACACAGTCATCCAAGAGCAGAATCAAACCTGGGTCTATGTTACTGTGAGGCAGCAGTGCTAACCACCATGCTCGCCTCTTTCATTTATGACCTCTGAGGCCTGAACAGCCCTCGCCTGAGGTCTGAATCTCACCTTCTTGTATGCATGAATTAACGAGGCCTAAAACTCCCCTGAAGCATGCCATCCCTAGGGTCCTCACTGCTTCACACCTCTTTTGCCACCATCAGTGTTTGCTGTTGGCCATGGGATTTTCTGCCCAATAACGAGTTGGTGTAAATGAAATGGGACAATCAGAAAAAAGCCTCTTGATTCCAGGAGACCTTGCTCTGAATGATCTATTTTATTGTAATTAATTTTGCAATTGGTTGGTTGCTGCTTTTGAACAAGTGATTGCCAGTCGTGTGGCATCTGCCAATGTTTCAGTCTCCCTGAAGCCCTTCACAGACTTCCAAGCATTCACAAACCAGTTTTGGAACCCCTGACATATATGTTATCTATTCTGAGGTATGCCACCCTTAAAACAAAATCCAGATTTATATACCTGACTGCAGTCTGTCATTCTTGACTTGATTACAAATTTTCACATTTTGTCAATACTCTAGCATTATGGAAACCAACTGTTTCTGCGTGTTGTCTCTGCTTAGAATTTAAATTACTCAGGCTTTGATATATCTACAGATACACAACCCAACCAAGCAAAACAAAGCTGTACACAAGACAGTGCTTGATCAAGCCTACAAGTTGTTTTGGCACCCAGCAGACCCAATTACACCATTTATACTGTGCATTTAATGTCCCAAGTGCTTCATGGAAGAATAACTGGACAAAAATCGACAGTGGATTGAAGGATACATTAGGACAGATTTTTAAGTAAGGGAGAGATGAATAATTTTAGGAAGGGAATTTGAGACCTCATGGTCTAGATGGCTGTATGCATATCAGTTAACATTGCTTAACATTGAGACAAAGGAAGTTGGGAAACATCAGAAATTGAAAGAACAGAGAGATGCTGGCGAAGATAAGGAGGGATGGAGTTTAGGAAGGGAGAATTTTTTTTTTTAAATTTGAGGCTTTGATGGACCAGAATCCAAGGCAGATTTGTACAATAATGCAATCTCCAAATCTTTCTCAGTCATATGTTTGCTAGGTTAGCAAAAGCCTTACCACCAGACATTGGGAACTGGGAGAATCAATGAGTAGCGCACACTCCCAGCATGCCTTGCGGTGGTGAAAGTGCTCTATTAAATCCATTGACACTGGGAAAGAGAGTGCAGCACTTTTACTGCAACTTCAAAACCCAACACTGCAAAAGGCTACAGCAAACTTTAAAAATACAGAAACATAACTTGTGCAACAACCCTTTCTAGCTAAATGGAGTCATTTATTAGCAGCAGCAGTTGCTGATTTAAAGAAATAAAGCTCACCTGTCACTCCTTTAATCCCTTTCCCTCCTAGCGTCGATAGTTACTTATATGTGTGTATGTGTATGCATAAAATGACAAAGCTGATGTCTGCTCCAGTGCCACCGTGTTTCTCCGTAACAACAGCTCCAAGCTGGAGCTGCCGCGAACTTTCCAGAGAGCGCCATCACCGCGCAGGCGCAGCCGCCGGCCAAAAGAAAGCTTCGATTTTCAGTAATAGTCACAGCGGCGGGCGCGCGTGCGCAATCCGGGAGAGTGGGCGGGACAGTGAGGGCGCGCGTGCGCAGTCCAAGAACGCGGGTGAGTCAGAGTAAGGGCGCGCGTGCGCAGTCTGGGAGAGTGGGCGGGCGAGGAGGGCGGCTCAGAGTAAGGGCGCGCGTGCGCAGTCCCGGAGAGTGGACGGGACAGAGTAAGGACGCGCGTGCGCAATCTGGGAGAGTGCGCGGGGACAGAGTAAGGGCGCGCGTGCGCACTCCCAGGCAGCGGGCTGAACAGAGTAAGGGTGCGCGTGCGCATTCCGAGAGTACGACGGGTGCAGAGGATGGGGGGGGCGGGGAGAGGTGCGTGCGCAGTCCAGGTGACGGCAGACAAAGTGGCGCGCATGCGTTGAGGACGAGCGGTCTGTAATTAAATGGCGGTGGTTGTTTGGCCTTCTGTCTGATGGGTGGGAGTGGGAGTGGGGGAGGTTTGTGTGTGGGCACTTGATGTTGGGGAGGCCGGTTTAATATTTCTCATTGTCCCGGGACACTTTGAGCGTTATGGCCTCCACTCTGGTAAGATACGAGATGGCGGGTGGGTGAATGATGTGCTCATACAGGTTAGGAAGAGGCTATTTGGCCCATCCTACTTCTGCTAGTTTCTTGAAGTAGTTATTCAAGTTAGTCTTATTTATCCCGTTGACTTTCCCCTGCAACTTTGCCTTTATAAGTATTTTCCCTTTGAATGGATCTGTTTCACGTCACTTTCGGACATTTGATTCAGATCATAACTTGCTGTATTTAAGTTTCTTTTTACATTCCTCTTTGGTTCTTCCAATTATCTTAGCAACCTAGGAAATAACAATAGGCAGTATAGAATTTATTATTATTCATAGTAATAGGTTAAGTTATTGAATTTTTTAAGGCTGAGTCAGGTTTTTAGATAAAGGCAAAATACTGTGGACGCTGGGATCTGAAATTTAAAAAAAACAGAAAATGCTGGAAAAACTCAGCAGGTCTGACAACATCTGGCGAGAGAATAGAGCCAAGGTTTTGAGTCTGGATGACCCTTTGGCAGAGCTAAGGACAAATAAAATAGGACAAGATACTTTAGGAGAATGGTTGTGGTTGACCAAACAGAATGTAAATGGTGATGATAAAGGCTAAGAGGATGTCGGTCAAGAGATCAGCATATGTGAACTGCACAACAAAGTGCAGATTGTCACAGGATAACCAGTGAAATGTGGCGGTTGGCCCTAGTGGGGATTGGAAGACAAGATGGAGAATGAGATTTCAGAAATGGACAAATAAGAATATGAAGTAATGAAAATGGGCAAATAAGATGAAAAGAAGGAATAAATGAAATGCAGTAGAGGGGAGAGGAGAGTTCAGGCTCTGACGCTGATGAACAAAATGTTCAGTCCAGAAGGTTGTAAGGTACCCAATCGGAAGACAAGTTGTTGTTCCTCAGGTTTGTGTTGGGAATCACTGGAACATTGCAAAAGGCCAAGGACTCGTGGCTAGGAGAGCAGGGTGATGTGTTGAAGTGGCACAAAAAGTCTGGATGCTGTTTGTGGATGGACTGATGGTGCTCTGCAAACTGGTCACCCAATCTGTGTTTGCTTGCCAATGTGGAGTAGACTGCATTGGGAGCATAGAACCCCTTTCGTGCAGAAGGAGGCATTCAACCCATCGAGCCTACACTAACAACAATCCCACCAAGACTCTATCCCGGTAACCATACGTATGTATCCTGTGGAGCAGCAAATGCAGCAGACTAGATTAAAAGAGATGCTTCACCTACGTATTTGTGATGATGAGCATCTTATTTGTCCATTTTTATTGTTTCATAGTCTTACTATTTTTCCACTTCTGAAATCTCTCTTGCTATCCTGTTTTCCAATACTCCTCAGGGCTGACTGCCACATTCCTTAGATTGTCCTCTGACAATCTGTGCCTTTGTTTTGTCATTCATACATTCTGATCTCTTAACAGATGATTCTATTTTTGTTGTTTTTAGCTCTGACACAGGGTGATCTAGACTCAATGTTGGCTCTATTCTCTCTTCACAGATGCTGTCAGACCTGCTGAATTTTTCCAGCATTTTCTGTTTTTGTTCACTAGATTTTTGATTGACAAGGGAGGTAAAGGGTCAAAAAGACGATAGAGTCACAAGTTAGTTTAGAAGTGCAGCAGGTAATTAATAAGGCAAATAGAATTTTGTCCTTTATTGCTTAGAGGATGGAGTTTAGAACAGAGTTGTAGCTGTATAAGATGCTGGTGAGACCACACCTGGAGTATGGTGTACAGTTTTGCTCAGCTTACTTGAGACAGGATATGTTGGCACTGGAGGAGGTGCAGAGGAGATTCATTGGGTTGATTCCAGAATTGAGAGGCTTGGCTTGGAAGGAGGGAGTGAATAGACTGGAACTATATTCATTGGAATTTGAACAAATGAGTGAGGATCTTGTTGAAACATATTTTTTTCCCCTCATAATTTTATAAAATAGAAGCAGGGAGGTTGTTTTCATTGACAGGTGAATGGGCATGGCTTCAAAAATAAAGGGAAGCAGATTTAGGACTGAGTTGAGGAACTGCTTTACTCTCACCTCTTCATAGCCTAGTTCCACAAACATGAGGATGGCCTCAACCAGGATCCTGGGTTTATCTGACATCTATATTCTCACCATTTGGCCTGGCCTTGCAAAATCTTACTAACTGTCCTGGCTTGAGACAATTCACACCTCTAACCTGTGATTATAGCTCTCTCCCTTGCACTGCTTCTACTTGTAAAGACTTGATTACCAGTAAAGACTTGCAATCCAACCATTGTGCAGCTGTCTTTGCCTATATAGGCCGTGTTTGTGAACCCAACTCTCAACTCACCTGATGAAGGAGCAGCGCTCCAAAAGCTCGTGATTCCAAATAAAACTGTTTAAACTTTGAAAGACTTCCTACTGTGCCCACCCTAATCCAATGCCAGCATCTCCACATCATAGCTAACAGGAGGCAGAGAGTAGTGTTAAGGGGGTCTTTCTCAGGTTAGAGGACAGTCAGACAGAAAGGGATAAGTGCTGGGACTGCAGATCTTTACCACATCTATTAATGATTTGGAGGACAGAACAGTGTATTGTTCTCAAATGTTCAGATGATGCAGCAGGAGGAAGGAAGCTGCTTTGATGAGGATGTAAATAGCTTGCAGAGAGTTATTGACAGGTTAAGTGAATGGAATTCAACATTGGGGGGGAGGGGGAGTAAAGTGTGAGGTTATTCATTTTGCAAGAAAGAATGATTGTTACTTAAATGGAGAGAGACTGTGGAAAGCTGCAACACAAGGGGACTTGAAGTACTCAATAATGAAATCTAGAAAGCCAGTAAGCAGGTGCTGCAGAAGACAATAGGGAAGGCAAAAGGAACACTGGCTTTTATACCAAGAGGGCTGGAATATAAAAGAGATGTTGTGGCAAATATATAAGGTAGTAGTGAGGCTGTGTTTGCAATATAGTATACAGTTTTGGTCCACTTATCAAAGGAAAGATGTATTGTCACTGGAAACAGTACAGAGGAGGTATGGAAGGGTTGCCATATGAGGAAAGATTATACAGATTGGATCTGTACTCCTTTGAATTCAGAAGAATGAGAAGTGATATAACTCCAATGTAAGAGACTCTTAGAGGGGGCTAGGCAGGGTGGATATTGGGAGGATGTTTCCACTTGAGAGTAGACCAGAGGGAATAATTGCACTGGAACATGTTATCTGATTGAAATGGCATTCTTCTGGAGGCCAAAGCGAGATGCCCTTCAAAAGAATATTACTTGAATATAAACTTTTTTTTTTAATTTTGTGTTGTGATTAGATGTTGAACAAATGTCATTTTTAATCCTGAATTAGCCTTCCGTTTCAAAAATGATAACCTTAAATCCTCTAAGAATGAAGGAGGCTGTATGTGGGTTGCTCTGCAATCCTTAAAGGCAATGATAAACCTATCTGTCTGAATATTAGAAAATAATAACTGCTGAGTTATATTAACCAGTCATATATGTTGAGTCTTTCCTTGTTTTTATTTTCTATTTTAAAATGTTTTATTAGTTGTCTAACCCAAGATAATCATGTAGAAGTGCTTGTAGTAATTGGGGATGAAAGATTACTGTGCTGATAACAGGCAACAAAATAATTCCACATATAAAACACACGCACCACCCTCTGCAGGCTAAGAGAAAAGGCTGCAGAAAAATATTTTTTTGTTAATTCTAGGTTATAATTGGAACTGAAATTGAGAAGTGAAGTGTGACAATTTCTCTAATTGTAACCTGCATTTTCCTTTACAACAGTTTGATTTCAGTTTTGCATGAGCTGAAAACAGCTTTTTCAAAAAATTGGTATACATGTTACCATGGTGTCAGCAAGTGAAAAATAAAACTAAGCATGCAAGCTATCAAAAAGCTTTATGATGCTGTAGAGTATGATTTGATTTATTATTGTCACATGTATTACCTTACAGTGAAAATTGTTGTTTCTTGCGCGCTATACAGACAAACGTACTGTTCGTAGAAAAGGAAACGAGAGACAGTGCAGAGTGTAGTGTTATAGTCATAGCTAGGGTGTAGGGAAAGATCAACATAATGCAAGGCAAGTCCATTCAAAACTCTGATAACAGCAGGGAAGAAGTTGTTCTTGAGTCGATTGGGATGTGATCTCAGACTTGTATCTTTTCCCCAACGGAAGAAGGTGGAACAGAGTTTGTACGGGTGCGCAGAGTCCTTAATTATGCTGGCCATTTTGCCAAGGCAGAGGGAAGTGTAGACAGAGTCAGTGGATGGGAGGCTGGTTTGCATGATGGACTGCACTACATTCACAACCTTTTGTAGTTCCTTGTGATCTTGGGCAAAGCAGAAGCCATATCAATCTGTGATACAACTAGAAAGAATGCTTTCTGCGGTGTACCTGTAAAAATTGGTGAAAGTAGTAGTTGACGTACCAAATTTCCTTATTCTTAGAAAGTAGAGGCATTGATGGGCTTTCTTAGCTACAGCATCAGCACAGAGTGGGTCAGAGCAGTTGTTGGTGATCTGGACATCTAAAAATTTGAAGTTCTCAACTCTTTCTACTTTGTCTCTGTTGATGTAGACGGGAATGATCTCCTTTATGTTCCTGAAGTCTATGACAATCTCCTATGCTTTGTTGATGTTGAAGGAGAGATTATTGTTACTGCATCAGTTCACAAGATTCTCTGTCATTCCTGTTTGAGATTCGACACACTACGGTGGTGTTGTCAGCAAACTTGAAAATTGGTCACACGGTCTAGGTATATCTTAAGCTGTGTATTATGAGACAGTTTTTCTTGTGTATAATTATTTTGTTCAGTGCAACATACTCTGACTTATTGTAAACCTATTATGAACATCATGTTTTCAACTTGGTGACAATTCATTCCTTCAACGTTATAAAAGCTCCCAATTTGTGTAGCTTTTCCACAGGCTTTGGAATTGAACCTAAAGTAAAAGATTTTTTTAAATGTTTGAATTGAATTGGATTCAGTGTGATAAATATTGAAGATGCAGTCTCAAAATGTAAAATAAGTGGTGAAATTCCAATTAGCAGAAAGATTATAAGTCTTAATTATTGTGTTTAGTTTTGGACAGAAATTGCAGTTTTAACTTGGTACATTTAATAAGCAGCGAAGGCGTAAAGTGAAATATTTGTCATCTTAATGTTTTAGGAGGATCCAACTTTAGAGCAAAACTTTAAAGGTCATAAAGATGTGGTCACCAGCGTTGATTTTAACCCAAACAACAAGCAGCTAGGTAAGTACTGGACATTTTGCACACTCTCCTCCCAACCCTCATTCCCTCCATTGCCCTGCTTTCCCTGAATCCTTGCGATTAAGCTTTTGGCTTATTCTACAATGTTAAAGACTTTATATGAATGCAAATTGCTGTTAATCATATTAAGGACCTTGTAAATATTTTTTTAATATGGTAATGAATTCCATATTTGAAAAAGTACTGCAAAAGAATTGTGTTTTCAATCAGTATTGTACATCTATTGTTGTACCTTTTCTTACCAGTTTGCAGTAATTGATCATTCAAAGTCATCTTTTACTGTTTAATTATTCGTGTTTTGGAGGCTGTGGGATTGCAGTCAAAATAATTGAACATTGTTTCAAGTGAATGAATTGAATCAGGTTAAATGAAGTCAGCAATAAAGATGCAATATCACAAGATTTAAATTGGAATCATAAAATCACTATTAACATTCACAAGCTTCTTCTTTTATAGTCTGTTATGATTGGTCTTTTTAGGGTTCCAGAGGGAGTAATTAATGTTGGCCATGATAGGGCCTAATGAATGTTGGTCATGACAGAATATTTCATCTTGTCCAGAACAATAAAACCAGAGGACACTGTTTGAAGGAGACTGAATTCCAAGCTAATTTGTGGAAACTATTTTAGTGAGCATGTGGTGAATCTATGATTCAGGCACTCTTGGGAGATGGTGAAAGCGGTTACTATTGATTCATTCAAATGCAAATTAAATAGCATTCTTTCTGAAAATGGCATTTTTGGACAAGGTATGTATGTCATACGCAGTAATGGGAGGGACAGAAGACTTATGACTCCCAAAGTGCTCCCCGTTTTGGGAGTTCTCTTCGCTGTTATGTTCAACTCGTGGAAATTAATGTTGCTGCAATTAGTCAACAACCTGAAAATTTCTCCTCCAAGTCACTCACCATCCTGAGGTTGGAAATATATCACCATTCCTTCACTGTCACTGGGTTTCTCCCTCCCTAACAGCACTATGGGTAAACCTACAGCCCAGGGATACAGCAGTACAAGACGGCAGCTCACCACTACTACCATAAGGACAATTAAGTATGGTCAATAAATAAATGTCCACATCCCATAAAAGGATTTTTAAAGAAAGCTCCATTATTTTGTCATGTGACTCTGGGATGGCAAAAGTTGAGCTAGATGAACCTTAGTCGTCTTTCCTTAGCAATTTCTAAGTCCCTTCATGTGCTGATTAAAAAGATGAAAGCAAATTATGAGCAGAACTACATTGGTGAGTGAATGGGCCTCAATTCTTGCATGAGAGATGAGCCACTGGATTGATAGCTTATCAGACCAGGCTATTACAAAAACAAACTTTTAGCAGGTGAACACGTTGGTTTCCCCCCTCAGCTCAGTACTCCGTGATGCACACCACTTGGAGGAATCACTGAGGACTGCAAGACAGAGAAGCTATTCTGGGTGGGGGCCTTCAATGTAATACCACCACCAACTGAGCTGGCCATGCCCTAAAGGGCGTGGCTGCTAAACTGGAACTGCGCTAGTTGATAAGGGAACCAACAGGAAGGAAAAACATTGGGATAAGGCATGTGTGTCATTTGAGATTCAGTAATGCAATAAGTGTAGTGTGCATGGGAGGGACATCAGACTGTGTCTCCCAAAAGTGCTCCTTTCTTGCATCATGTCTGGGGCAGTTGTATTCTAACTGATGTTCGAATTCTCGTCTTCAACCTGCTTGCTGCAGATGTATCTGTCCATGATGGTGTCAGTAACAGTGATGACTGCACAGTCCTTCTGAAGACAAAATCCTGCCTCTACATTGGGCACACCCTCTGTTGTGTTGTGTGGCATTCCAACTTGTGAAATGGAATAGACCTCAAATGAACTTCAGATTGGACATCCACAAGGCACTGTGGCCAAAAGCAGCAGCAGAATTGTACCCAACCACAATCTGTAACTTCATGGCCCAGCATATCCCCCACTGTAATGTTGCCATTAAACCAGGGGAGCAGTCCTAGCTCCATGAAGAGTGCAGAAGGGCATGTGGAACAACACCAGGTATACCTATAAATGAGGTATCATTCAACCTCATTTGATCTTTTGCATGCCAGACAGCAGCAATAGACAGGAGATAAGCAATTCCACGTGCAACAGATCAGATCTAATCTCTGCAGTTTTGCCACATTGAGCTGAACGATGGACAACAATTAAACAACTTGCTGGAGGAGAAAACTTCACAAATATCCCTATCCTCAATAAGAGGAGAAGCCCAGTAAGTCTGTTCAAACAATAAGGCTGAAGTATTCACAACCTGGGGAAACAGTGATGTAGTAATATCACTGGGATAGCAATCCAGAGACCCAGGTTTAAATCCCACTACAGCAGACGGTGAATATTGAATTCAACAAAATAAAAAATCTGGAATTAAAAGTTTGGTTCATTGTTATCATTAATGTCAATTGACTTAAAAACCAATTTGGTTTACCAATATCCCTTTAAGGAAGGAAGTCTGACATCCTTACCTAGTGACATAATGCAAGCCACTCATTTCAAGGGCAATTAGAGATGGGCTATAAATGTTGGTTCAGCCAGTGACACCCACATCCCATGAGTGAATTTAAAAAAAAATCATCAGTCTGAAGAGGTGGGTGATGATTGATCTCTGCTGCCCAGCATCACAGATGCCAGTCTTCTTCCAATTCAGTTCATTCCCCCATGATATCAAGAGATGGCTGAAGGCACTAAATTTTGTAAAGTCTAAGGGCTCTGACAGTATTCTGGCAGTGGTCGTGAAGGCATATGCTCCAGAACTTGCTGTGCTCCTGGCCAAGCTGTTCCAGTACAGCTACAATCTACTCGGCAATATGGAAAATTGTCCAGGTATGTCCTGTACACAAAGCTAGATAAATCCAACCCAGCCAATTACTTCCCCATCGGTCTACTTTCAATCATCAGCAAAGTGATGGCAGGAGTAATCGACAGCACTACCAAGCAGCTCTTACTTAGCAATAACCTGCTCACGGATGCTTGGTTTGGGTTCCACCAGGATACTCAGCTTCTGGCTTCGTTATAGCTTTGGTTCAAATATGAACTAAAAAGCTGAATGCCAGAGGCAAGCATGATTGCCCTTGACATTAAGACAGCATTTAATCAAGTGTGGACAGGACTGTCCACTGGTTGGAAGGATATCTAGCACAGAGGAAGATGGTTGTGGTCATTGAGAAAATTGGTCTCCAGCCTCAGGACAACATTACAGGAGTTATGCAATAAACATTGTTTTCTTCAACATCTAAACAAACACTGGCTTCCTTGATGCATTGGAATAATATATCACCAGGGTGGTATGCAGTTTGGTAAGCTTGATCCTGGAAGTCATCATTGATGCCTGCAGAGTCGTTGATCTCAAGACTTCAGGTCAAACAAAGCAAAGGAGCGATTGATATTGGGAATTGGCTACACATAAATTACTGGTTTTGATTTTCCTGAGCCCTGAAAGAATAGTTGCCCAAGAATGCTGTCAACATCAATCTCTTTAACATTATTGATTGTCTTCTGGCAGCTGCTGGTCCTGCTGCATTGCACAACCACTGATAGAGAATAGCTCAAAGAATATCAGTCAAAAGTATGGTTAAGGACAGATTCGAGAGTGTTGTTATAATTCCTCTCTCTTACACCATCAGAAATAAAAGGATGTCAATTGTACATTTTAGTCACTGCAGTACACAGTTGACTAATTGCTCCTTCATTATCCATCATCAACGTGCAGTGATCTATTTTTAAAATATGCCTACAGGTTGTGCTATTTTGTTTGTTATGCTTTTACTATGTTCTTTGCTGTTAACTAGCACTTTTCATGACCTAGAATATCCTGAAACATTTCTCAGCAGATGATGTGTATCTTGAACTTTAATCACTGTAGGAAATGCAGCATTTAATCTGCACCTGACACTGTCCCAAAATTAGCAGTGAGATCAATGATCAGATAATCTGTTTTTGTGATGTTGCTTAAGGGATAAATGCCAACCAAGACTTCCTTACTCTTCTTTGAAAAGTGTTGTGTGATCTTCTACATTCACCTGAAAAGACAGATGGGACCTTGATTTGATGATCCATCTGAAAAGCAGTACTTCTGAAAGTACAGACCCCCCGTGGTACTGTACTGGAATGTCAACTTGTTCAGGGATGGAACTTGAGCCCACAACTTTGACTCTGACCAAGAGTTTTTTCTGCATTTGAACCATGATTGATGTCGATGCAAGTTATCATAAAACCCAACTTGCTGTGTTGAATGCGGAGGTTGGGAGCTCCAAGTTCCAACCGTCTTTGCCAAGAGCCACCATGCATGTGTAGGCTGAATGTAGCCTGCACGCGTGCAGTTAAGCATCTTCCCATTCTTCAAGCCCAGGGCAGGTCTGTGCCTGAAAGTAAAAAAAGCATACTCTAGTCATATGACCCAACATGGAGCACCCAAGCCACTAAGTGTCCCAGAGAATATGACTAGGGAGAGGTCCAAGATAAGAGACAAAGGAAAGGAGATGCAAACACAATTAAGTTAAGAAATGGGCTCTCATTAGAGAAAGGGCTACAGGGAGCAGACTTTAAGTGTCTTGGGCTTGTGCGAGTTCCTTGTTGAAAAGGCCTAAAGAGAAGCCCTGAAGATGCGAGAAAGCTGAAGGTTGGTAACTCAGTATTGTGAGCTATTGAACCAAAGATAACACTTTGGAGCATGATTTAAAAGCTGAAGTTGTATGAGTCGATTCTAGAGTGTACTTGGGGAATCCAAGGAAATGGATAGTGAGATTGAACTCCTGTGAAGTGGGCCATTGTTACAATCATCTTGAGTTGGAGCAGTAATCTTAAAGTAAATTTTGGAAGCCCTGATAAGAAAGAAAGAGTTTTAATGAGATTGGTTGACTTGATCTGACTAACATCCAGGTGAGCTATTGAGAATTCTGTGCAATCTGTTGTGGCTGCATTTATCATGCAGTATGTTCTAGCACAGTCCTCTTGTTGGTTCATGTATATTCATACTTGCCCTGAATATAAGAATACAAGGCAGAAACATTGTAAATGATTTTATCTTTTTGGCCTTGAATATTAAGGTTTATTTTTGTGTGAAACCTGTGGCATCTTCTGCAGCAAGTGTCTTGAACTTCAAACTCTGTCTATTTAATCAAAATGTTATTGGTCCTAAACTGATCTCACCAACAGCTTGTGGGGTCTGACCAAGAATCATGTGAAATTAAATACAATAACCATTTGTGCCTCATTAATAGTGCGATGAATTGTTTTCCAAGACGTTGCTTAAACACTAAGCACTCCTTTCTCTTTCAAACTGTACAGTAACATTTTTAATTTCTCCCACAACGAGCAAAGATGAATGAAATTCTTGCACGAATAACAGCATCTCATTTTATATCCTGTTAATGATGTGTGGGCTGAGTGGGTCGAATGGCTTCCTTCTACACTGTAGGTGATCTGTGGTAAAATTCCCATATTGGGGCTTGAACCTTCAAATTCCTGATTCAAAGGTGAAAGGTCGTGTCTGTAATCCAATCCCAGGAGAGCATCCATGATTGTAAACCGTTTAAGCTCCATTTCAATTACTTATAATGTTCCTGAGGTTTGTTGTGAGGTAATCACCCTTCTTAGCTCTCTTTTGTTATTCATTATTTTCACTTGAAAATAAAACTATATGACGAAATGACCAATAAAATGTACAAAAGCAGCATAAGGAAGGCAGGCAGAATGGTGACTTGCAATAAAATGTGTGACTTTACTGTCAGATGGTAGATCGAAATTAATCAAGTGATTCTGATGCACCATATGGAAGGGCAAAGTACATTATTAGCAAGTGATTAGCTAGGCCTCTAGCTGTGCTGTAGAATAGGAGACAAGGAAAAAAAATACATTATTTATCAACTGTGTTTCATGTCTTGCTGGGAATCAGCAAACTCCCTGCAATTGGCATTATAAATGCTGTAACTAGCACTTAAGAATTAGCAAGAGGAGGAATAAATGACCTTGTAAAATACAAGTATAAAAGCAAAATTTGCAAATGCTGGAAATCCGAAATGAAGAAAATGCTGGAAAAACTCCAATCTGACAGCCTCACTGGAGAGAGAAACAAAGTTAATGATTCAGTCCCATATGACTCTTCAGAGCTGCAATTTTATTTATATATGAAATCATACATTGACAGCACAGTGGTTAGCATTGCTGCCGCACAGCTCCAGGGACCAAATTCAATTCCAGCTGGGGGTGTGTGTGGGTGGTTTGCACATTTTCCCCATGTCTGCGTCAATTTCCTCCAGGTACTCCAGTTTCCTTCCACAGTTGAAAGGTGTGCGAGTTAGGTGGATTAGAGCCATACTAAATTGCTCCTTAGTGTTCCAAGATGTGTAGGTTATATCAAATCGCCATGAGGGCTTATGGGGATAGGGCCAGGGTTAGATGGTCAGTGCAAACCTGATGGGCTGAATAACCTCTTCTGCATAGAGAAATTCTATTATTTTGTAAAATGTGCGTGGAGGAATCTAAGTATTTTTCCTTAAGCTGCAGCCTTTTCTAGAACAAAAGGTATCGCATAGCTCAAGACCTTCAGCCTTCCAAGCCTATGTCGATCATGCTGCCCTAACTAAACTTAAAAGAAAAGGCCTGCTGCTCTTACTACGTCTGTATCCCTCTCTTTCTTCCCTATTCGTGTACCCATCCAGATGCCTCTTAAATGTTGCTAATTTGCCTGCTTCCACCATCTCCTCTGACAGTGCTTCCAGGCACTGATCACTTTGCGTGGAAAACTTCCCCCGCATATCTCCCTTTAAATTTTCCTCCTCTCACCCTGAACTTGTGCTGCCTTGTAACTGATACTTCCACCCTTAAAAAGCCTCTGGCTACCCACCCTATCTATGCCTTTTATAATTTTATATCAGACCTACCCTCAGTTTCTGTCTTTGCAGTGTAAATAATCCTAGTTTATTCAACCTCATAATCAACGCTCTCGTAACCAGCCAGCATCCTGGTGAACCTTCTTTGTACTCTCTCCAAAGCTTCCACGCCCTTCTGATTGTGTGGTGGAAGCAATACTCCAAATGTGGTCTAACCAACAGTTTTCTGTTCCACTGTCCTTTTTCTAGCACATAGGTTGGCAGCAGTGGCAATCAGCAGTCTCAACTATAGAACAGTTAAATAAAACAATTGTTTGTGCATTTGAATAATGGCTGCTTTATAATTTTTTATATATTCACCTTACCATGAAGCAGCTTACCAGTTTCTATCAGTTCTCATATATGGTCAAGTGTTTGCTCAAAAGATTGAAGTTTGGATATTATTATTATGCTCTAAATCTCACTTTATGAACAGATATAAGACTTAATTAGTTGAACGGTCCATTACAAGAGGGCACAAGTTAAAAGTGAGGGGTGTGGGAGGTTTAGGGTGGATTTGAGGGAAAACTGTTGTTTAGAGGTAGATGACAGTCTGAAATGCACTGTCTGAGAGAATGGTTGAGGTGGGATGCCTCACATACTTTAAAAAGTACCTGGATGAGTACTTGACATCCCATAACACTCGGAGGCTACGGGCCAAGTGCTGGATTAGGTGAGCAAGTCAGGACATTTCATGCATCAGTGCAGACTCGATGGGCCGAAGGACGACTTCTGCACTGTAGTATTTTGTGAAGATAGCATAAGCCAATTCCTACATGTCAAGTGGTTTGAGTATGTTTGTTTATAGATAAATCAAAAGGAACTTGAATGGAAAATACTTGAAATACTAATATTAGTAATTTGTTATTTCTGAAGCGACTACCTCAATTGATAAATGCCTTATGATATGGAACCTGAAGCCACAAACCAGAGCTTACCGATTTACAGGGCACAAGGATGCTGTGATGTGTGTCCAGTTTTCCCCATCAGGCCAGCTGGTGGTATCTGCTTCACGAGATAAGACTGTTCGACTCTGGACTCCAAATGTGTGAGTAATGCTGGTGAGCCCTTTAATCTGATGATATGCAAATGTTTGTTATAGATAACAGACATATCCTTTACAATGTTATAGAAATAACAAGTCAGTTATGCTGTTGCTCACAGCAAGTTATAGATTGCAGTTACGCTGAAAGTATTTAATGAAATTTTGAGTTTTCTCAAAGTGCAAAGCTCATGGATCTGTCTTGACATTACTCTGGTCCTCAGAGGTGCTCTTGTACTTCATCTTTCTCCTCTTGTCTACAAAAAGATAGTTATGCTATTTTTCTTTCTTCACTTTTTTACTTTCTCTTATTTGTTTTATGCTCTTCTTTTCTTGTCATTACTTACTTCACTTGTTGCTTTTGTAGTTTGTTTTAAGCATTCCTTCGGCAAGGACTCGGGCAAACAAGATCCAAAAAGAATTGGGTTACATAGGCCTCTGTTAAGGCCCAGACCAGAAACTGCAAGATGTTTTCTGATGTTAGCCTAGATCCTAAGTTTTAAGTTTGATTTTGGCATTGGTGAGCACACGGTGTTTCACTCCAAGTATGATTCAAGCCACCCACCAGGAAGCTTTTATCAAATTTTATTCAAGAACATACAATATAACAAAAGTTAGTATAATTTTTACCAATTATGAAACTTAAACAATGATGAATATAATTCTTAGCAGCTACCAATCTCTGCTGTTTCAATTTAAAAGCAATACTCATAGACATATGCTATTCAGAATTACTTAGCACTAAAAGAAGTATGCTAACATGATACTAGACTTCCAGCTTTTAACACCAATGGACAAAGTCCCAAACAGCCTTCAGAAAGGGATATATCCTGTAGACAGCAAAACACAGAAGTATACCTAATTTCTAGCAGCTTCCAATCTTTAGACTTTAGAGATATAAAGCATATCTCTTTTTCTGCAGCTTCCAAACCAGCACCTGAAAAAACTAAGCTGGAATTCTGTGTGAAAGCATGGACATATGACCTGACCTGTCAACTACCCCAATCAAGCTTTACTCTGCAATCCTAAGGGAATACTGAAACAACAGAACAGTGCATTAGTTCACGTTAAAGCAAACATGATGTCAGTTATACTGCTTCAGTAACGATAAAGGATACCAGCTGCAAACAAAATGGCTGTGACAAAATGCTAGCGACTGCTTGAAACATTCTGTGGAGAAACCCTGATTAAAATACATTCCTTAAAGACACAGTATCTTCATGCTGTAGGGAACTAAGGTATGCTCAAGGCTGGACAGACAAGCAAATAGATACAAGGAAGAACATAGGAGTAGGGGGAGAGATGACCAGAGCACGCACTGAGTGATCAGACAGACTATGATGCTTAAAAAGATTGCTTTGACTTAGCATTCTACCTCCCAATGTGCTCGTTTAATTTTCTACCGCTTTATCTTTATCGTTTGTAACCAGTTTGATGTGTTCTCCATACCTTGAATATTTCAGTTGAAGTATGTGCGTTTTTGTTAGCCTGTCACTGATTTTAGCCCTATAGATATATGACATTGTGGGATGTGAAGTGATTTCATCAACTGAAATACTGTTGGTAGATGCTTTACCATCTCCAAAACTGGCTGTAAAGGAACTGCAAAGTTTCTGTCAAAATGACGTTCCATAAAAAAGTCATCTTGGCAGATGCACTATTTTCAGCTCTGATTATGAAGTGAATTTAAATGAAATATCTTGAATTTACCCAGAACTTTAAAAAGAAAATAGTCTTGTGTGCTTTTTTTGGTAGGGATGGAAAACTTTTATGGATCTAATAGATTTTAAAATATTAATCCTTAATATCTAGTCTTCTGTTTCATTAGATTTTAACACCGGAACAAACTTATTGTCAAAATGCAGACGCCCTCAGCAGAATGGTTATTATATTGTAAAAATTCAAGAAATAATTACTAGATTGATAGAATTTAATACTGCAGCCATTTCTAGACAATCAAACTCCTCTGAATTTCAGCAGGTGTATTTCTTATCCTCAACATTACATGTGAAATAATTACCTTAAATCTGGCTCCAAAAAGAAAACTGAATTGAAGGTTGTGATTTCCTCCTGGAGGTAAAATAGCAGAAGGTTTTTTTTTTTGATCAATTTTTATTCGCAGAAAACAGTTGCTGCCATTTATTAAAACTTGATTATGGTGACCACCTGCATTATTTGACATGTCTGTTTGAGACACCTGAAGTGATTTTGCTCTCTTCTAACTTAGTAAAGGAGCATCAACTGCATTCACAGCCCACAGTGCTGTTGTCCGCAGTGTGAACTTCTCCTGTGACGGGAATTTCCTGGTTACGGCATCTGATGACAAATCAGTGAAGATGTGGAACACATATCAACAGCGGTTTTTATTGTCCCTTAAAGGACACAATAACTGGGTTCGTTCTGCCAGGTATGTTTTCATTTTAACAATTAGATACTATTAACAATGTTAAATAAAAGCAAATTACTGTGGATGCTGGGATCTGAAATCAAAAGAGAAAATGTTGGAAAATCTCAGCAGGTCTGGAAACATCTCTAAATAGAGAAAAGAGCTGATGTTTCAAGTTCAGATGACCCTTTGTCAAAGGTGGTGAATGAGAATGTTATGTATATTAGAATCTAATCATAAAATTGGCTTATTATTTGCACTTTTGAGTCTTGATTGTATAATGACTTGGTGATCATTGCCAACGAATGTCTGATTTGAACTTGAGTCAAAATATTTTTGTTACATTCTGAATATTTTTTTCCCCTTTTTACCATTAGTGAAACTCTCAGATTAGAGAATTAGAACTTTGAATTTCTGCTAAATGTGCTCATTTTAACCAGAGCTGCAACATGAATGCACAATTCAGCACACAATCACTATGCCGAAATAATGTGAATTCGAGAGTTGAAGCTGTTTTCCTCTGGCAACAATTTTATTCCATCCAGTAAGCAAGAATCAATTAGTGGTATGAAAATTGTGCTGAAGTTTTGTTAACAAGAGCTAACTTATTGTAAAGGTTCCAGTAGAACCAGCCAGCACAATTTCAAAATAAGGGTGATGCCATTTAGCACAGAGATGAGGAGAAATTTCTTTACACAGAGGGTTGTGAATCTTTGGAATTCACTACCTAGTGGGCTTTGGAAGCACAGTTGTTGTGTATGTTTAAGACAGACTGATAGACTAATTAATAGCAATGAAGAGGGTTATGGAGACGGTAGTGTAAAAAAAAATATTGACGTGTTCGATCAACCATGATGGTATTGAATGGCGGAGCAGACTCAGCAGGCTGAATGGTCTACTTCTGTTGCTATGTTCCTCATGTACACTGAACTGATGCCCAGTGTTACTGTCTAATGTATCTTTTTCCAAATAAAATAAATAAGATTGCCCCTGTGTTATTAAACAAAAAACAGAAGGGCACAATTAGTAAGGAGCTAAACCACAAAAGAAAGATATAGTCATTATTTACAGTGTCTATGACATCCTTCAGTCCTTGCCATTCTCATTGGTTGCAGAAATTTTCAAGCATACGGCAAGCTTCTTTTCTGGGGTCGCTTGAATACAGTTGCGTGTGTAATTTTCTTTCCTCCAGACACCTACTTCTTAGTTGTTTGAAAGATTTTCCATTGGGCCCTGAAAATAATGCTTTCCTTCCAGCTTCTGAAGCTGAAATGTGAAAATGGCCAGACAGACCTGGAGTTCCTTTAACTTGCCTTCTTCACAGGCGCAAGATAGAATTAAGCTTCATTTCTTCTAATGCTGGGCTTACCAGCGTTCCAAGAATAATGTCAGCTGGTTACATTTCATCAAACTGCAGAATAAAGATATTGGGTCATCTCACTCAACTTTCAATATTTGAAAACAAGTTTGAAATGGCAACTTATATGTGGATTACACCCTTGGAGGAATTAAATTAAATTGCAACTTGCTATATTCTGATTGTAGGTGAAGCATTAAGGTTACAATATCGTCCTTCCGTGTGGGAGAGATGATAGCATAGTGATGTGTCACTGGACTAATAATTTAGACTTAATCAACAGTCTTTAAAATATGCTCTGGGGGCATGATCCCACCATGTCAACTGTGGAATTTAAATTCAATTAATAAAAATCTGGAATTCAAGCTGGCCTCCATCATAAAAACCCATTTGGTTCACTAATGTCCTTTTTAGGCAATGTACCTCAACCCACAGCAATAAGGTTGACTATGAACTGCCTTCTAAAATGGCCCAGCATTTCCCTCTGTTCATGAATAATTAGAATGGGCAATAAATGGTGGCCTTGCCATCGACACCCAAACCCCAGGAAAGTATAAAGAAACATTTTAATTACCACAAGTGTTGAGGTGTGTTTTGCACCAGCCACTATTTCTTTGTAGTTTGTATGTATGTGTTGAAGCCATGATTGATTTTAAGCAAATTAGTGGCTTGGCCTTTGCAGTGATAATGACAGTACCTTGCTGAATGAGACATCATTGCGAGTTCACAGTTACCATGAGACATCTTCACTAGCCGTGAGAAGCTGATTTTTTTAAACGATGAAAAAGTAACATTTCTCCATAATCTCTATGTTTAAAAATATTTTAAGATCGTTTATTTTTGTTAGTTTCCATTTTAATTCAATTATAAGAAGTTATTTCAGTCTCTGAAATGTAATTAGAAAGTGAAGTAGTATTTTTAAGTCTTGTTTTGCTGTCTGTAAGCCTTTCAGTATGATTAGGTACTTGAATAAAGAAAATTACAGCGCAGGAACAGGCCCTTTGGCCCTCCAAGCCTGCATCAACCATGCTGTCCAACTGAACTAAAACCCCATACCTTTGCCATATCCCTCTATTTGCGTGTGTAATTTTCTTTCCTCCAGACACCTACTTCTTAGTTGTTTAAAAGACTTTCCATTGGGCCCTGAAAATAATGCACGATGGATAGCATGAGGGGACATAGCTTTAAATTAAGGGATGGTAGTTATAGGACAGACGCTAGAGGTGAGCTCTTTACTCAGAGGGTAGTAAGGGCGTGGAATGTCCTGCCTGCAGCAGTCGTGGACTCAAGTTTAAGGGCGTTCAAATGGGCAGTGGATAGGCATATGGATAGCATTGGAATAGTTCAGGATAGAGGGTCATAAAATTGGTTACGTTGGTTGGCGCAACATCGAGGGCCAAAGGGCCTGTACTGTGCTGTAATGTTCTATGTTCTATTCCCATCCTATTCATTTATTCGTCAAGACGCCCCTTTAAAGTCATTATTGTATCTGTTTCCACTACCTCCCCTGGCAGCAAGCACCTGGCACCCACCACCTTCTGTATATAAAGAAAAACCTACTTCGTATATTTCCTTTAAACCTTCGCATCTTAAATCTATGCCCCCTAGTAATTGATTCTTCCACCCTTGGAAAAAGCTTCTAACTATTCACTCTGTCCATACCTCTCCAAAATCTGTTAGACTTCTATCTGTCGTTCCAGTGAGAACAAACCAAGTTTCTCCAGCCCCAATGCTAGGTGATATCCTGATAAATCTTTTCTGTACTTCCAAAGCCTCCACCTCCTTCTAGTAGTGTGGTGACCAGAATTAAACACTATATTTTCCAAGTTGCTGACATTACTGCTGCTGCATGCCAAAATATCTCTGGACTTGGCACCACATTTAAACTGCAGTTGAGAAAGAAGAAAACCACAACACAGAGATTGCCAGATCTTTGTGGACAGCTTTCTTCCATCTCAGGGGCAAACAATTTTGGCTTGCCACTGACTAGAGTCTCCAGGCATGATGTGGAGGTATTAGCTTTGGACCAGGGTGGACACAGTAAGAAGTCTTGCAACACCAGGTTAAAATCCAATGGTTTTATTTGGTATCTTGAGCTGCTCCTTCACCCTCACTTTTGGATTTTAACTTGGTGTTGTGAGATTCTTATTGGAGTCCCTAGCCCAGTCTGTTTCAATATTTGGTTCTAAAGTAAAATCTTGAGTCAAATGTTCATCAGCATTGCACTTAATTTAGTTTCGGGCCTTCTTGCTCGGGCAGAAATAGTGAGTAACAAAGCCAAGCAGCTTGATCTCTGGTCTGTAATGATTTCAACAGGAGGCGCTAGAATTTGTATAGATAACTGGGTTGATAAAATTGATCCATCTTCTTGTTCATCGTGCATTCTTTTGCTGACGTGGTTCCCAATTGAACCCTTACCAGTTCCGTAGAAGGATGGTTTAAATCGGAAATGTTTCTCTCCACAGATGCTGCCAGACCTGCTGAGTTTATCCAGTACTTTGTTTTCGTATGCACTATCACTTCTTATTTACAATGTTAATTTATGTTAGATTTTGTTTGAGAATGATGTATGAATCTCAATATGATTATTAGTTATGCCAGTGCAATATTGATTTGTGCAGGAAATTGAGTTGCTTATGTGTTGTGGGTGGCACCACTGCCTCTCAGCGCCAGAGACCTGGGTTTGATTCATGGCTTGGGTGACTGTGTCTGTGTGGAGTTTGCATGTTCTCCCTGTGTCTGCGTGTGTTTCCTCTGGGCACGTAGTTTCCTCTCTGTCTGAAAGACATACTGGTGAAGTGCAATGACCTGAACAGACTATGGAGTTAAGCAACTAAGGGTATTTCACAGTAATTTCGTTGCAGTGTTAATGTAAGCCTTGCTTGTGACTAATTAATAAACATTCTTACATGTTTATTGTGAGTTTTTAATCAAAATGTTGCTATTAGACCGGTTTAAACTTTACATTGCAATTTTCTTCAATATTTTAATGTTGCAAAAGTGATGGGAGGTGTGGTGGTGATTGTAGTTTAGTATTCTTGCAAAAAAATCTATTATCAAGTGATTTTACTTACAAAGGGCCTGATTTTAATAGTGCTTAATTATGCACATCAGTTTGCGTAGTTTAAATAAACGCCCTAAATCTCCAAGTGTTTTAATGGTACTTTGATCGTTAGGTTCTCTCCAGATGGAAGACTTGTAGTTTCCTGCAGTGATGACAGAACTATTAAGATCTGGGACACAGTCAGCAGAGAATGTATCAATACCTTCACAGATCACACTGGGTAAGTTAATACTACTTTTTTACAAAAGGTATTAATCTTCCAATCAATTGCATCATAATACATCTAAATTAGTTTCTATTGATATTCCATTCACTCTCTATTGCCACTGGTCTTTCTAGACAAAGCCAGGTAATTGTAGCTACTTGTGAACTGCTCTGGTTAGAACCGCTTGTAAATTTTAATCTTCTGATTTCTTTTTCCTTTTTGTAGAATATTTTACATCTGTAGCAAAAACTGCAATGATCGATGGGCACACGAATGTTATCTGTCAGACTCAAATACTTGTAGTAATTCCATCGTTGCTTATGCTATAAGTAACATGGCACCAAATCTTGGCTTGGATAATCAAAGGTGTGATGTTTATTAGTGTGATATGGCAGCATAGTGGTTAGCACTGCTGCCTCACAGCACCAGGGACTTGGATTTGATTCCTGACTTCGGTCACTGGGAAATGGAGTTTACAAATTCTCCGTGTCCAACTGGTTTTCCTTTGCGAGCTCCTGTTTCCTCCCACAGTCCAAAATGTGCAGGTTAGGTGAATTGGCCATGCTAAATTCTCCCTCAATGTGCTGGACTGTGGTGACTAGGGGATTTTCACAGTACCTTCATTGCAGCATGAATGTAAGTTTACTTGTGACTAATAAATAAACTTTACCTTAACCCAGGTTTGCCAATTTTGTGGACTTTAACCCCAGTGGTACCTGTATAGCTTCAGCAGGGACAGATAACACGGTGAAGCTTTGGGATATTCGTATAAACAAACTGCTACAACATTACCAAGGTAACTAATCAAAGTTAGTACGGACATTTTTTATGTTAAATAACTCTAAATTTAATTGTAATCAATATTTATGGGAATATAAATTACTATATTCAACAAATGTCATGTGTTTGCAGTATTTTGAGCAAACTCATTAAATATCTTGGGACAGGAGTTTTAGTTACTTTGGGTATATTTTATGGACTTATTAAGATGATGAATATCCATGTTTAACACCATACCTTTCAAGTTTATGGTTGCATTGCCTTCAGATGCTGTGGATGCAATCTAAATTAATTTATTTTTGTATTGAATAGTTATCAAGGTTTTTTTATTTAAGGGATAAGATTTAGGCTGCGTTAGATATAGGCATCTGAGATTATCTATTCATCTCCATTCTTTGACTTCATCAGAAGTTTGGCCTTTTTTTCCAATGTTTATTTTGTGTCCTTTTTGTTCTGATTTCCTTCTAGCCCATTGAAAATTTTCTTCTCATTGTCTTCTTTACGGACTTTTTGTAATGGACTTCCCCATTAACTTTTTCCCTTTTTGAGCATTTATCCAATTCCCTCTTTCAAAAGCTACTGAGTCAGCATCCGTAGTACATTCCCGATCACAACTGTTTTGCTCTTTTTTCCCAAAACAATTATTTTATTGCCGGTTGCTAACTGTCCTGCAGGGGAAGGACATAATCGCACTGGAGTGGAAATTTGAGGAAATTACCAAGACTGGAAAGTAACCACGAGAAAAAAATCCATCTTGTGTGCCTTCCTGAACTGTTTCCAATGCAAGTGTATCACCCCCTCCTCCTGTAAGGAAATGAAAACTACATTGTACTCCAGATGTAGTCTCACCAATGCTCTGCACAGTTGTAGAAAGACCTCATTGTGTTTATACTCTATCTCCCTTGTAATAAAGGCCAATATTCTGTTCACCTTCCTAATTTCTCATGTTATTCGTATGTTAACTTTGTGATTTGTATACAAGGACACCCAAATCTCCCTCTACTTCAGCCTCCTGCAGTCTCTCTCCATTTAAATAATAATCTGCTTTTCTTCCTGCTGAAGTCAACAATCTTATAGTATCCTCTATCTATCAAGTTTTTACCCAATCTCTCTTGACCATCTATATTCCTTGTCAAACTTGTTATATCCCATCTTTGAATCTTCAGCAAATTTAGCGACAATACGTCCAAGTCATTAATATAGATCAGAAATAGTTGAGGTCCTATTACTAGCCACTTGTACTCCACTAGTTACAGTTTGCCAATTATCTCTACTTTTTTGGTCCTGTTAGTTAGCCAATCTGCCACTATGCTAATGTACTATTCCCAGTGCCATGAATTTTTATCTTGTGCAGTAATCTTTAATGTGATACTTTATCCAATGCCTTTTGGAAATCCAAATACACAACACTTGCAGATCCCCCCTTTATCCTGCTTTGTTACATCCTTAAAGAACTCCAGTAAATTTGTCAAACATGATTCCCTTTTCACAAAACCCTGTTGTTTCTGTTTGACTGTATAATAATTTCCTGCCTATCCTGCTGAATTCCAGCATTTTCCCAATGACGGTTGTTGAACTAACTGATCTATAGAGTCCTGCTTTCTGTCTTCCTCCATCCCTATAGAGTGCTTTTCCAATCTACTGGGACCTTGCCAGAATATAGAGAATTTTAAACAATTACAATCAATGCCTGCACCGTAGAATCCTTCAGTGCAGAAGGAGGTCATTCAGCCTATTGTGTTTGCACTGACTACAATTCCATCAGGCTCCATTCCTGTAACCTCATGCATTTGCCCTAAAGTCCCCCTGATACTAAGGGGCAATTTAGCATAGCCAGTCTACCTAACCCACGCATCTTTGGATGTTAGGAGGAAACCGGAGAATGTGCAAACTCCACATAGACATTGACCCAAGCAGGAATTAAAGCTGGGTCCCTGGCGCTGAAAGGCTGCAGTGCTAACCACTGTGCCACCATGCTGCCCATCTTTATAATCACTTCTTTAAGGTCCTAGGATGCAGATGACATATTAGCTTTTAGCTTCACAGCCCCTACATTATGGTATGTGTGGGTGTGCATCTGGAGGAGGGAATATGAAGATATGTGGTGGAAAGAAGAGGTATATCCACATGTTGAGGCAGGGAAAAACTGATGAAGGGGAGGAGAGTGGGAGGAAACAGTACAATTTGTACACTTAGAAAAATACCTGCAAAATATGTCGTATTGTGCTAGGTCTCAAAATACTTTTCAGTTGGTTAAAGTATACCATGTAAGAGTGTGCTACATTAAAAACACTGCAGTGTCAATAATACATTCCTGTTGCTGTTTGCCAAGCATTGAAAGATGACCCACATGTGATCTGTTACACTGAGGTAATTCTAAATGGGAGGAAAGGCATTGAATTTCAAAAGAATAAAAACCTGCTTTATGTATGATTTTTGTTTAATTGCATTTTAATGATCTAGTGTTTTTAATATAGCATATCCAAGGAAAATATGGGTTCTGTTCTATTCTGGTTTATGAACTTGTAATAGTGAGTGATTATAAATCATCATTGGGCTTTTGTTTAAAGGTTAAAATAATTGAATATGGGTGGAATTGTACGTACTGGGATTGCGTGATTATATTTGCATATGAGTTAATTTTCAACATAGGCGGCACAATGGCACAGTATTTAGTACTGCTGCCTCACAGTTCCAGGGACCTGGATTCAATTCCCAGCATAGGTCACTGGGTCTGTGTGGAGTTTGTATGCTCTCCTCAAATCTGTGCGAGTTTTCTCCCACAGTCTGAGACATGCTGGTTAGATGCACCAGCCATACTAAAATCTTCCTCGGAGTGCCCGAATAGGCACCGGAGTGCAGTGACTAGGGGGATTTTCATAGTAAACTTCATTGCAGTGTGAATTAAGCTTACTTGTGACTAATAAATAAGCTTCATTTATAATATGGCTTGGGAGGCATTTTATTACATATAATGATGTATCCAGTACAAATCTGCTCGCTGTGTTCTTAAAATGTTAATGCTGGAAAAACCATTTCAGTAGAAGACAGCAAGTGTATATTAAGAGACTGGTGACTGTAAGGTAGGGGATAAAATTGTGATAGTCATTCAAGAAACTCAACAATGAATTGACTTTATGTAACTTGTTAAATCTGACTGGCCATTTGGTGTTCTAAACAGTCCACAGTGCTGCAGCGAACTGCTTGTCTTTTCATCCTTCTGGTAACTATCTTATCACTGCATCCACTGACTGCACTCTCAAGATAATGGACTTGTTGGAAGGAAGATTACTTTACACCCTTCACGGACATCAGGTGAGAATAGTGGCATATTAAATACTTAACAAATGATCTATTGAAGACCTCCAATTCCATTGTAATTTGGTTCTGATTTATTTCAAATCAGGATTAAACCTTTATTTGTGGCTGAATTTATTTATTGATTTAACATCTTAACTGATTTTGTACAGTAATAGAAAAATTTATAAGAAATGTAGCCTTCCATTGACACCCTAACATAGATACAATAAAGTTTAATTTATACTTCCTCTTCTGAATATTATTGGAATGTACATTCATTTAAATTTATAAATGAAATGAATACTCAATTGCAAACTGGCTTTATGCATACTAAAATAATTTCTTTATTTTTAGGGTCCTGTAATTGCTGTAACATTTTCAAGGCATGGAGAGTATTTTTCTTCTGGTGGAAGTGATTCACAGGTTTGATGCTTTGTTTCCTGTAATTATAATTAGCTGTGTCTCTAGCAGTATAATGTAAATGTATATTTATAATAGTGAAAGTCTGGCAGGTGCCATCACTTCCTGTATATATCACTTTTACTCCATTCCTTTTCTGTTATGTTTTATAGACCTTTATTCCCAAATCGCGAAGTCACAGAACATAGAACATTACAGCACAGAACAGGCCCTTCGGCCTTCGATGTTGCGCCGACCAATATAAAAAGCAATGCCCCTCCAAACTAAACCATTCCCTTCTCTTCCATATACTTATCAACTAACCTCTTAAACGCCACCAAACTTGGCGCATCTACAACTGCTGCAGGCAGGGCATTCCACTCCCGAACCACCCTTTGGGTAAAGAACCTACCTCTGATATCCGTCCTATAACTATCACCCCTTAATTTAAAGCTGTGTCCCCTCGTGCTAGCTTTCTCCATCCTAGGAAAAAGGCTATCACTGTCCACCCTATCTAAACCTCTAATCATCTTATATGTTTCGATAAGGTCCCCTCTTAGCCGCCTCCTTTCTAACGAAAACAACCTCAAATCCCTCAGCCTCTCTTCATAAGACCTGCCCTCCATACCAGGCAACATCCTGGTAAACCTCCTCTGTACCCTCTCCAATGCCTCCACATCTTTCTTATAATGTGGGGACCAGAACTGCACACAATACTCCAAGTGCGGCCGCACTAGAGTTTTGTACAGTTGCAACATGACGTTGCGGCTCCGAAATTCAATCCCCCTACCAATAAAAGCTAAGACTCCATATGCCTTCTTAACAACCTTATCGACTTGACTGCCTACTTTCAGGGATCTATGCACATATACACCAAGATCCCTCTGTTCATCAAGACTACTAAGAATCCTACCATTAGCCCTATACGCTACACATTTATTATTTCTGCCATAGTGCATTACCTCACACTTTTCCACATTAAACTCCATTTGCCACCTCTCGGCCCAGCTCTGCAACTTGTCCAAGTCTCTCTGTAAACTATAACACCCCTCTTCACTATCTACCACTCCACCGACTTTAGTGTCATCTGCAAATTTACTAATCCATCCTTCAATACCCTCATCCAGATCATTTATAAAAATTACAAACAGCAGGGGCCCCAAAACAGACCCCTGAGGTACACCACTTGTCACCGAACTCCACGATGAATATCTCCCATCAACCACCACCCTCTGTCTTCTATCTGCTAGCCAATTCCTAATCCAATTAGCTAAATCACCCTCTATCCCATACATCTGCATTTTCTGCAGAAGTCTACCATGGGCCGCCTTATCAAACACCTTACTAAAGTCCATAAAAAGAAGAGGAGCCTTTAATTTTCCATCCATTTAATGGGTGGAAAATCAAGAGCTGTAAGAGTGCAATTTCCTGGCTGATGCTGCCTGCAAGTACTGCTTCTCAACAGGAGTGCCTAGTGTGGGAATTAACCGTTGTACCATAGAAAGGTTACAGCACAAGATGTGGCCATTTAGCCCACCTTGTCTGTGCTAGCCCGAGGAGTCCGTCATAATCCCAACTTTCTAACCATTCTTGGCCCGTTGCTCTGTAGCTTACAACACATAAGGTGCAGATCCAGGTGCTTTTTAAAAGGATCCAGTGCATCCACCGCCAACTTGGGCAGTGAATTCCAGATATCCACTACCGTTTGCATTTAAAACAAAAGTTCTTCCTCATGTTCCTTCTACATCTACTTTGATTATCTTGATTCTATATCCCCAGGTTTTAGAATTCATCACCAAGGGAAATAATTTTGTCCTGCCCACTCACTCTCCCTTCCCCCATTTTGTATACCTCTATCAAGTTACCTCACTGCCTTTGTTCCAAGGAAACTGACCCCAACCTATCCAATCTCCTCATAGCTACATTTTTTTTTTCTGGCCCTAGCAACATTTGCATCATGCTCTCTGCTCTAAGAGTGTGCATATTTGATTGTCTCATGCATTCTTACACCTCCTAGATCAAGCCTCCATTTTCTTTTCATCTAGATTTATTTCAGCCGAGCACTTGGGTTGCTGTGTTCTACTGCTTGACCATTTGCAGCCAATCGATTTTGACTTAGACCTTTGATCTGCCCACTTTCCTTTCTTGTAGTTATAGTGATGTCTCAAGTTTAGCACTCCAATCTGCTCATCTCGGGTATTTCCAGTTGGCCTTTTAGGACTTTGAGCCTCCCGTCACACCAACCTCCAATATCCATTTTGGGAATCGCTGTGACTTTTATACTTGCAGCTCCCTCCGTGCTAGCAGCCGTGCCCTCCTAACTCCTACCCATGCTTGACCATCGAGTCACACTCCTAAAGAATTGTCTCTGTGCTGAATTCCCAATACTAAACTAATGAACAGCATGGAATCTTTCCCACCTCATATATAAAACTCCCACCTCTTACATAAAACAGGAATATACATTTTTATTTTTTAAATGCCGGCCAAAGATAAAGCCTGTTTCTCAGTTCAGTACTTCAAAGCATATCCTGTTTCTTTTTAATTTTATCACTCTACAATGAAAGAGCTATCAGTTTTTTGGAAAACACAAGGTTGACTATAACACACTTTTTGTTTGCTTCTAGTCTATATTGTTTTTTTATTATTATTATTATTTCATAGAATGTGGGCATTATCGGCAAGGCCAGCATTTTCTACTCTTCCCAAATTACGTTTGAATTGAGTGGTTTCCCATAACATTCCAGAGTTGACCACAATGCTTTCGCTCTGGAGTCACGTGTATGTCAGATCAAGTAAGGGCAACAGATTTCCTTCCCCAAAGGACATTAAAGAACCAAATGGGTTTTATGATAATCAGCAATAATTCTGAGACTATCTTTTCAATTCCAAATTTTATGAATTTGAACTTAAATTCCACCTGCTGCTGAGGTGAAATTGGAACTTGTGCCATCAGATTGTTAGCCTCCACCTCTGGATTACTAGCCCAGTGACATTACCACAATCCTACTGTCTCCCTAGTCCGCTGGCTTTGATCTTACAGAATTCCCTAAATATTAAAATAGTTGACATTGATTGAAAACTAATAACTATTCAAGGAAAGAGAGAAGGGGAAGATGAGGAACAATAGGCAGTTAGTGGTGATGTCAGTAGTGGTCAAAGCATTAGACTGCATTATTAGGGACATAGCAACAGTACTTAAAATCATTCAGGGATGAGTGATCTGCCCTATGAGGAGAGATTGAGTTGATTGGGCCAATATTCTTTGAAATTTAGAAGAATGTAAGGTGATCTCATTGAAATATAAAAAAAACTACCTTGATGGGGTAGATGCTAGGAAAATGTTTCCCTTGGCTGGAGAGTCCAGAACAAAGCTCGCAGTCTCTGAAAAGTTATCTTTCAAGTGTTTGTAAATCTTTGAAATTCTAAATCCCAGAGGGGTGTAGACGGTCAGCCATTAAATATGGTCAAAGCAAAGACTTTTGGTACTGAAGTCAGCACGGTAGCATAACAGTTAGCACTGCTGCCTCACAGCACCAGGGACTCGTGTTCAGTTCCTAGTTGGATCATTGTTTGTGTGTCTGCACATTCTCCATGTGTCTGCGTGGGTTTCCTCTGGGTGCTCCAGTTTCCTCCCACAGTCTGAAAGATGCACCTAACCAGCACATTGACCTGAATAGGTGCCAGAGTGTGGCGACTAGGGGAATTTCACGGTAACTTCATTGCAATATTAGTGTAAGCCTACTTGTGACACTAATAAATAAATTAAAATTTGTCCCTTGACTTTGACCTTTTAGCTAATCAGCTGCTGAAACCCTCACTTGTGAATTTCTTTACCTGTAGACTCAACTATTCTAATACATTCCTAGCCAATATCACACACACTACCATCCATAAAATTGAAATTATCTAAAACTCAGCGGACATTTCTTGACTCATAGCAAGACCCATTCCCCTATTCATCTCTGTATTCATTGACTTACATGAGCTCCCAGTCACAAGCCACATATACTTTAAAAATCTCATCCTGATTTTTAAGTTCCTCTGAGGCTTTTCCCCTCTTTACCTCTGTAATCTCCTCCAATGTCATGACCTTCCAGGTTATTTGTGCTCCTTTAAAAGGCCTCTTGTGCATTTTATTTTTATTGTTGTTATTATTATTATTATTACCCTATTAATGGCTGCATTTTCAGTTGCCTAGGTTTCAACCTTTGGAATTCACTCCCTACATCTTTTCACGTCATTTTCCTTCCAAAGGCATTCCTTCAGATGTACCTCTTTAACCAAGCTTGTCATCTGAGCTCATCACCCCTTATGTGGCTTGGTGACGTATTTTGTTTTATGATGTTCTTGTGAATTTTTTTTGGATTTTCTTTTAGGTTAAACAAGCTATATACGAGCAAGTTCTTTTATTTGTAAAGAGATTAAGGGCATGGAAACAGCTGGAAGGTCAGATCAAGCTCATAGATCAGCCCTCTGAATAGCAGAAGAGGCTTGAAGGGCCAAATGACCTTCTGTTATTTCTTTCCCTCCTTCTTGTATTCAGAGGCTTCTATTCTATCGAACTCTTTCAGTTGTTTACTTATTTTTTTGTTGTTGGTGGATTTGATTCTGTCACGTTTGACCCAGGAACGATATGTTTGTTCTCCAGGGTAAAGTCTCCTGTCACTGAATTGAGACCTATTGTCTGGTCAAGCAGTGCAAGGCTATGAGAAGTTGTCTACTTTGTTTTGTTGTGAAAGCCTCCTTGTAAAAGATGAGTTGTTGGATCTTAAGAACTTGCTAAGGCAGCTGGTATTAAGTGCAAGTCTGTTTCTGGCTGTGTACTCGAGTAAGTAGAGTTAGTTTTAAACCCAAATAGGCCTGTTATTTCCAATGCTGCTGTAGAACAAGCATTTTACTAAATGTGGTACAAGGCAGTTAGGTTTCTTGTGTTGCACCAGTACAAGATCTGTAATAGAACTGTAATTTAAGTGTAAATTGATCTTTCAGAATAATGGGTTACTAAAATCAGTCGGCACCACCTCAGCTTGACATTAGTGATGTCAATTAATTTGTAATTAACTTTGGCAATTAGTTTTTAATTTTTTGGAACTGAATTTTTTTAAGATTATTATTTATAGAAGTCCTCCAAATATCAAAATTTAAATACATATTGATAAATGGGTTCAGATATGTCCGTTTTGTAATTTGAGACTTTTCCCCACAATCATAACACTATAGATAATAGTAATAGGCAATTCAGCCTTTCAATTAGTTTGTTGTTGATCCACAGCTCACCTCAATTTACTGGTCTTTGTTCGCTAGTCCATGACACACTTGTGTAACACATTTATTGACTAAAAAATAGCATAGTTATTGACCTTTTTGATAAATTTTATTTAACCAGCAACCACAGCCCTGTATGTGGAGAATTCCATATTTCCATTACCTATTGTATGAAAATATACATACTCATTTCATTCTGAATGGCCTGGAAGCTCAATTATTAAAATCATCCCTTTTTGGTCTGGAATGCTTTACCAAAGAAAATTGTTTCACGGTGTGTGGGGTGGGATAGTGATTAGCACTTCTATTTCACGTTGCTAGGGATCCAGGTTCAATTCCCGACCTCAGGTCACTATCCGTGCGGAGTTTGCACATTCTCCCACTGTCTGTGTGGGTTTCCTCTCGGGTGCTCCAGCTTCCTCCCACAGTCCAAAAATGTGCAGCTTAGGTGGATTGGCCACGTTAAATTGCCCCCAAGTGTCAGGGGACTAGCTACAGTAAAAGCATGGAGTTACAGGATAGAGCCTACGTGGGATTGGGATTGGTGCAGACTCGATGGGCCAATAGCCTTCCTTTGCAGGACTCTACAATGTCTGCCCATAAAATGAGAATGGAATCTGATGTACCTCGATTGAAACATTCCCAACTTTCTAAATGCAAGAAATTAAAGGAAAGTTAATGCGACCTGGTAATGCTTCAAATACCAATTTATATCCTGACGATCTGCATTGTAACTGTTCAAGATAAATCGATATGATTTTTTTTCTCCAAGATTTGCTGCTGAAAGCTGATTGTGGCGCTCCACATGGAGTGGCACAGCCCTTGGGAAGAGAAGAGAGACTTGGGAGGTGGTAGTTCTCAATGGCCCGCATCTTCAGATTTTTGTCAGAATAAATCATTGTGCTTTATGATCACTAGCTGAGTGAAACAGTGGGAGTATTGGCAAAAACATTTTTAAAGTTTATTTTATTAATCCACATAAGCTTACAATAACGCTGCAGTGAAGTAACTGTGAAACCCCCTAGTCGCCACATTCCGGCGCCTATTCGGGTACACTGAGGGAGAATTTAGCACCTAACCAGCACATCTTTGAACTGTGGGAGAATGTGCAAACTCTACACAGACAGTGACCCAAGTTGGAAATTGAACTTGGGTCTCTGGTGCTATGAGGCAGCAATGCTAACCACTATGCCACCATGTTGCCTTAGCAATTTTAAACAGTATACATATTATGTGCTTATTAGCAGTAAGCAGTTACTCACAGAATTAACACACAGTTGATTTGACAATATTTTGTTTTCTATCCAATACATATCTGACTAATTTTCATTGCTTTTTTTTAGTGAGTAATTATGTGAAGTCTATAACTTTGCATTTTGGCTTGTATCTTTGAATCCAAAGATACAAAATGTTAGTCCTTTACACTGAAAAATTCAAAATGAATTGTTTATTGTAATTCCATGTAAATACGTTCAAACTGTAATGATATAGCTGGTGGTAATCTGGTGCTAACCAAATCTCAGTAGGAAACTTGGCAAACTATTACAAGGTATGGTGTTGAGGTCAGGACTCTCAAATTGCAGTAACACTAATGGAGATTTTAAATCCGAACTAAAAACTGGGAAACTACTGCCTTTCTTAAAGAAAGTAATTCAAATATTTAGCAACAGAAAAGTAATAAATCTAGTCAAACAGGAGTGTATGATAGGCAGGTCAAATGTAACAAATTTATCAAAATTCTTTGATCTTGGCAGAGTAGATGAAAATTCCAGATGTTGACCTTTGGAAAACATTTGAGCAGGGTCCAGCAGAAAACTTCAGGCCAAATTAAAAGCTCTTGGATTCTGAGAATAAATTGAATCATTAATTGGTGAGGCAATAGGGATCAAGCTATTTTCATTCTTCACAACTATAGCTGCGATTTGTGCTGTGTGTTGTCTGTCCTTGCAGATGCTGTGTGTGTGAGGATTATGATATAAAGAATGCACTGGTTCTTGGTATAAATAAGTAGAATTTAGAATTGAAAACTAATTATCACTGCGAAAGCTTGGCTGTAAGATTATACCATGAAGATTGCCTCACTTCAAAACAAAACCAATAAGCTCGGTATTGTCAATTATAATGATTGAAGTGTTTTGATGTATGTTATATCAATGTCAAAGGAAGTAGAATGTTAGTCCATGACGGAGAGCCTCTTTATGACAAAGATCCTGGAAATGGCAGAAATCTTAAGTCTTTCCCCTGAAGATGGCATGTTCTATTTTCCCATAGTGGGACTGGTGTGTGAGCATGGAGAGACTAAGGACAAAGGGACAGTACAGAGCCATGAGGATGATGGAAGCATGGAGGTATGAGGGCTGGGTTGAGGAGCATGGGTTAGTATGGGGTACCGTTGGAATGGGTAGAGGGGCATGAGGTGGCAGCATGGATAGGGAATGGGGAGTGTGTGTACACAAGAGGAATGGTGGTGAGGGCTGTTTCCTCTTTTATCCTGTCCTTTTAATTTGTTTCAAAATGATGCTGGAGCTCAGACAGACATTTCCTGCCTCTGCGACAGGCTCCCTCCACACTCAGTCCAGTGACAATGGCCCCATTTCTAATCCAGCTCATATCCACTGGAATGACAATCTGTGGGTGGTTGTTTTTTAACGGTAGGGTTTACAGAGCTGGGAATTCTCCCATATCTGCGTACCCAACCTGGGAGCAAACATTCCGGCTCTGATGTCTATTTGGATCCATCAATAATGAATGCAAGTAGTTAATACTGACCTTCCAAAGCATTGTTGAAACTACATGGTCAAAAACACAATGAAAAAGCATGAAGGCAATGGAAAGAATTTAATAGTTCAATTGGGACACAAACATGCTGCTGACTTTACATTTTTCACCAAGTGATTCAAGTTATTAGACCGAGTAAGCACCAATCTGTGGGACTGGTCTCTGGAGGTGCAGAATAGGACCCTACCTTTTAGTATAGCAAACCTATGTCAGAAAGACAACTAAAGAAAACATGAAGCCTCCCTCTTACACAGTTGTTGAATAATCTTTGTTAATGATCCACCTGTACACAGCTTGCTTAGCTGCCAGAGAATGTATCCATAAGTAGGAAAAGTCTTGGTGTTTTCAGTTAAGTATTTAAACGTCAGCTGTGACACAGATGTAGCACTCTCCTCTTGAGATGGAAGTTGGTGGTTTTAACATGTTACAATTTGCTGCTCATTCAGTAAGCAAAGGAGTAATCTGAAGCTAGTCTTTGACATAGGCTTACTCACACAACCCAGAGAACACAGGCATAGACCCCCTTTTCCTGTTTCCACATAGTGGAAACCGGTTCTTGTATCTACATAAGAAGTGTCCTAAACCCTCCCCAGTTAGTATGAGCTGCTCTCAGTTGTAACTAGAGCATTCACCTTTCTAACTGTGACCACATTTGTAAAGCACTGGGATATCCCAAGGACATAAAAGGCACAATGTAAATGCAAAACCTTTTTTAAAGCATCAAAGCCAAATGACAAGTTTGTAATTCCTTTGGCTCATTAAGTTCCTGAGTCATTTCAAAATTTTGCAGAAGTGAAAGATTTTTTAAATGCTTACTATCTGTGGGAGGGTTTCAATCACTCAGATTGCCTGCTGCTAAGAGTATTTGCTGCTGTTAAAAGTGGCAACTGTAAAAGTGTGATTTCACCAGAAGGGGGCTGGAGTTCATATGCACAGAAACTCAAACAGAAGCTTTCCTGTACATAAGGGAATGTAAGGTGGTCCTATATTGGAGTTATAGAGGATGCTAGAGAGTTAAATCATTTTTTTGTTGAGCGAAAAATAAATGGATTGAAATGTGGTTTAAATTATTTAGTCAGGAAGGGAATTGATTAAATTGATCTGTGTGCTTTGAGTTGTCCATCCGAAATAAACTTGCTGCTGATGATGAACACTTAAGCTTTGGGGACATGCACTATCTAGCTTTAAGAGCTTATCGAAAATCCAGAAGGATCTTTCCTCTTTATAGTTTTCTGTTAATGGTTTAGATACAGGAATTGAAGCAATAATCTGTATATTTGCAAGCTATTACAACTGAATGCTGATTGGGGAAATGCCCCAAGTTTGGCAATTTGTTTAATGTAGTATTATGAGCTTGACTAATGGGCAGATTGAAGCCAGTGATGAAAGTAAGAGATCTTGGTATTAGAATTCATCGTTCTCTGAAGACTTGTGACCAATGTCATGGGGTTAAAGCAAATGGGCTTCTGGGTTGTATTTACAAATGGGCTTCTGGGTTGTATTTACAAATGGGCTTCTGGGTTGTATTTACAAATGGGCTTCTGGGTTGTATTTACAATGCAATTCACTACAAGATGAAGCAAGATTTTGGCCTTGTACAGGACCTTGGTATGGTATCAGTTAGAATACTGTGCTCAGTTTTGTGCTCCTCACTTGAGTAAGTTTTAGGGAAAAATGGGAAATAGGAACAGAGGTAGGCCATTTGTCCACTCGAATCTCCTCCACCATTCAACTTTTATCATGACTGATCTTCCATCTTAATGCTATTTTCCTGCACTTGTCCTCATATCTCTTTTTGATTTGATTTATTATTGTCACATGTATTAGTATACAGTGAAAAGTATTGTTTCTTGCGTGCTATATACACAAAGAATAGTGTACATAGAAAAGGAAAGAAGGGAGTGCAGAATATAGCGTTACAGTCATAGCTATTGTGTAAAGAAAGATCAATGCGAGGTATGTCCATTCAAAAGTGGGATGGCAAGAGATTGCATTGTTAGAGAGTTTAAAAGTGTTAAAATAAAGTTTTAGAAGTATGGAATGAGACTAAAAGACTGAACAAAGAATTCAAACTTTGTTCCGCAGAGTATCAATCTGGGTCTCTGGATTACTAGTCGAGTGACAATACCACTACACCATCACCTGTCCTTAAAACTAAGCTAATGTTACCAAAGTGAATATATTAATATAATGGCTGTTGCATGTTTCTGTACCCATTTTCTACCCTGCAGTTGAGTAGAATGTTATTGTGGTCCCACGGACTTTCTTAATGTTCTAATTGATTCTCTACCTAGATTTTGTTTTTTAAAAAAATGTTGCTATATTTACAGGTATTGGTATGGAAAACAAATTTTGACAGTATTCCTTATAACGAGGTTTTGAAAAGCCATAGTGTAAGAACAAATCCTGATCCTGCTCCTCACATCACTGATATTCATCCAAGAATTCCTCATCTGCATACTTCTGGACCTCAAACGCTACAGGTAATTGTATTCTAATCCTGTTTGCACAGTAGCTAATCCAAACGAATGAAGTTCATTAATGTGGACTGCAGTCTACTGAACGCTAAGTGCATAATTATCTAACTATGCATATTATAACACTCAGTTGATTCAGTGGTAATATGTTTGTTTTATGCATATATGGGAAATGAATAGAGGATAATTGATACTCAGAAGGAATTTGAGGCCGTAATTAGTCAAAGGTTTCTGTTGATTACAAAGCTTATTTGAAACCTTGTGTTGAATTAGTACCTTTTAAATTCTTTGTATATCTGTCTCTTGCATATATATACTAGTGATTTGAAAACAAACTTGTGACTCTATTTAAATGATAATGTAGCCCTTGAAGGATATTGGATCATTGTTCTCATTCAGTTTAACTGTGCAGACAAAATCATCTGTACTGAATGTGCGGTCTTATTCAACTGGACAATTGTCATTGGTCCCTGTGTTTTATACAAGCAAAGTTCATCCTTTAATATTTGAAAAATAATTTCTTTGCAAAACTTTGCAGTCATGGTGTCTTTCTTGCCCCCCCGTCCACCATTGGCAAAGGGGAGGCAGTGGTGTTATGGCATTGTCACTGGACTGGTAATTCGGCGATCCAGGGCAAAATCTGACCCAGGTTCAAATCCCACTCTGGCAGGAATTTGGCCTTAAAAGTCCATGAAACGATTTGTCATTTGCTGTAAAAACCCATCTACCTCTTTTCCTCCTTTAGAGAGGAAATCTGCTCTCTTTACCCAGTTTGACCTACACATGACTCCGAATCCAAAGCAATGTGGGTGACTGTTAAAAGCCCTCTGAAATTCGCGATGGGTAATAAATGCTGGGCCCAGCCAGCAGCACACCAGTCTTGCAAATAAATTTTGTGATCTTTTAATGGATACGGAAAGGAGGGCATGGCCTACAGTTTGTAGTATTTCACAGATCTTTGAGCTGTTAGTATCTGAACAGGGTGTGAACTTTACAAAGGAATCTTACTCAGCATGGCTGAATGTATAATAATTTTCTGTGGTGTCCCAAGAGAGAGCCTGCTCAAATCCACTAGTTTTATTACGTTAACACTCTGATAGAAGCTGGTTAGTCAGTTGGAAACGTATTTATTTTATTAAAATGAACCTTTCTGCTTGTAATATAGCACCGTCAATAGAATCATTAAATTAATTCTTGGTGTGTTAAATCATGATATATCAGTCATAGAAAGAGGCATGACTATATATGAAATTTCAAGACTTCTATGTGTGACAAAGTGATGAACAGTGCTGCCTTATAGCACCAGGGACCTGGGTTCAATTCCTGGTTTGGGTCACTGTCTGTGCAGAGTTTGCATGTCCTCCCTGTATCTGCGTGGGTTTCCTCTTGATGCTCTGGTTTCTTCCACAGTCTAGTAAGTGCGTTTGGCCATGCTAAATTCTCCCTCCGTGTACTCGAATAGGTGCCAGACTGTGGCGATTAGGGGATTTTCATGATAACTTCATTGCTGTGTTAATGTAAACCTACTTGTGTCTAATAAATAATTTTTAAAATATGCAACTTTAAAGCATAGTACTGTTGCCTTGTAAGAAATGCAGCAGCCAATTTGTGCATTGCCAGACCAACAAACAACAAAGCAGTAATGTTCAGATATTTGTGATGCTAGTTGAGGGATAAATACTAGCTCGGACTTCCCTGCTTAACACCACATTGTGAAACAGGATGCAACAATTATGTGGTTTCAAGATATTAAGTATCTGTAACATTTTAAGATTTCCTTCCATTGTGGCAGAGAATAATAGGTAAATAATGAAGGAGAGAATGAGAAAAGAGGAAATTCCAAAGTGATGATGCTGGTGTTGTGAAAAAATATTTACTATTGATACACAGAAGGAATGTGCCTATATGTCAAAATATTTTGTATCGGAGATCGCTGAAAAATTCTTGAGGTAATTCCATAATCTCTGGAAAAAGATTCATAAATAACTTGTGTAGTTATTAATTCTACTGAAAATTTGAATTCCCCTGCAAGGTTCTTAAGTAATCATGAAGAACTAAAAATTCATTAGTTGGTTTTGCACACACATTAGCCAACTTTGTTTCAACATTCAAAGGAAGGCAGTGACATAATGGTATTGTCTGATAATCCAGGGACCCAGGGTAATGCTTTGGGGGAATCAGGTCTGAATCCCACCAGTGCAGATGGTGTGCTTCACATGTTAAGCTAATCTTTTTCCTCACCCTATCGGTAACTGCAACACTACATTCTGCACCCTTTCCTTTTTATGTCCCCTATGTACTTGATGAACTTTTATGCTTTGTATAGCCTGCAAGAAACAATACTTTTCACTGTATGTCACATGCATGTGACAATGAAATGAAACAAGTCCTCAAAAACTACAGTCAATGTTGTCAGCCCCAAGGACATAGACCCCTCGTGCACCTACGGGTTCTTGATTATTTATCATTGGATAGTTTATTAGACATGTGTACTACCTTCTGCACAAAATAATTAAAGCAAAACTGTTGGTGCACTTATCTTCTTTGGTTAAGGATTTAGTTCCTGATTCAGAGGTTTGTGGCAGAAGTGAACATGTTGCCAAATTTCAATTTAATTTTATTCAATTTATCTGTTCACTTAAGATGTGGACTTTCTGGAGAAGCTTACATAATTGGATTGATTTTCTTCGCTCCTCTTTCTGCTCCCCCTCCCCCATTTTTGACCTTGCAACAATATAGATTGATCCCAGGACATCTGTAGCTGACATGCAATCATCTGATCCCCCAGTGCTGGACATTGGAAATGGCTTTTTCTCCAAGCCCAAGGTGAGTTTGTGATTCCACATAATGTGACTTTTAATATTCTAAAGGGGAAATAATGGTTGACTTTAAATATTTGTTACTTACTATGAACATAAGGTGTTATCATCTGAAGGCTCACATTTTTAGTCGCACTTTCCTCTATTTCTTTTAATCCCATTTTCTCTCTTGCCTTGAAGGCGTTGATTGAAGTCTTCTTTGGAATGGGAACACAATTGCTGAATATCTTCTAGTACCTCACTCCAGTGGCTTTATTTTGTGACCCTGGCTGTCAACCATATCAGCATGTGAGGAGATCATGGTTAGACTAGTCTGTCCACGTTTGCTTTTCTAGCGAGGTTCATTGGACTGATGAGAGCATTTGTGGCATTGCCTACTTCATCCCTCTGAGGTAGCTAACTTGATACTGATAGTGATTTTTCTTTAGTCCTCACTGTCTCAACTACACAGGAACCACTAGGGAATCCAGAAGAACATATGTTTTTATATAGCATTTTTTTAAATGGCCCAATGTTCTTTACAGGAATGTTAGCAAACAAAATTTGACTTGAGGAGAGATGAGGATAGGTAACCAAAATCAAAAGAGAAAATACTGGAAAATCTCAGCAGGTCTGGCAGCATTTGTAAGGAGAGAAAAGAGCTGACTCCAGATGATCCTTTGTCAAAGCTCTAGGTAATCAAAAGCTAGCGTCATAGAGATTTACAGCATGGAAACAGGCCTTTCGGCCCAACTTGCCCAAGCCACTTCTTTAAACCTCTAAGCTAATCCCAATTGTACATATTTGACCCATATCCCTCTATACTCGTTGTACCCATGTAACTATCTAAAAGCTTTTTAAAAGATAAAATTATACCCATCTCTACTGCTATCTCTGGCAGCTTGTTCCAGACACTCATCACCCTCTGTGTGGGGGAAAAAAATTGCCTCTGCAGACACTTTTATATCTTCTCCTCTCACCTTAAGCCTATGCCTAGTTTTAGACTCCCCTACCTTTGGGAAAAGATATTGACTATCTATCTTGTCCATGCCCTTCATTGTTTTATAGACTTCTATAAAGTCACCCTTCAGCCTCTTAGGCTCCAGAGGAAAAATGTCTCAGTCTATTCAGCCTCCTTTTATAACTCAATCCATTAAGTTTGGGTTGCATCCTAATAAACTTTTTCTGCACTCTTTTAGTTTAATACCTTTTCTATCGTAAGATGACCAAAATTGCATGCAGTACTCCAAGAGTCCAATGTCTTGTACAACTTCAAGATGTCCTAACTCCTGTATTCAGTGTTCTGACCAATGAAACCAAATATGCTGAATGTCTTCTTCACCACTCTGTCTACCTCTGATTCCACTTTCAAGAAGCTATGAACATGTACCCCTAGGTCTCTTTGTTCTGTAACTCTCCCAACACCCTACCATTAACTGAGTAAGTCCTGCCCTGGTTCAATCTACCAAAGTGCATCATTTCACATTTATCTGAATTAAACTCCATCTGCCATTTGTCAGCCCAGTGGCCCAATTGATCAAGATCTCGTTTGCAATTGGAGACAACTTTCTTCACTGTCCACTATGCCATCAATCTTGGTGTCATCTGCAAACTTATTAACAATGCCCTCTATATTCTTATCCAAATCATTAATATAAATGACAAATAAAAGTGGGCCCAGAACTGATCCCTGAGGCACGCCGCTGGTCACAGGTCTTCAGTTTGAAAAACAACTCTGTACAATAACCTCTGGTTTTATCAAGAAGCCAGTTCTGTATCCATTTAGATGCCTTACTCTGGATCCTATGAGATTTAACTTTATGTAACAATCTACCATGCAGTATCTTGTCAAAGGCAATATAGACAACATGCTAGGTCAAAGTTAGTTTTTAAGGAGGACAGTGTGGTAGGATTCACGTGATTTCTAATTCCATACAATATTCCCTCAGCATCACTGAGGGAGAGGGGAAAAAAGCATTAATTCTTTCAATATTAGCAAGGCAAAGGTGAAAATTTTAACTGTTCAAAAAATTGAATTTTTATAATAGCTCATTACTTTTTTTCTAATTTAAAAAAGCTGCTGAAGTGAAAATTAAATCTTTGTATTCATAAAAACAGCTCTGCCTTGCCTTGTCTGGAGAGTAACGCAAGTTTAGGCTTTGAACACTATCATAACATTTGTATTTCATCAGGTGGGGGAGGGGACTAGTCACAACTGTACAACTTTTATACTTTTAAACATCAAATGATTTCTTGCATCATTTGTGTGTGTCAACCAACAAGTATCGAGTATTATTTGATTTTATAGTATTTTCAACACTACAGTCAAATACCTGTGAAGAAACTGAGATGCACACTAGCTAATAACACAGCTGCAGATTTGTATAATTATAGCAAATGCAGTAAAGCCACCAAACTTGTGGCTGTTAACTTGCACATTGGAGTAACACTTCACAAATGTGCAAGTTTTTAATCTGAATTTTATGAAGGGGCATTGCCAGTTTATGTGGCTGAAAGGTAAACTGATACATCTGACTCTAAATCTATCTTGGAAGCAACTCTCTAAGTAGTGATGTATTCTACTAAGTCAGGTTGTCTTGACCGGATTAGAATCCGGTCATGTGGGGCTTGAGTTGTAAGCTAGGCATAAAGAAAAATCATGCCACAGGATGAAGATTTTGCAGTTATTTGGCAGCTGTTTTGAACACTGTTCTAAAGATAAAGAGTGAACTTTTATCTGAAGACAGCGCCTTTGCAACAGGTCCTCTCAATTTGTTGAAATGAGTTACACCAATGAGTTTTTTGGCATCAAGTTTTACTTAAAAAAAAACTAATTATTAAATAAGAGGAAAAGAATATAAGAAATAGGGACAGCAGTAGGCTCATCCCCTCAAGTCTGCTCTGCCATTCAGTATTATGGCTAATCTGATTGTGCCTTTGACTCTTCTGTCTTGCTATAACATATAGGAGCAGAATTAGACCACTCGGTCCATCAAGTCTGCCCAGCCATTCACGGCTGATGTTTTTCTTATCCTCATTCTCCTGCCTTTTCCCCATAACCTCTGATCCCCTTATTAATCAAGAACCTATCTATCTCTCTCTTAAAGACACTCAATGACCTGGCCTCCTCAGCCTTCTGTGGCAAAGAGTTCCACAGACTCAACATACTCTGGCTGAAGAAATTCCTCTACATCTGTTGTAAAGGATCATCCTTTAACAATCTCCATAACCCTTGATTCCCTTTACAGATCAAAAATCTGTATAACCCAGCCTTGAAAGTATTCACTGACCATTGCTGTCTGAGGAAGAGAATTCCCTAGACTAGTGACCCTCTGAGAAAAGAAATTGCTCTTCATCACCCGGTTAAATGCGAGACCTCTTGTTTTATAATCTGTGACTCCTGGTTCTTGATTTCCCTCAGGAGGGGAAATATCTAGCAAGCTCTGTCAGAATCTTATGTTTTGTTACAATCACCTTTTCATTCATCTAAACACCAATACAGTATAAGCCAAAGCTGCCCAATTTTCCTCATACGATGACCTTCGTCCCAGGAATCAGACTACACTGAATTTCTTCCATGCAAATTATATTCCTCAAGTAAGGAGACAAGAACTGTATTGTACGCAGTACTCCAGCTGTACTCTCACCAATGCCCTATACACCTTACTTTCATACTCCCTTTCTCATGCTCTCTTTCAATAAAAGTCAGTGTTCTATTTGCCTTTCTAATTACTTGTTAGACCTGCATATGCTAATCTTTTGTGATTTGGATTTGAGAATACCCAGACTCTCCGTACTACAGCATTCTGTAACTCTCCAAGGCAATTAAATAATATATTCTTAGTCTTCATGTCAAGTGTCTTCTGGGCTTTCATTGATGGATGCAACAGTAGGTGGAGTGTCAAAATTGCACACTTATTGCTTTGAATGAGGCAAGGCTTACACTCATCTGTTTGTCCAAGTGTATGTTGTAATTTTGTTCTTTATCCCGTAGATGGTGCTATTAGACTGTAAACTCAATTTAGTTCACTACTTCATGTAGTAAGAAGTCTCACAACATCAGATTAAAGTCCAACAGATTTATTTGGTAACACGAGCTTTCGGAGCACTGCAACTTCAGTTGAGTGACTCACCTGATGAAGGGGCAGTGCTCGTGCTACCAAATAAACCTGTTGACTTTAATCTGGTGTTGTAATACTACTTTGCCTACCACAGTCCAACCCTGGTGTCTCCACATCACACTTGAATATGACAGATACAAATTTTTGTTTTGAAGTATCTGTTGCTTATTTTGGGGCGTTATTTTTTAAACTTGTGCTGATATCTTAAATACCCTACAGCTAGTTTGTGTTTCACAGAACACTGCATAAATATACAATTTCATTAGGTTTGCAATAAGCAACAGCATCAGGGCCTATAATTTAATGCCCTATCTACCCGTGCTTTGCAAACTTATTTAGTGTTATGTCATTGAGCAGAGTAATGAAAAAGCTTGGCAAACCAAACAGTTGATGCGTTTATTATCAGACATGTGAACATTTAATGCTAGAAAAGAAAAATAAATATTCCACTATCATACACATGCTGCCCTGACCATGTATTGAAGGAAATTAGAAAGAATTCATAAATGCTCTTACGTAATGCAAGTGAATTGCTCAGCCTACACTGGTTACCATTTTCCTAATGTGTTCTGTTGTATCCATTGCCAACATTGCTGAAATATCTGTGAATCAGTATTTTTGGGGGACACTTACTCAATGCCTAAATTTCCTGTCTTTAACTCTAGTTTGATAGAATGGATGAAAGAACTATGACGCCTTGGTGATGATACTTTCTGAGAATTGGGTTCGGATCAACACCCATTAAAATGAAAATTGCCCTGAACGAATCTCAGGAAAATATTATTGGAATGTGAATCCCCTAAGTCGAAACCGTTCATAATTAATCCAAAGTGGGGGAAACACAAACGTAATGTGAGGATTGTTGGTTCATAAATTGGAAATCATTCATGACTTTTTGATTTTTTCCTCCAACAATAAATCAAAGGGAGCTTTGCAGTGAAATCAGTAGGTGAGTTTGGGAGTACCTGTAGCTGGAACTGATTCTCTGAAGTAAAAAAATCTGTTCCGCTTGCCAGTACTGAGGTCCCTCACTTTAATGAGCAAAGGAGATATTCAGAAATAATGTGCTGCCATATTGTTTCCGAGATTAAGGTTTTTGGTTTAAAATTGACCTTCCATTGCAGATGTAACCCAGTCAGAGTCTGAATCCTGGAATTTTATTCATTGTTGCTTCCTTTCCTATCAAGCCCATGTTTGTGACACTAATGTTCCTATGTCCTTCTGCCTCCATATAGCACTTCTATATCTTCGTTTATAGTATGAAACCAGGTTATTCCTGGTGCTTGCTGGTTTTTAACACAAGGGATGTAGGAACTTCAGCTCCATTTTTGATTACTGAAGCAGTGCTCACAGAAAGATGTAACAGTATTTAATGAGCATACCCAATAGAGAATGAGCATCACAGACTCCAAAGTGAGTAAGGGAAATCATTCTGTAACAAGTTCCAGCAAGCTTTAATTCTAGTAGTTTGAGTTCACGTTATTCTGAAAAAACATAACAGTTAACAATCATGAATGTTTTTATAATGCAGAAATTAGAATGTCTGTGCAGGCTGAAAAAATGTCATCCAACCTAATCCCACTTTCCCACCCTTGATCTGTAACTTTTCTAATATGATGAGGGTTTTTGCTTGCACTATATTTCTAAGCAGTGAATTCCTGACTGCTCTTGTCAACATTTTTCTAAACTCTGCCAATTACTTTAAATTTATCCAACCAGGTTATTGGCATCTTTGCTTAGGTTCCTCCTTATCCACGCTGTCTGGACCCTTCATTACTTTTTACATCTCAATTAAACCACCCCTCAACCTCTTCCATCCCAAAGTCTATCCAATCTTTCCTCATTAAAAGGAAAACTTGCATTTTCATGACTGTCAATTCTCTCAAAGTGCCTTACAGCCATGAAGTACCTTTTTGAAGCTTGGTCACTGTTGTAATGTAGGAAATGCAGCAGCCAATTTACATTCCACAAACTCCCACAAACGGCAATGTGATTAAAAATAGATTATCTGGCCATTGTGACATCAAGTCATACATATTTTCAAGGCACCAGGGATAACATAAAAAGCAAAATACTGTGGGTGATGGAATCTGAAACATAAACAGAAAATGCTGGAAAATCTTAGCAGGTCTGAGAGTATGTGTGGTCACGATGTGGAGATGCCAGCGTTGGACTGGGGTAAACATAGTAAGAAGCCTCACAATCCAGGTTAAAGTCCAACAGGTTTATTTGGAGCTGATTGTTCCTTCGTCACATGGTGAGAGTTCTGATCACAAACAAGGTATATAAAGACACAAACTCAATTTACATAAATAATGATTGGAATGTGAGTCTTTACAGCTAATTCAGGCTTAAAGATACAGACAATGTGAGTAGAGAAAGCATTGAGCATAGGTTAAAAGGATGTGTATTGTTTCCAGACAGAAAGTTAGTGAGATTTTGTAAATTGAGGCAAGTGTGAGGATTACAGATAGTGTGACCTGAACCCAAGATCATGGTTGAGGCTGTCTTCGTATGCAGAACTTGGCTATCAGTCTGTGCTCAGTGACTCTGCGTTGTCGTGTCTCGTGAAGGCTGCCTTGGAGAAAGCTTACCGGAAGATCAGAGGCTGAATGCCCATGACTGCTGAAGTGTTCCCCAACAGGAAGAGAACAGTCTTGCCTGGTGATTGTCGAGCAGTGTTCATTCATCCTTTGTCTTTTTAACCTGTACTTAATGCTCTCTCCAAACACTGTCTGTACATTTAAGACTTGATTAGCTGTAAAGGCTTGCATTCCAATAATTATTCATGCAAATTGAGTTTGTATCGTTATACGTCCTGTTAGTGATCAGAACTCCCACCCACCTGACGAAAGAACAGTCGGTTCCGAAAGCTAGTGATGTCTGCTATAAATAAACCTGTTGGACTTTAACTTGGTGTTGTGAGACTTCTTACAGCATCTATGGTGACAGAATAAAGCCACCGCTTTGAGTCAGGATGACTTTGTCAGAGCTGAGGAATAATACGCAAAATCTTTCTTCCCACTGGATGATGGGGCTTGAGTGTAATGTCTCATCAGAAAGATACCACTTCTGACAATGTCAGATGGACTTGAACTCAGAGCATGTGATTCAGAAGTGAGCCTGACACCAACTGGGCAGCAGCTGACATACTAGCATCATTCTTCTATATTTCCCCCATAATGTGATCACATCCTTCCTACATGTGGTGACTAGAACAATATGCAGTACTCTGGCTATGGCCCAACTAGGGTTTTATAGAGTTTGAACAAAACATTTCTATTCTTGTATTCAATGGATTGTACATTAAAAGAAAGTATTGAATGCATTTTTTAAGCATCTTACCTATTTGTCCTACTATCATTGAGATTTTGTGCACTCCAAGAACCCTCTGCTCCTCTATACTTCAGTGTCCTGTTATATATAATTTACTACCTGCCGAGTTCACTTCTCCAAATGTATGACATACACACTTCCATTCCATTTACTGCTTTTCTGCCCACCTGACCATTGGTAGCTTTCCTCCCTGCCATCCATTGCACTGCTAGTTATTGTATTTTCCGCAAATGTCTTAATCACATGTCCTTCATATAAATCAAAATCATTGAATCATACAACAAAGAGCAAGGGGCCGAGAACTGAGCCCTGCAGAACGCCACTGGAAACCACTCTTCATTTCCTGTGAACACCTGTCAAACATGGCTCCATTTCTGTCATTTGCCAGTTTTGGATCCACATTCCACTTTCCCTCTACTCCGAGCGCTTTGACTTTCCTGATCAGTTTATCGTTTGGGACATTGTCAAATGACTTCATTGAACTCTGACTGTAAACGACGTTATTCGATCTGCTCTGCCGGCACCGGCTGCCCGGATGTCTATTATGACTTGGTGCTATTCTTCACATGCCTTTTCCCCATCCCTTTGCATGTTGTTTCTATTTGAATAATCATCTAACGCCCTTTTGAATGTCTCCACACACTTCCAGGCAGCGCATTCCAGATCCCAATCACTTGCTGTATTTAACTTTTTTTGCCATGTGGATTTCTTTTGCAAATGACTTTAAATCTGTGGCCTCCCCCCACCACCCACACCCACACCCACACACAGTACAATGACAGAATAACACAAGTGGTCTCACCTTTGATTTTTTTTTAACCTGTCCCTTTGGAAATTGTTATCATCCCCTGTTACGTGTCCCATGCCTAGATTCTCCGTCCCATGCTGAAATAGGCCCCTGCAATGGTCCTGGTTCTTGAACAGTGGTTCACCCAGTTCTGTTTTCTTGCTGATGAATGAGGTGCAGTTGTCATTTCTAGAAAGGTATTTACTGTGTCCTCATTGTTATAGTAGTTATATACTACCTTTTAATGTAGGAAAACATCGTCTTCAAAAAACGTCGTTTTTTTTTTTTAATCCATTTGTGAGCAAGGATTCATTGCTCACCCCAATTGCCCTCAAAATGGTGGCAAGCAAATTCCTGACAACTGTGTTCCTAGGCCATTACATGGGGCAGTTAAGGATGAACCTGGATGAGGGCTAGTCAATAAAAATGGCAGATTTTCTTCCCTTAACAGTTATTAATGAACCAGATGGATTTTTAAGATTTAATCCAGAAGTTATATGGTCACCACTACTGATGCAAGCTTTTCCTTTAATTCCAGATTTATTTAATTGAATGTAAATTCCCAATATCATGGTAGGATTTGATCTCCAGATCATTCATTCGGGCCTCTGGGTTACTAAATCATTAAAATAACCACGAGTTTATCATTTCCGCATAAACGTATTCATGGTGGCCCAGTGGTTAGCACTACTGCCTCACAGAATCAGAGACCCAGGTTTGATTCCCGGCTTGGGCAACTGTCTGTATGGAGTTTACATGTTCTCCCTGTATCTGCATGGGTTTCATCCCAGAATCTGAAAGATGTGCTGATTGGAAAGTGTGGCAGCTAGGAGAATTTCGCCATAACTTCTTTGTGGTGTTAATGTAAGCCTTACTTGTGATTTAATAAATCAATAAATTTTGTTATTCTTGCCACCAGTGAGGTGCCAGGAATGTACGTCTTTGCGTGCACAGTGCAAGCCAAGATTTTTACTACTACTGCCCTCATTGGTGTGTGTCTGTCAGCCTGTGTCAGTATTGATAGTCTGCATATAATGTCAACCACCCAACTTCTCTCTCTCTCTTTGGGTAGCTGCTTGTCATCCTGCTCTGCCTGTCTGCAAGCTGTCCTGTCTGCCACTGGCTTGGTCATTTTTCCCATCACCTCACAGTCACCCGCCTCTCCTGCCTACTTTCCTATGTGCTGCGTGATACTGTGCCCTCTGGCTGTGGCTAGCTGCGGCCTATCAAACCTTGTCTCACTTCCCCTGGGACTTGGCATCTGACTCTGTAGCCTGGAGTTCCAGGTGAAAATCTGGCCTTTGAGTTGAAAGATCTGTTTCATGCAGCTATTCTAATCACAACAATCGGCAGTTGTTGTGTGCATGTGTAATATATATGTATTCTGCGGAGCTGCATTGTCTCATTTGATGGAGTTGAATTTCCAGTCACTGGAAAACTGATGCAGCATTGTTTGCCGTTTCCGGTTCAAAGTTAATTTTTTTCATCCTCACTGTGACCCAGTCGTCAAATTGCAAAACAGATCGTTTAATACAACGACAACTATAACCCGTGTTCCTGCTCGAGTCCAAGTAACAGATCAATGCAGTCATTGCAATCCACCAGTGAGGTTTTGCTTCGTGGCTGACAATTCCTCAACATTCAGTTGTAAGATTGGGAGAGCCTGTCCTGTTATGCTGGTGTTGTGAGATTTCTCGCTGTGTTTACCCCAGTCCAATGCCGGCATCTCCACATCATGACTGTTGCTGTAAAGCCAGACAAGTGCTCAGTGTTGAGACTGGGGAAAACTAGAATTCTGCAGGGGGATTCTTTGAGTCCTTTAATGTTCTTTTGGAATTCAGTTGGCTGGTTGGATCTCTAACTTCCCCAGGGAAACGTGGGTATTGACAGGGGGACACAATGTGAACACTGATCTGTTATCCCTTATCTTTAGTGTCCCATGTGGAGCACCTTTCATAGCAAAGTCTTCCAGCAGACATCCTCTGGGTCATGAAAAGAAAAACATACCAAGTCATTAATAATTTCTTTGTGACAAAGCCTATCTGTTGAATGGCAGGCTTTGACTACCACCAAGAGTGATTCTTGCCAAACAGTTTCAGGGTAGGCCAGGTCAGGGCTCCTGTTCAGTCAAACTCCACCATTGAGGCTTCTGTGCAGACTTCTCGTGTTCTTGTGCACTGGCAGACGCAACGGTGCTGTATATTACTGAGGAGTGTCCTCCCTACATACCAAATGACAAACTAATCATCATAGCAAATGAGGAAGCGAAATAAGTAACTGCATTGGAAGCAATCCTCTTCATCCCCGGCTCCTTCTGCCTGTGTTATATCTTTGACCAGCATGGAAGACTTGGAGGCACTACAACTACATATATAGGAAGTATACCCTCTGCAGTAGTGGCATCACTGACTGGTGAGAAATGGAATTTCTGTTGCAGCTCACTGTGGGAGGGCTGTATATTGGCAATCTTGTACATTTTTGCAAAAGTATACTTTATTCATAAAATATCTGAAGGAACAAACATTTCAAAAGTGGCCATTACACATAGTGCAATAGTATTCACGTTTTCTACATGTACCAAGTTGCAGTCTGAGCTACCATCAGCAAATCCAAGCTGACCAAAAAAAGGCATTGCACCTGATCTGAAGTTTGGTTTTTACCAAGAAGGATCTTGTACATTTCACTGATCAACAGTGTGGGTGGGTGGGAGAACAACTGTGGTGAAATGGGAGCTGGAACCATCAACAGGTCACATTATTTTTATCAAGCTGGATGAATTCACCCCTCTCCTGCCTACTTTCCTGTGTGCTGTATGATACTGTGGTCTCTGGCCTTGGCTAGCTACGATCTATCAAACCTTGTCTCATTCCCGTGGGACATGGCATCTCGCTCTGTATCCCAGCACACCCTGTTCCAGGGTCCTTGAAGCTGAAGCTTTTCATTGTCTTCAAACTCTGTCATATTTCAAATGTGGGCCATCCAAGACTCAAATTGTAGGTTTCACCACATTCAGCATAACGTATTGTACTTGTGAAGCTTTGTGTACAGTTCCTGGGTCGTTGTGAAATTCAGTCACCAATGCTGCAATTCAGCCAAGAGGTCTTAAAATGAAGCATGTTAATGTGGAGTATTTTATTGAATTTGGGATTTTTAAAGTAGATTTGTACTAGCATAGTCCAATTAATTGCACAAAGTCTGCTTCTGCTGTGCCAACATTTTGTTTGTCAGTGTATCTGAAAATTAGTGTGCTTAAAGCTCGTTATGTAACCGTTCTCTCCTGGATTCTGAAACCTTTAACACTGGCAGTCATCAGTCCCAGCCAACTTTACTCATGGGCTTGATGCACTGATCCAGTTAATTTAAGGCAGCCCCCTGCCTGGCCATAGAATTCACGTGACCAAGGGTTTTCTACCATGATCATTAGATCTGTTGACTTGCCAAATGAGTCTACTGAAGAACACTATCCTACAGCAAAGAAGATAATTGTATGTGTGCTCTTACATTAAACTGCCATAATTCTGTGCCACATGGTTGATGCCTTGTTTCCGTAAATGGTTGTGTCTGCAACTGTTCTCCGAAGAAGCCATTCATCTAGTGCCATTCCCGTGCCTTCTCCTTGCACCTTCTTTCTTTACAGATAAAAGTATTTTTCTTAGGCAGTCTCTCTGGGTCTGGGATTACTTGCTTCAACGTTAAAAGAGTTTTCAGGTGACTGAAGAGTCCAATGCGTGACCTTTGATCTCTGTCACAGAGAGTGGATAGAGTGCCAGCATGGCACATTTTTCTTTCACTGTCAGTTTGGCTTTAGCCTATCTTCAGCGATGAAATTCAAGATATTTGGATCTTTCTCAGATGCTTTTGCTTCAGTTGGGCCAGGGACTCTCAGGTGTTGATGGGGATTCACAGGTATTGATGGGGATGTTGCATCTTTTCGTGGAAGTTTTGAGTGTCCTTGAAGTGTTTTTTTTCTGCTTTCCTGGGGCTGACTTTTCAGTTGAAGCTTCAAGTAGTCTTATGTCAGGTGTGCAGATAATATGGCCTATGCAGCGGAGCTGATCGAGTTTGGCCAATGCTTTGATGCTGGGAATGTTGACCTGAACAAAAGTCACTGACGTTGGGTGCACCAATCCTGCAATGGATTTGCAGGATCTTGAAGTGACAGCGTTGCTGGTACTTCTCCAGGGTTTTGAGATGTCTGCTGTTCATATTCCTCATGTCTGAGTCATATGGGAAGGTGAGTATTACTACTTTCTGTTGACCTTTAGCTTGGTGCCACGTCTGAGGTCGTCCTGGCCTTCTAACACTTCAAATGACTAAAGACAGCTGGCACACTGAAGACAGTATCGAGCCTCATTGTCAATGTCTGCCTTTGTTGATAATAAGCTCCCCAGTTCTGGAAATTAGTTCACATTGTCCGAGGCCTCATTGTGGATTTTGATAATTGAGGTACAGTGTAGTGTGGCGAGGGCAGTTTGGTAGGGGACCTTTGTCTTCCAGATATTTAGTCGAAGGCCCATGCTCCTGTATGCCTCAGTAAAATTGTTGACAGTAGCTTGACATGACAATTGAGTTTGATCTTGGTGTGTGCTTAGATGTCTTGTTGCCATGCTTAGTGTCAGGATGGCAGTGCCTTGGATCTGGCCTGCAGTCAGCACAAGTTGAACAGATTCCCATTTGTTCTGTAGTTTAGCTCCACAGCAGCAGGGGACTTGCTGAGGATGAGATGGAGCATTGCAGCAAAGAAGACTGGGATTCATAAAGTGTATAGTGGCGTGATGAGGGTAATACTGGCCTCTCACTATGAATAACCCGCTACTCCCCTCTTTCCTTTTCTAGTGGTGGTTACGGTCTCCAGATCCTCTCTTCACCCACTTTTCCCATTTTAAATGATTCAATTTAACCTAGCTCCACTAAACTTTCAGGTAGTGCATTCCAGACCCTAACCGCTCTGTGTGGGGGAAAATGCTTTTCCTCATTTGCCAGTTACTTTAAATCTGTGTCCTCCATTCTTGGACTTTTCACAAGCGAGAACTCTTTCTCCTTATCCACCTTGTCCGGATCCCTCATGCTTTTAAATATCCCTATCAAATCTCTTCTCGGCCGTCTTTTCTCTAACGCAAACAGTCCCAACTTCTCAAATCTATCTTCCAAACAGAAGTTCCTCGCCAGGGCATGTGAACCGTTCTTGTAAATCTTACGTGCATTCTCTGCAATGCCTTCACATCTTTTTTAAAACGCAGCATCCAGAATCTCTCAATGTTGCAGCTGAAGCTGAACTAATGTCTTATACAAATTCAATATTGCCTTCTTGCTCCTGTATGTTGTGCCCCTATTAAGAAAGCCCAGAGCACTATATGCTTTACTTAACTACATTTTGCCCATCACCTTCAGTGCACATATGTGTGCCCAGATCCCTCTGTTCCTGCACTTCCTACAGTGTTATAATATTTATTTTATATTGTGTCTCCATGTTCTTCCTGCGAAAATGAAGCACTCAGCATTTCACCACATTGAAGTTCATCTGCCATTTGTCCATCCATCAAATTATCCATGTCCTTTTTTGAAGTTTTATGTTATCCTCCTTGCAATTTGAACTGCTTTCAAGTTCATCTGCAAATTTTGAGATTGTGCCTTGTACTTTGAGGTTGTGATCATTGAGTTATATACATCAGGAAAAGCATAGTCCCAATATTGACTCCTGGGGCGTTCAGCTACAAACCTTTGTGTAACCTGAAAAAATAATGAACAGTTACTGTGTTTCTTAGCACTCAGTTAATCTAGCATTCATGTTGAACTTTCCTTTTTATTTTGTGAGCAATAACTTTGCTCACTAGCCTGTGCAGCATGGCACTTGCAGCAAATGTCTTTTGGAAGTCCCTGTACATCACATCAACAGTATTACCTTTCATCAATCCTCACTGTTGCCTCTTCAGAAATCACCCAAGATAGTTAAATATGAATTTCCTTTAATAAGTCCGTGCTGGTATTAATTTTGTCCCACCCACTGAAGTTAAACTGACAGGCCTACAGCTGCTGAGTTTGTTTTTACATTCATTTTTTTAAACAAGTGTGTAACTTGTAATTTTCCAGTCCTCCAGAACCACTCCTGAGTCAAAGAGAGACTGAAAAATTATAGCAAGTGCCTCCCAATTTTCATATCCTTCACTATGCTTTTCAACTGATCCTGCTGCTTCATCAATTTTTAAGTGCATACGTCCAATTGTACTTTAATCAGTTTTAAACCTTTTTTAGTGTTTGAATTAATTACTTTCTCCATGACTTGGATAGCGTCATCTTTCATGGTAAAGCCTGATACACTATTCATTTGATAGGTTTTCACTTTGGAAGCAAAGTCAAGAAGGCAGGTGAGTATCTGGCTGTAAATTGGGAGAGGGGAGTGTGCAGTGGGACCTGCATATCCTTATGCACCAGCCTGGTTCTCCATTGCATTATCCATAGGCATGCTTTTTCTTCTTATTCTCTATCTTTTTTCATCCAGGATTATCTGTATTTGTTTGACTTATCTTTCCGCTTTGAGAGAATATACTTTGAGAGATTGTACTCAAAATGCCTCTTCTCTGAAAGTAGCCAGTTGTCTGCCAACCTACAATTCTAGTTTCTTCGGCCCAGATCAGTCCTCGTCCCATTGAAGTTGGCTTTCCCCCAGTTTATTCTTACTCTAGACTGTTCTTTCCCTTTTCGCATTGCCAGTCTAAACCACTTGATACAATGATCAATGACCTCCCCACACCCAGTGTTCTTTATACTATTCATAGAATCCCTTCAGTACAGAAGGAGGCCATTCAGCCCATCAAGCATGCACCAACAATAATCCCATCCTATCCCTATAACTCTACATATTTACCATGCTCACCACCCGACTCCACCCCCATCAAAATTAAGGTCAATTTAACATGACCACTCAACTACCCACATATCTTTGGACTGTGGGAGGAAATTGGAGCACCTGGAGAAAAACCCCACAGGTTTTTCCCCACAGACACGGGGAGGATGTGCAAACTCCATTCGGACAGTGACCCAAAGATCAAAACAGCACGGGAAACAGGCTCTTCGGCCCAACGAGTCCGCACCGCCGCCCCGATGTTCCCACCTCTACCCGCGATCCCTGTCCATGTTTATAGATCTATGGATTAAAAACCAAATTTGAGACAATTTAGGAAGAATTTGTTTTGCCAGTTAGCCTAAGAGCACATCTTTGGGATGTGGGAGGAAACCGGAGCACCAGGAGAAAACACACGCAAGCACGGGGAGAATGCGCAAACTCCCACAGAGACAGGCCCAAATCCATTTGTCTGCACAGCACGGCGATAGTCACTGAGCTGTCGTGTTGCCCATCAAATGGTCCAGGTCAAGCATACACTAACGACGTGAAGCACTAGGATACTCTCGAAAAAGATCCAAGAGCAGCCCTCTCACGACTGCTCTTGTGAGAGAGCAGTCTCACAAGAGACTGTGAGACTCTTGTCTCACAGTCAAGAGTTTGTGAGACGGGTGCTTAATGCTGTAATGCAGCAGTACTTGTCACTGTGCTGCCCCAATTATTATCCCAATTTATGTTTGGATAACTAACATTAGAACGCCTATAAAATTCTTTATATTTGTGAGACAAAGGGCAGATTAGATGACCACTTTGCATAACACCACCAAACCTTCTGTCCCTTGATACTGCTTCAACCCCCTCCCACTCAGACCTCTTATCTTGAACCTTATACACTGTTTCAATGAAGCCTGACACAACTGCAAAGAACAGTGGCTTATCATTCTTTGAAGTACTTTGCTGCTCTCTGATCTTTAAATTGACTTTATAATTTTGATGTTACCATAGCTCCAACTTGATGTATCAACATTTTCAAGAGGTTTGACATGGCAACATTGGCTCGGCATTGCTGATCTATTCCTGCTTGCTTATTCTCCAGGGCCAGGATCCTGTTCTGCTCTGCTACTTTTCCTATGTCCATTTCCACTTGTCTTACCTTGCATCATGGACAAGTCCTATTCATCCCACTGCATCAGCACTCACGTTTTCTGTTTCATAGATTAATTCTTCTCTTACTGTTTTATATTAATTCTTTACTTATATTGTTTTAAACCTATCTCTGCGTGGGTGTGTGGTTTCTCCCTCTGTCTGCTGTTCTGTTCCTTTTTGTAAACACTGTTCCACTGTAATTCCTTCCTGTCCTGATGAAGTCTAGACTTGGGAGCTTGCCTGTTCCCTGATAGTTGCTGATTGACCTGCAGAGTGTTTCCGGCATTTGTTTCAGAATTCCAGGACTTGCAGATTTTTTTCTATTTTTTATGCATGTTTATTAAGTGGTCTCTGAAAATAATACTTTAAAATATTTAGCCGAAATGTCCACAGGTCCGGTACTTAGTGTGTTTGGAACTACTTTAGTTTGGAAAAACAAGAGACTGCTCCAGTTCCAGGAATTATTTATTTTCCTTCACTTCCTGTGTTACTGTTCACCTCTGACCTTGTTGCTGTGAAATTGCAAATAGCCCTTGTTAGTATTTATAATAGCAACTTGTTCCATGTACAGATAGAGTCAGAGTCAGTGTCGCTGTTCCTTACAGTTGATAAGTATTCGAAGAATGCTTGACAAACCATCAGCCTGTAGCAACTGTTCCTTCCCCTCTTCCTGTTTAAAAGTAACTTCCTTAAGGGAGAAATGTACCCCCAGGTATGTAGCTGCAGAAGTTTCACAGGAAATGGTGTCTGTGTGGTGCTGACAGGATGGTGTTTTTGTCATTTGGCCTGCCACACTGTAATGAGTTTCTTGCTGACATAAAAGATGATTTATTAATCTAAATGCCATTTCCATGAGAAGCGTGTTAAGAGTTTTGCAGAGGATCCTAAAGTTAGCACCTAACAGTTGTCTAACACATCAATTACGAGACTGCCACCGAATGTTTTTCAGTGCCTCTAGATTTATAGCTGTAAAAGTGCATTCCTCAGTGTTTCTTAGTGAGATTGCTGACAATAAATATGACAGTCACCAAATAATGAATATCCTGGTGAAAGGTGTATTATTTTAGTTTGATCTGCACTGCTGTGTTATGCCATGGAACAGCAGGTTTTGTGATTTAATGTACTTAATTATCATATTTTTGGATGGCAAAACTATTTGTGGTATCTTAATCTTGTGCTGATGTTGGACATTTGTTTCAAAATGGATATCCAGATGCGTTTGTCAGAACGGATAAACCAGTCAGAAAACCTGGATTTTTTATATTGTTGCTTTCGGTTTCAAATTATAGATGCATGCTTGTTATTTCATCACTGAACACGGTGGCAGAGTGGTTAGCACTACTGCCTTACAGTGCCAGAGAGCTAGATTCAATTCTCAGTTTGGGTCACTGTCTGTATGGAGTACACATTTTCGCCCTGTGCCTGCGTGAGTTTCTTCCAGGCGTTCTGGTTTCCTCCCATTCTCCAAAGATGTGGGAATTAGGTAAATTGGCCATCCCTCAGTGGAATTGGTAAATCCCACGGTGTAACAGGCATCAGAATGTGGCAATTAGGAGATTTTCACAATAACTTCATTGCGGTTTTAATGCAAGCCTACTTGTGATAAGTAAAAAGTATAAAATTATAGTTGAAATTTTCTCACATTTCATGAAGATGATTCCAAAAAATTACATTTTTTTTGGTTGATGAAGCTACCATTTTGTTGGAAATATTTGGAGACGTGACTGCATATAATATTGGAACAGGAGTAGATCTCAGTCTACCAAACTTGCTACCGCATTCAACACGGTCATGGCTATCTTCAGTCTCAGTTTCACTTTCCTGCCTACTCCCCAAAATGAAGCTCATATTTTTAAAATGGTAAATGACCCTGCCATTAAATATATCTAAAGCAAAGATGAAAGATTCTTAACTAATAAGGGAATCAAAAGGTACTAGGAGTAGGGAGGATAGCGGCATTTAAAACTAAGATCAGATCAACCAGGACGGCACGGTGGCACAGTGGTTAGCATTACTGCTTCATGGCGCCAGGGACTCAGGTTCCATTCCTGTACATTCTCCCTGTGTCTGCATGGGTTTTCTCTGGATGCTCTGGTTTCCCCCCACAATCCAAATATGTGCAGGTTAGATTGATTGGTTATGATAAGTTGAACCTTAGTGCTAGGGAAATTAGCAAGGTAAATTCGCAGGGTTATGGGGAAAGGGCCTGGGTGGGATTGTGTTCAGTGCAGACTCAATAGGTCAAATGGCCTCCTTCTGCACTTGTAGGGATTCTGTTTTATTGTTGAATAGCTGAGCAGGCTTGAGGAATTGAATGGCCTACTCCTGCTCCTCATTTGTATTGTGTGTAAAAAGCAATTACCTATGTAGCTTTGGACTCGCGTCAGAACTGGCTCATTTTTGCAACAGTTGGGGAAATAGGAAATGAGTTTGATGTTTAACTACTTACTTCTAAAACATCACACAATTTAATTTAATAGCTTTTGCTTAGAAATAAAATCTTTGGAGAGGAAAGTTATTTTGTACCAGCTTTAAAAATCTATTGTGGAAGTACTGATTACAAAAATTGAACTTTGTATCTTTGCAGTTTATAGAATCTTAGTGTAGAAAAAAGCCGTTGGGCCTATCAAATCTGAACCGACTACAATCCCACGAGGCCCTATCCCCATAACCCTATGCGTTTTATCCTAGCTAGTCCCCCAGACACTAAGAAGTAATTTAGTATGGCCAATCCGCCTTATCAGCACATCTTTGGACTGTGGGAGGAAACCAGAGCACCCAGAGGAAACCCACACACAATCATGAAGAGAACATGCAAACTTCACACAGACAGTTACTTAAGCCGGGAATTGAACCCGGATCCCTGGTGCTCTGAGACAGCAGTGCTAACCACTGTGCTACTCATGTTGATTTTTACTTTATTAGAAGTATATTTAACTGTTTTTGGATGTAAGAGTGAGCAAGCGGTTGAACTGTGTGGGGGAATATTATTTCAGTTAAGGTGAGGATGTACTGGGTGGCAATCACTTCAAACTTTACTGATGGAAGTCACACAGTTAAATCCAAAAGCATCTTTGAGTATTTTTAATAATAATATACTGCAGTACAATTACATCATTTCAGAAGTAACTTCTCCATTGACAGGACACATCTAGGCTTTGATACCGGGTTCACTTAACTGCCAAATGCACCAGGTCTTGTATTTTGAAATCAATGTCTGACATAACCATAAAATGCTACAAATAATTTTGCCATTCGTATGAGTGATAGTGCAGTACATTAGATCCCCAGTCTACTGTGGGTATTTCACAAAAACAAATCAATTAGATTTTATGATGCATGCTCAAGTAAATCAAATCAAATAAAGCACCCAGAAGTGAGGATTTGTATTCTCTATTTCTAACCACAGAAGCCTGACAATGAGTGAAAGAAAAATACAAGTTAAAAACCCATTAATGTGAGAGAAATAAATAATCCATCAGTGCAGCTAAGTATAGATGCATGCAGAAGCTTTGAGGCAATTGTAATATTACCGACATTTCTTAAATGTTCCTCTGAAAGTATACTTCCCCTTGTTATTTTTATCTCCTGTTGACTTCATAAGTCTTTCTGCAATTTATGAATATGCAAGCACATTACCCTTCCTGTGCGGTTATTTCTAGTGTCAGTTTCTGTTTAGAGTATTTCCTGTTGGAGTATTTCTCACCCTTCATTTCTCACTGAAAGCAGTGTTCTTGTGTTACCTTTTTCATACAGTTTTATGTTTTGATTCAGTCACTTTCTTTAAGGAGAATAAGAAAGACTATGAACTGTGTCAACTCCCTTGGGGTGAGAATGGGTATGAGGATATTTTCTTAGTGTTTTAAAGTAGAATTGTGAATTTACTTCAAAATCTTTTCTGAATTTATTGTCCAGGATAATTATTATTTCGTGTAACACAATTTGTATAAAACATTCTACGCAAAGTCCACAATCTAAAGATAATACAAGAACACTACCAATAGGAGGGTGGCACAATGGTTATCACTGCTGTCTCACGGCTTCCAGGGATCTAGGTTCGATTCCCAGCTTGGGTCACTATCTGTGTGGAGTTTGCACATTCTCTCCATGCCTTCTTGGGTTTCTGCCAGATACTCTGGTTTCTCCCACAGTCCAAAGTTGTTTGATGCATTGGCCATGCTAAATTGCCTTTATGCATAGGTTAGAGGGAGTAGTAGGGTAAATAGGTGGGATTATGGGGATAGGGCCTGGGTGGGATTGTTGTCAGTGCAGATTCAATGGGTCGAATGGCCGCCTTCTGCACTGTGGGATTCTGTGATGTCTACAAGGAGCTGGAGTAGATCATATGGCTTGTCGAGTGTACTCTGCCTTCAGTACAATCAAAGCTGAGCTTGGGCTTTAACTCTATTTTCCTGCCCCTTCCTCAGCAGTTTTTCCTCATCTTGGTCCCGAATGATTGTCCTGTTATTCTGAGACTGTGCCCCAGCCCCATGTTTAAGATGCTGCAACCCCAATTTCCACAAATGAGCTCTTAACACCAATCTTATCAAGCTGTTTCAGAATTTTGTAGATTTCAACACAATTGCATGCTTCTAAACACCAGAGAAAATAAACCCCATTTAGCCTCTCATTATAAAAAACCTCCTCATTCCAGGGAACAATTTAGTGTACCACCACCTCCAGTACAAGTACATTCTGTCTTAAATGTGGACACCAAGACTGCACACAACATTCCAGATGTGGTTTGACAAAAAAACCCCAATATAATCACAGCAAAACTGATTCTTGTATTTCAGTCCCCTTGCAATAAAGGCCAACATGCCATTAGTCTTCCTAATTTCTTGCTGTATCTGCTTGCTAATTTTGTGTTCCTGTCTCTTTGTTCATCTCTTACAAATTTCAAGCTTTTAAAAATATTCTGCTTTTCTAATTTTATGAAAATCTTCACAGTTCCTTGATTCTGCTATCTTGTTGCCCACTCACTTAACCTACCTATATCTCTTTGCAGCCTCTATGTTCTTCCCACAGCTAAGACTTCAGCACTGATCCTTGCTGCACTCTACTAATCACTGACTGCTAACTTGAAAATGCTTTTTATCTGCTAATCTATTCTCTGTCCACACAAAACATAGAAGATAGGAGCAGGAGGACACCATTTGGCCGTTCAAACCTTCCGTGCCATTCATTACAATCGTGGCTGATCGTCCAACTTGATAACCTAATCCTTTTTCCAAATAACCTTTGATTCCATTCAACCTAATGCTATATCTAGCCACCTCTTGAATACATTCAGTGTTTTGCAATCAACAACCACCTGTGATAATGAATTCCAGAGGCTCGCCATTCTTTGGGTGAAAAAAATGTCTCCTCACCTCTGACCTAAATAGTCTACCCTGAATCCTCAGACTGTGAACCCCGGTTCTGGATACCCGCACCATGGGAAATATCCTCCCTGTGTCTATCCTGACCAGTCTTCTTTGAATTTTAGAAGTCTCTGAGATCTCCCCTCTGTCGTCTGAACTCTAGTGAAAATAATCTTAACTTAGTCAATCTCTCCTCATACATCTTTCTCATCATCCCTGGAATCAGCTGGTAAACCTTCACTGCGCTCCCTCACGAGCAAGAGTATTATCCCCAACTCCATGAGTCCTTACCTTGCCTACTAACCTTATGTAAGGCACCTTTTCAAATGCCTTTTGGAAATCCAGATACATACATGGAAACTTAGAAAGTAGGAGCAAGAGTAGGCCACTTGGCCATGGAGGCTGTTCCACCATTTAGTATGATCTTGGCAGATTCTCTATCTCAATGACATACCCCTGCTCTCTCCCCAGAACCCTATACACCTTTAGTGTTTAGAAATCTATATATTTGTTAAATACATTCAGTGATTCAGCTCTATTTGACAGAGGATTCCAAAGGTTCATCATCCTCTGAGTGAAGAAATGTCTCTTCATCTCAGTCCCAAATGGCCTACCCAGTATCCTGAAACTGTGACCCCTTGTTCTAGACCACTTCCATATCCCTCCTCCCAAACTGGGGGAAACATCATCTCTGCATCTGTCAGAATTTTATATACTTCAAAGATCTCTTCACATTCTTCTGAATTCCAGTGAATACAGGCTTTTTAGAGTCATAAAGGTTTACAGTATGGAAACAGGCCTTTCGGCCCAACTTGTCCATGCTGCCCCTTATTTAACCCCTTAAGCTAGTCCCAATTGCCCGAGTTTGGCCCATATCCCTCTATATCCTTCTTACCCATTTAACTGTCTAAATGCTTTTTAAAAGACAAAATTATACCCACCTCTGCTACTACTTCCTAGCAGCTTGTTCCAACACTCACCACCCTCTGCGTGAAAAAATCGCCCTTCTAGATCCTTTTGTATCTCTCACCTTAAACCTCTGCCCTCTAGCTTTAGACTCCCCTCCTTTTGGAAAAAGATATTGATTATCTAGAGTATCTGTGCCCCTCATTATTTTATAGACCTCTAAGATCACCTTTTAGTCTTCTACGCTCCAGAGAAAAAAGTTCCAGTCTATCCAGCCTCTCCGTATAATCAAACCATCAAGTGCAGGTAGCATCCTAGTAAATCTTTTCTGCATTCTTTCTAGTTTAATAATATCCTTTCTATAATAGGGTGACCAGAACTGTACACAGGCTTCGTCAACCCAATCTCTCCTTGCACAACGTTCCTGCCATTCCAAATATCTGCCTTGTGAACCTCTCTGCACTTTCTCTATAGTAAATATATCTCCTTTTAGTTAAGGAAACCAAAACTGCACACAATACTCCAGGTGCAGTCTCACCAAGGCCCTACACAGCTGCAGTAAGAGATTCCTAATCCTGTGTTCAAATTGTCTAGCAGTGAAAGCCAACATGCCATTTGTCTTCCTAATTGCTTACAGTACCTGCATGCTTGTTTTCAGTGATTTGGTGTACAAGGACATCCAGTCCCTTTCATATTTATCAAAACTTCCCAGTTTATCATCACTTAGCCCATTTATTCCTACTCTCTGTCTACTAACCAATTCTCAATCTATGCCGATACATTATCCCCAGTTCCATTTGCTTTAATTTTGCATGCTAACCTGTTATATGGGAAAAATAACCTCTCATGTGGGAACTAGTGTTCCTCTTTATTTATCTTACTAGTTACATCCTCAGAACATCTCCAATGAATTTGTTAAACAGTATTCCCTTTAGTAAAACCATGCTGACTTGCTTAATCATATTATGTGTTTTTTTTTAAGCATGTTGTTAAGACTTCCTTATAGTAGATACCAGCATTTTCCCAAAGAACAATGTTAGGCTAACTAGCCTGTAGTTCACTGTTTTCTTTCTTCCATCCTTGAAAAGTGGTATAACATTTGCCAACATCCAATCTAATGGGATTATTTCTGAACCTAAGTAATTCTGGAAAATCATAGCCAGTATCTCTAGATATCTCGTTTAGAACCCCAAGTTGTAGACCATCAGGTCAGATTTTAGTCCTTTAAGTTTTGCTTAAACCTTTTCTTGGTAAACAATTGGGTTTGTTCAAAGTGAATCTGATGAAAACAGGAGGTCATACAGTGTGTCATTGCTCTCTTGAAACACAGACAGCATAGTGGCTAGCAGTGCTGCCACACAGTGCTGGGGACCTGGGTTCAATTTCAGCTTCGGGTCAGTGTTTGTGTGGAGTTTGCACTTTCTCCTCATGTCTTTGTGGGTTTCCTCCCACACTCCAAAGATGTGTGTGTTAGGTTGATTGGCTTTGCTAAATTGACCCTAGTGTCAAGAGAATTAGCAGGGTAAATGAGGCTTACATGAATTAGGTCTGGGTGGGATTGTAGTCGGTACAGACTTGATGGGCTGAATGGCTTCCTTCTGTACTGTAGGGATCTTATGGTATTTCAGACAAATGGGGTTTCAAAATTTGACATCCTAGATTTCCTTTATGTGGATGAAGAAAAATTTTGTCTGATTGTTTACCCCTTTATTTTTGTGTATGATTATGCTTTTCAATTTTGTGTGCGAGGAAAACTGCCCCCACCCTCTAATATATCCAATTACCTGCAGATTGAGCTACCCCTCTGCAATCTTCTGTAAGATCTTGTCAGCTGACTCAGAAAACAATACTGTTATTTCTAAAAATGTGTTCTTGTTGGTACATACAGCAATGAATTGAGCTATGGTGCAATAGTAGCTATTTCCACCCCCTGAGGGAGTAGTTTATGGGGATGACCCTGCTGCCAGCCCAAGGATTAGAGAAGAATTCATGTCTTTGAATATCGAGTTGACATCTAACACACGTGTCCAGTAGAAGTGGAGTAAGCCTGGCAAACAGGAGCCCTGGGTGCAAGCCTCTAACCCCCTGAGTTGATACAGTAAGAAGTCTCACAACATCAGGTTAAAGTCCAACAGGTTTATTTGGTAGCAGAAGCTACTAGCTTTTGGAGCGCTTGCTGCTCCTTCATCAGGTGAGTGGGTTGATATCCAGTGGGATACTTGTGTTGAGTGGAGTGGAGATCCACCCATTATAATTAGTCAGTTTTCATGGTAAGGAGTTACAATTTGAGCTGTAACACCCTGTTCAAGTAAAAAGAACTTTTGTCACCATGACAATCCAGAACATGATCTGGTGATTGTAAAGAAGTTGAAAAAATTGGTTGCATCATCTCAGTACATCTTATTTCTCTCTTCTGTGTCAGTGGATATAGAATTCTGATGCCTGTGGCATACATAAAAGTTGTCCTGAATTAGAAGCCCATTGTATGAAGGATCCAATGATTTTGTATAAGATAGAAAATCTTTGTTTTAACTTGAAGTCTCTCAACCTGGCAAAGGTGAGATTTAGTTTCCTATAGGCCAATTTGCTTTTTTATACCTCCTCCAAATGTTAAAGAATTAAAATGTCTGACTGTGTCTGAATTAGCATTACTTTGAATGCTGCTTTAGAATGAACAAAACTGAAAGCAGTTTTATACTAAAATTGTGAAGTTTTCTGTCCCAAGGGTATTTTCCTGAATAAAATGTCCATGACTCTGTACTATCTGAGTTCATTGCCTGAGCACTGAACTGTGAAGAATGGATAGTGTTTAATTATTGCTTCAGAAACCCAAGCTACTGTGTCACTACCACACAGTGAGAATCATCATTTATGCCTGACAGGAAACAATATTAATCAATTACTGACAGATCACTGTGATATCATATTTACAGAAGCTACCAGTTTAATTTCCTGCACGACATCCGGCTGGTAATACTGTGGTAATAGCTTCCTGCATTGATGCATCAAGCGTGCTTTGTATCTTGTTTTTCTTTTTTTCTGACTCAGAAGTAATTCCACAAAGCCTACCAGCTATGACTGGCTTAGTTTGTGCGCCTTAGCTTTCGTTTGTGTTGAAGGAACATGTCTGCATTGTATTCATTGACCACAGAGATGGTACTCATTGTTTAAAGTCATTTTGAAACTCTCATCATTTAAGGAAAGGGTGTTTGCAAGAATGTTTCAGTCAGACATTATTCATATTTTGATTGTGCTTTGATATCTGAGATGAGAGGTCAAAGATTGATTCTGCAAATTTAATTTTTTAAAATGCGGATTAAACCGTGTACACCCCACCCCAGTATGTAGAATTTATTCCGCTAGGTTTTTGAGCTGAAACCAGTATGGGGGCCTGATTTGTGTCTGAATGTGCAACACCAGGCAGCAATGGAATTACAATTGATCTGTCACTTTACCTACTTTCTCTAGTGCCATATAAAGAACAGAGAAAATAAGGGAGGAGAATATTGTTCTGCCTTCAGCTAAATCTGATCAGCTTTCTTATTTCTGTCAAGATTATTGCACAACAAAATTATTCACTTTGTATTTGAAGGGTTAATGTATGAATCCAGTGACTCTTGAAAGGATTTATTAGTGTTCATCAATCTTGAACTTGTTTCCAAATAACAACATTTGCATTCCTAGTTCATCATCTTTATTCAGGTAGCTTTTACATCATGAACGGATCTGCTTTAAATCTCTTCCCTGGGTAAGATACAGATCATTAGAACAGATGGGTTGCAGATGTAAATGCAATTGGTTAGGAGCTGCTAAATTCTTTGTGCACACTGAAAGCCTTGTTGCTTAGTTTCCTTCTTTGCCAGACTTCACTCAGTAATGAGAACTGTTTGAAGTTGGATATTATACAGGAAGACAAATGAAGCTAATGTCTTTATGCACATCACATTGGAATGCAGGAATGATGTTTTCCTTCTATATTTCTTTCCCCTTCCATCAATTGATTGCAGTCAGCAGCAGCAGAGCTGGAACGTGCTTCACATTCAGCAGACCAGGTGAGCAGTTCCCTTGCTCCTTCGTGTCCAGTAAGCACTTGTGGAGCAGACCCAGCCAGTGGTGAACCTACAGCTAGCCTTCTGGAAGATCACGCCAGAATCCCACCAAAGCTTGCCAGCACATTAGGGCATATCGTGCAGCAACTGGATGTCTTAACCCAAGTGAGTGATTCTGGAGGCGAAAGATATATCTGTTTTAATATATTTAATATATAATATTTTACTATTTGTAATCTCTTGGTTTTTAATTTGGGAACCTTTCTTCGATGCCTTTTTTTCCTGAGTTACAGGTGGCACAGTGTTTTGCACTGCTGCCTTACAGCACCAGGGACTGGGTTCATCTCCACCCTTGGGTCACTATCTGTGTGGAGTTTGCATGTTCCCATCATGTCTGTATGGGTTTCTTCTGGATGCTCCGATTTCCTCCCACAATCAAAAGACTCAGTAGGTGTATTAACCATGCTAAATTCTCCCCCTGTATACCTGAACAGGTGCCAGAGTGAAGTGACTTAGGAGTTTTTCACGCTAACTTAATTGAAATGTTAATGTAAGCTAACTTGTGACAGCAATAAATATTTTTATGGGGGATGAGGCAGAAACATATAAATTGAATTTGTTGCAATCAAAATAACGGGGTATTGCCTGTACATTTGTTACTTTTGTAACTTTAATCAATCGAAACTGTAGCTCATAGTTTTGTGTTGTCAAAATGTAAACTCATAATGAAGACTGCCCTTCCCCCTAAAATTTCACAAACCCAAATATGCAAAATCACAAAAGATATGCCACTGAAGGAGATTATATTCTTACTGTATATGAAAGCACGATGTATTCTCTCAATAACAACATCTTGAGAAAGATCATTAACCACGGGTTAAAGTTACAGGATAAAGCTTTGTGAAATTTCACTTCGCTTTCACCTGTTAGTCATGTCATTATAGTCATACAGTAACAATCCAAGGTCAGTCAAATGCCTCACTTCAGCTCACTGATCAACTGAACTGATGGCAATTCCAACTTCAGTAGTCATCGAGCAAGAAAGCTTGCAACACTTTCAATATTAGAATCAGAGGTTTACAATATGGAAACAGGCCCTTTGGCCCAATTTGTCCATGTCGCCCTTTTTTTTTTTCAAACCTGTAAGCTAGTCCCAATTGACCACATTTGGCCCATATCGTTCTATTCCTGAGGCTGGCATTTTCTGTTCCCATTCACGTTGAGCCAGTTTGGCACCAGGAACAGAAAATACCACGAGAAGTCCAGAGTTGTATTTTACATCAGCATGAAACTTGCTGCAATTGTCCCCCACTCCCCGGCAGTGACGGACTGCATTTCGTGTTCCTCCCCCATCAAAAAAAACTCATCCACAGCAGCTTGCTATTTCAATGCTGCAAATCACGACTGGTTTGAAAGGATGTGCACCTGGAGAGCACACCTCCAGGAGGAGCTCAGAGGTGAGCACGGCACTCAGAGTGGCACCATGTATTGAGCAGGTTTATTCGGGGCCCTGAGTTTGGCAAGACCGAAGTGGGGGGATTGGGGAGATTCAAACAGGGTCAGGGTGAAGCATGAAAAGTATCCTTCCTGAGAATGCCTTCTTGCAAGGGCCTCACAGATCCCGCAAAATTTTAACCAGTTTATTGCCAGCAGCCTCACCTCCTGTCAGTGGTCAACATCCTTTCCCAGCCAGCTGGATGGTTCTGTCCTCAAAGTCAGTGAAAAACTCCAGCTCTGGCGTCCCTCCACTCATCTGTGGTTACTCTCTCTTATTGGGAGCCAACTCTTCCTGCATAAAAACAGATGAGAAGAATGGAAGCAGGATGCATGCCAGGAATGATGATGATGATGATGCCTGGCATGTGTGAATGATGAATTGTACCAGAAAGGTGATGAGGGCATGTCTCGCAGGGCAGGTGAAGGTGTGTGCGAAAAGGTAGTGTCCCTTGTGTTGGTATGAGTGACATCCCTGTGGATGTGTGATGGGTGCATGAGTTGGGAGTGATGAGAAGAGTGGCTTACCCTGGCAGAACGGAGGAGACCATTCTTTCCTTGCTGGCACTCAGCTGTCCTCGGGACATTGGCATTCACCATCACTACCACCACCCCCCCGTGGTCAGGAAAAAGATACAAAAGTCTGAGGTCACGTACTAACCGATTAAAGAACAGCTTCTTCCCTGCTGCCATCAGACTTCTGGTGGACCTATCTTGTATTAAATTGATCTTTCTCTACACCCTAGCTGTGATTGTAACACTACATTTGGCACTCTCGTTTCCTTCTCTATAGCCATTACGCTTTGTCTGTGTAGTGCACAAGAAACAATACTTTTTGCTGTATGTTATTACATGTGACAATAATAAATCAAATCAAAACATTCTTGCTCAGTGCTGCATGCAAGCAAATGCAGTTTTAGTTATGCAGATAACTAATAGAGATAAGAATGAAATATTCAGTCCCTCGAGGGCTCATATGTACCTCAGTCTTCACTCTCAGCCCTTGTTCCACATCCCTGAATCTTTCAACTGCTTCAGAGACTTTGAAATCCAACTACCAGTTGTGGTGAGGGTTTCTGAGTTAATTCCACTCACTGATCATTGAGGAAGTTTTGGCTGTGCAAAAATAGTGTTGTAAGTCATGATTTTAACCCAGTGCAATCACAGTTGTGTTGTTTTGGAATTTGGTCTGCAGTATAACCAAGCTGTTTGCCACACTTCGTCAAGTCTTGGGCAATATTAGAGTTATTTCCTGCAGCAGTTTTGCAATACAGCCAGGTCATATAACATTTTATGCTATCCAATCCAATGCCTCCGTTATCAAACAGCTAGTCAGTGTAACATAAAATGGTGTACAGAAAGTTTTTAATTAATTTTGTGCAGGATTAAACATGAAAGTTGCTACTTGGCAGAAAATGAAAAGAAAGTCTGGCTGAATTGCATTGGTGTAATAGTTTAATACATCTCTAGGATTGCCAAGCAGCAACTTTGGGCTTATAACAAACAAACCGACAATTCAAAGCACTTTGCAGTGCAGCCATTATTAATGAAGTTACTGTGAAAATCCTTTGGTCGCCACACTCCGTGCCTATTCAGGTACACCTGAGGGAGAATTTAGTCTGGCCAACACACCAAACCCACACATCTTTCGGACTGTGGAAAGAAACTGGAGCAACCAAAGGGAGAATGTACAGACTCCACACAGTGACCCAAGGCAGTAATCAAATCCAGGTCTCTGGCACTGTGAGGCAGCAGTGCTAACCACTATGTCACCAAGCCATCTGGATGGGTGGGGTCATGAACATTTGAATGACAAAGTTGAATTTAGCAGATGAAAACATGTCCTTTTTTTAAAAAAAAAACTAATTTAGTTCATTCAACATTGTTGCTTTGTGAAGAAAAACCTTGAGGAGAAACCTGTCCTGAAATGGCAAAGTGGGGATGCTGTGGAAAAGCATTCAAAGACTGTGGGAAAGTTAGTTAAAACTTGCAACCATCAATGATTGAACAGGATGGGGATCTAGAAGTGGGCTGGTCCCTGCTGACATTGTCAAATGGCTCCTCTTCCATTTCAAGTTGTATACCTGTCCTGAAAGTGCTAGGGTCAAACATTAGTGTGGATTTAGATTCACGTGTACGTTTGCTTCTCTGGAAGGTTTTCAGGAACAAGGTGGATTCTTACAACAATCCAGTAACTTGAATTGTCGTTTTGTGGTAACATCCCACTATAAATCAATTTATTGAATGCTGATTTGTAACATACTAAGGTGGGATATAAACCTGACTTTTAAATTGCTAGTCCAGTATTGTAACCATCGAGCTACCTGCCCTACTTATTGTTACGTAGCAGATATGGCAACTGATTTATAAATAGCAAAATGGAGAATAATAGAATGGTTACAGCACAAAAGGAGGCCATTTGAATCGCCCAAATGAATACGTTGGATCTCCCTTGACAAACTAGATGAGCAAAAAGTCTCACAACACCAGGTTAAAGTCCAACAGGTTTATTTGATAGCAGATCCACTCGCTTTCAGAGCGCTTGCTGCTCCTTTGTCAAGTGAGTGGAAGTTCTGTTCACAAACAGGTCATATAAAGACACAAACTCAATTTACAAAATAATGGTTGGAATGCAAGTCTTTACACGTAATTAAATCTCAAAAGTATAGACAATGTGAGTGGAGAGAGCATTAAGCACAGGTTAAAGAGATTGTCTTGTCTCTAGAAGATATGTATTATCTGGAGACAATACACATCAATTTAACTTGTGCTTAATGCTCTCTCCACTCACATTGTGTATACCTTTGAGACTTGATTACCTGTAAAGACTTGCATTCCAACCATTATTTTGTAAATTGAGCTTTTGTCTTTATATGCCCTGTTTGTGAACAGAACTTCCACTCACCTGATGAAGGAGCAGCAAGCACTCCAAAAGCTAGTGGGTTTTGCTACCAAATAAACCTGTTGGACTTTAATCTGGTGTTGTGAGACTTCTTTTTATGTTTACCCCAGTCCAACAGCAGCATTTCCACATCAAAACGAGATGTGTGCCATACTCTTCATAAAGCTACAGTGTTAAATGAATTTAATTAGTTTTCTACAGGCATATATGGTCTGCTATCTTGAACTTTATCATTGAAATAACTATGATCCCACCTTTTCTATTAATGTACAGTACTATCTGCAGTAAAACTGCAGGTTCCCTTATTGCTAAATCAAATTTCTTTGCTTTTATATTGCACTTGGCAGAATCCTAGTGAGACTGGGTTCTTACAACAATCCTTAGAGAGCCTTCAACACTCTCAGATTAAATTCTGTAGATTTGTTAAGGTAGCCACAAGGTGGTCTTTGAAGGAGGAGCATGAACATCCAGCAATATTATTGAGTTTGTCACAGGCTCCACAAGACCCACGTAAGGATGTGGCCCTGGCAACTTGCTGGGAACAAATGTGACCAGCTTTCTACTGCAGAACAGATTCAGCAACAGTTGAGAAAATGTGCAAGACAAGATTTGTTCACTACTTTGCAAGGAAAGAGGGGATGGTATGATTCCTGTGCCAAGGACAGTGGCACAATATGGAAAGCAGCGCCAGAGAGCTGACTAGGGAATGAGGTGGGTAATTCCTGTTCACATTTAAAGAGTTGATAATTGGTGAGGAGGTTCGCTCTGGGAATTTCTTTTTATATCTAAAGAGCTGCTAATTGGCAAGACTGTTACTTCAGGGGTAGCAACAATCCTGTAAAGCAAAATGATGTCTAGCATGTTAGAAGTGTTAATTGAATTTATTTCAAAACAAGTGAATTAAGGATGAATGCAAATAACTCTTTATAGTGTAATCCACTTAACCAATGTTTTATGTAGTGGGGGTAAAGATGAAAACAAACATATTCTTGTACTGTTTTATTTGATTTAATTCCATCAACTTAATTGATCATGTGGACTTTTTGATTTATTATGATCACGTGTATGTACACAGTGGCAAGTATTGTTTCTTGCACGCTATACAGAAAAAGCATACTGTTCATAGGGGAGAAAGAAAGGATGCAGAATGCAGTGTTACAGTCATAGCAAGGGTGTAGAGAAAGATCAACTTAATATAAGGTAGGTCCATTCAAAAGTCTGATGGCAGCAGATAAGAAGCTGTTCTTGAGTCGGTTTGTACATGATTTCAGACTTTTGTTGTATCTTTTTCCTGATGGAAGCAGGTGGAAGAGAGATGGTCTGGGGTGCGTGGGGTCCTCAATTGTGCTATCTGCTTTTTCAAGGCAGCAAAAAGTGTAGACAGAATCAATGGATGGGAGGCTGGTTTGCATAATAGACTGAGCTACATTCACAACTCTTTGTTTCTTGTGGTCTTGGTCAGAGCAGAAGCCATACCAAGTTGTGATACATCCGAAAAGCATGTTTTCAGTGGTGTATCTGTAAAAGTTAGTGAGATTTGTAGTGGCTATGCCACATTTCCTTTGCCTTCTAAGAAAGTAGAGGTTTTGGTGGGCTGACATTTTAGTACAGTATTGTTAGAGGTGCTATCTCTTGAGTGAGACACTAAACAGAGACCCTTACCCATTCTCTTGTGTGAATGTTTTAAAAAAAAATCTCTTGCCACTGTTTGAAAAAAAGGTAGGAGAGTTCTCTCAATATCCTGGCCAATAGTTAACCGTGATATGGAAATGCCAGTATTGGACTGTGGTAAACACAGTAAGAAGTCTCACAACATTAGGTTAAAATCAAACAAGTTTATTTGATAGTAAACCCACTAGCTTTTGGGGTTTGTCCCTTCGTCAGGTGAATGTAGAGTTCTGGTCACAAACAAAGCATATATCTATATATATCTCTCCATTCACCTGATGAAGGGGCAAACCCTGAAAGCTGGTAGGTTCACTATCAAATAAACATGCTGGACTTTAACCTGGTGTTGTGAGACTTCTTACAATATTTACCCCACAGACAATATAATTATTTTGAAAATAATAAGTGGTTTAAATATGATAAATAAGAGTTAGAAACTAGAGGTGTAACTGAGTTATTAGGACGAGTTAGTTCCCCAGTAGAAAAGAATAGTGAATACAGAATTCAAAATAGTTTTCAAATTTGGAAAAAGGATTGGGTAAAGGGTATGGAAATGTTAAGTTTGTGGCTGTATCAAAGGCAGCAGAAGCACAATGGACTAAATAGCAATCTGTACTGTTCAAAATTGTGAAGCATTGGGCTTGTTCTTGAGTGTTATAATGGAAGAATTGGATATTAGAAGGATGAACTTTGGTCCAATGATATTTTCATCTGTGACTTATGGGATTGGAATTCAGCCAAGATTTTCTAAGTAACAGACAAGAGGAAATCTAACCACTTAAGGCAGCGAAGGAAAATAAATCAGACACTGATCATCAAGCTATTTGGACTGAAACAAAGCATGCATTATGTCGGGGTGCCTCATTTACAAATACAGCAGAGTGCAGCTTTACAGATAAAGTGGGGTGGTTGTTAAGGTTTGGGAGATTAATCTGGATCATCCTGGGGAATTGGGTGGGGCCACTTCTGGGTGCACAGAGCTGCCACATCCAGTGGAACATCTGACACCTGGAGAAGGGTGGGGGGTGCGGGTATCGGAGTATTGAATTATCAGCCATGATCAAAATGAATGGCGAAGCAGGCTTGAGGGGCCAAATGGCCTGCTCCTGCTCCTAGTTTCTTTGTAACTGGAGTGAGAGCGGGGCTAGGTCGGAACTGACAACTGGGCTGCATGATGGGGAGGCAGAGTGTGAATTTTTGCAGAGTTTGTGCAGAGGATGTTTGTGGCGGGGGGAGTTAGTTGTGGTAGTGTTGGAGAGGAGTGGGGCTGGGGCGGGGATACGGGAGGCTGCGAAATGGAGTTTAGATCTTGACTGCTTTTCTCCATTCAACCTCTCACATCACAATTAGGATCACAGAATACTACAGATAAAAGAGGCTCTTCAGCCCATGTAGTCTACACCAACACATGAAATGCCCCAACCTACCCTGCCTCATCCCACTTGCCAGCATTTGGCCCATAGCCTTGAATGTCATAGTGTGCTAAATATTCATCCAGGTAATTTTTAAAGGATGTGAGGCATCCCACTTCCATAGCGCTCCCCCAGGCAGTGCATTCCAGATCTGGATAGAAGGGTTTTCTTCAAATCTCTCACCCCTCACTTTTAACTTGTGTCCCCTTGTAAATGACCCTTCAACTAAAGGGAACAGTTCCTCCCTATCTACCCTGTCCAAGCCTTTTATAATCTTGAACACTTCAATTAGGTTGCCCTTCAATCTTTTCGGCTCCAGAGGAAACAACAGAAGCCTATCCAACCTTCCTTTATAACTTAAATGTTCCATCCCAGCCAACATCCTGGTGAATCTCCTCTGCACCCCTTCCAGTCCAATCACATCCTACCTATAATGTGGCAAAGAGAACTGCACACAGCACTCCAGCTGTGGCCTCACCGAAGTTCTGTACAACTCCATCACAACCTCCTTTGCTTTTGTAACCTATATTCCGATTCGATAAAGACAAGTGTGCCACATGCCTTTTTCACCATCCTATTAATCTGCCTTTACATCTTCAGAGATTTATGAATGGACACCCAAGGTCCCTTTGTTCTTTGGAACTTCCCAGTGTCAAATCTTTCAAAGGATACTTCCTTGTCAAGCTATTCCTTCCAAATTGTACCACCTCACACTTTTCAGGGTTAAATTCCATCTGCCACTTACTTGCTCATTTGATCATCCTGTCTGTATCTTCCTGTAAGACAAGACACTCAACTTCACTGTTAACCATCTGGCCAATCTTTGTGTCATCAGTAAACTTAATGATCTCCTACCCCCTACATTAGTCATGTATTATTTATATAAATGATGAATAATAGGGATTGAACACAGATCTCTGTGATTACACCACTGGTAAATGGCCTCCAGTCACTAAAGCTGCCTTCAATCATCACTCTCTGTCTCCTACCGTTAAGGCAATCATGAATCCACCTTATCAGATTACCCTGTATCCCATGTGCTTCAGTTTTTTTAATAAGTCTCCCATATGGGACTTTGTCAAAGGCTTTGCTGAAATCCAGGAAAACTACATCAACCACACTATCCTCATCTATACACTTGGTTACATGCTCAAAAAATTCAATCAAAATTGTTAGACGTGACCTCCTTTTGACAAAACCGTGCTGACTATCCCTGATCAAACTTTGCCTCTCCAAATGGAGATAAATTCTCTCCTTCAGAATCTTCTCCAGTAATTTCCCATCCATAAGCATGAGATTCACTATCTCTAGTTCGCTGGCTTGTCTCTGCAACCTTCCTTAAATAGTAGGACCACATTAGCTGTCCTCTGGTACCTCCCCAGTGGCCAGAGAGGAATTAAAAATTTGGGTCAGAGCCCTGCAATTTCCTCCCTCACCTCCCACAACAGCTTGGAGTATAATTCATCTGGACCTGGAGACTTGTCCACTTTTAAGCCCTACAATTCCTTCAATGCCTTATCACTCTGGCGGCACGGTAGCACAGTGGTTAGCACTGTTGTTTCACAGCTCCAGGGATCTGGGTTTGATTCCCTGCTTGGGTCACTATCTGTGTGGAGTTTGCACATTCTCTTTTGTGTCTGCATGGGTTTCCTCTGGGTGCTCCGATTTCTTCCCACAGTCCAAAGATGTGCAGATTAGGTTGATTGGCCATGCTAAAATTGTCCTTTAGTTTCTAACCTACATATCTCTGAAGGGTAAATATGTAGGGATTTGAGGGCAGGGAATGGGTCACTGCAGACTTGATAGGCCAAATGGCCTCTTTTGGCACTGTAGGATTTCTATGATTCTATAATCTATGATTCTCCCTATGGTAATTTAATCTAGAACCTCACAATCTTTCCCCAAGTTGCATAATTACCTCCTCATTCTCGTGGATGAAGATAGTTGTGAAATTTTCATTTAATACCCTACCAATGTTCTCTACTTCCACCCAGAGTTCCCCCTTGGGTTCTTTAATATTCTTTCTTTGGTTATCTTCTTCCCATTCGTAATCATAGTCATATAGGTTTACAGCATGGAAACAGGCCCTTTGGCCCAACTTGTCCGTGCCACCCTTTTTTTAAACAGCTAAGCCACTCCCAATTGCCTATGTTTGGCTCATATCCCTCTATACCCATTTTATCCATATAACTATCTAAATGCTTTTTAAAAGTTAAAATTGTACCCATCTCTACTACTATCTCTGGTAGCTTGTTCCAGACACACTCCACCACCCTCTATGTGGAAAAAATTGCCCCTCTGGACCCTTTTGTATCTTTCCCTTCTTACCTTAAATCTATGAACTCTAGTTTTAGAATCCCCTATCTTTGTGAAAAGATATTGACTATCTAGCTGATCTATGTCCTTTATAGAATATCTCAGGATTTTCCCTACTTTTACCAGCCAGTTCTTTCTCATATCCCCTCTTTGCTGTCTTAATTGATCTCTTAAGTTCCATTCTGCACTTTCTGTACTCCAATTATGCCTCCACAGACTTATTCTCCTTATACTTGTTAAAAGCCTGTCTGTTCCTTCTCATTGTATCCTGGTCATCTATGATTCTCTTGGTTTGTTACACCTTCCTGTTATCTTAGAGGGAACATGTTGGGCCTGTATCCTCCCTGTTTCATGTTTGAATGCCACTCCATTGATCTTTTGTAGATTCCCCCACAAGTAACTCATTCCAGTCTTCCTTAGCCAGAGCTTGCCTTATTTTATTAAAATCTACTCTTTCCCCCAGTCCAAAACCTTTTTCTGCAACTTGCCTATTTCTTTGTCCATAATAAATTTAATTTGAACCATGTTTGTGGTCACCATCATCAAAATACTCCCCCACTCACACATCAACCACCTGTCCGGCTTCATTTCCCAGAATTAAATCCAGCGCAGCTACTTTCCTTGTTAGGTCCTCTGTGTTAACCTAAGAAGTTTTCCTGTAAACGTTTTAAGAACTCTTTTCCATCTGAGCTCTGGACATGATGATTATTATTGCTGGGAAAGTTGAAATCACCTAATATAATTATCCTTCAGCAAGTAAGTTAGTCCTGCTGTGGTTCAGATATAGACTATTCTGCTTCCCCAAAAGCAGTCCCAGTGGTCCAGGAATATAAAACCCTTCCTCCTGTACCAGATATTTAGCCATGCATTCATCTGTGCTATTCTCCTATTTCTGAATTTACTAATTTGTGGCAATGGGAATAATCCAGAAATTACAATCCAAGAGATCCTCCTCCTTAGTCTGTTGGCTAACTCTCTGAATTCTTGATGCACGACCTCATCAATCTTTCTACCTATGTCATTGATTCCAACATGTACCATGGCTCTGCATGGTGGAGGAATCCAGGCAGGTGGAGTGTGGCTGGGTGGGGAGAGGGAAGATGAGTGAGTGGGCAAGAGGGAGAGAAAGCACATTATTGTATTCAATAGTAATAAAAATTAGTTTGTAAAGATTGACCATATTTTGTGACTCTTAAATAATTGTATCTGACCAAGGTTCAGAAAGTTTGACCACCCCTACTCTATGCTGGTCTTAAAGTATTATTTTTACATTTCAAAAGGGAACATTTAATGTGAATGTAATGAAGACCATAAACACAAATAATAGATTATGCCCTATTCCTTCAATGCTATATTCATGGTAAATTCTTCCCACATGCATTGAGAAAATTCTTTCATAATTAAGCACAGAAGAACCAGTCACTTGTATATATTCTCCTTTATAGAAAATTGTTTAATCCTCAGTGTTCTTTTACTTCAGGTTTTACAAACATGTAAAGTCATAATGTGAGTCATGGCATATCGAATGTTGAAACACTATACCAAGGCTAACCTTGATCTGATGTGACAAAAGAAATCCAGGGCTAATTTTGTCTTAACTCGTCAAGATTGCAATAGCAGAAACTAATTTGCATTCATATAACGCCTCCCACTGTCTCACAACTTTACAAAACATTCAAGACAAATGAAGTGCTTCTGAAGTGAAGTTACGGCTGTAAAAAGAAAAATATTTGTGCATAGCCTTACAAATAGAACTGAGATAATTTAGGTTATGATGTAGAAATGCCTCCTGTTCTTGGTGTGCAGTTTAAGTTAACCAGGACATGTGGAGAACTGTTTCGTTGCTCAGATTGTGCCGTGGGATTTTATAGTGCCTTCAAGCTTTTCTGAAATCTCATCTGAAAGACAGCAGCTCTGACAGTACAGAAGCCTCTCAGTATCACACTGAAATATCAGATAAATTGTGTTTTGGTACCTTGAATTGGCCTCAGAGGCAAGGGTGCATCCGCTCTGCCCAAGTTTGACACCTTAAACATGTCCTGTTTAAATTCTAACCTAAGCCAATAACTGCTGTATTGCTATGACCAAACTGACTCTTGCAAATGTACTTTAAATTTTAATTTATTGAGCTGACTAGGAGTGAGAAATAATCACAATCCACTTTTACTCTGGAGTCAGTTATTAAAGTTTATTTATTAGTCACAAGTAAGGCTTACATTAACAATGCAATGAAGTTACTATGAGAACCCCCAGTTGCCATGCTCCAGCACCTGTTCAGGGACACAGAAAATTTCGCATGGCCAATGCATCCAATGGATTATGAGAGGAAACCAGAGCACCCAGAGGAAACCCACACAAACATAGGGGAAAACATGCAGACTCTGCACAGACAGTGACCCAAATTGGAAAATGGACCAGGTCCCTGGCATTATGAGGCAGCAGTGCTAACCACCGTGCTATCATAAAAATAGTTCACAAATGTACTTTGGTTTCTACCTGTAGGGGACCCTGAATTCAAACTTAAGTTTCTCTCCATTGAGAAGAAATATTTTGTTTGCTAAAAAGCAATTCTTATCCTGCAGGTTTATTTTAAACCACTATAGCAACACTTGCTCTCGGAATTGAAGTTTCCTAAAGCCATTGGGTTAAGAGCTGAAATAGATTATTGTTGTCTGTATGTACTGTTACCATAGAATTAGTTACAAAAGTGCTATTTTAGTCTTAATCCTAACTCCAGTTATCAAAAGATAAGTAAGCCTGATGATGAATTGTCACGTAGAGTGGGATTTTTCTACCCTCCCCACCAATGGGACCTTCCAGTCCTGTTGAAGGTAATCTCCTTTGGATAGCTGTACTGAAGAGTTAGCACAGTTAGGATGGGCTGAGTGGATGTCTCTGATTCTGGGAAATGACTAATGCTGCTAACCCATTAAAACCTCTGTCTCAAAACCAAACTCGGGTGACTGCGTAGAGTATTCTATCTGCACTAACTCCTACTATGGAAAGCAATAATTATTCTCTATTGCTGATAATCACAATGAATACTCAAAATGCATGTCATCCAACTGTGATTCTGCGACTTGCCAAATTTTCCTTTTTAAGTTCCTGAATTGTACCAATAAGTAATAGCTGCACTGTGCTTTTCAGTACAAGATGGTGCAATGCACTAAGCTGAACAAATCCAGCATGGCTGTTCAGGCAGCTGCACAGAGAACATTTATTGTCCTTAATGCCAAAGATTCAACCAAAACCATGGTACCACTGGCTCTGAATTCAGTGCAAGTCAGTACACATTGTACTTGATTCCTTCAAGAAGGTAACTATCAGTCCAATAATGGAAAGCACCCCTTGGCTCACTCAGGTGCCTCACTGCATTCAGGAAATCTTATTGAAGAAATCACAGGACTGATTAAAGCTTTAAAGTTTATCTATTAGTGTGACAAATTGGCTTACGTTAACATTGCAATGAAGTTACTGTGAAATTCCCCTAGTTGCCATACTCCGGCACTTGTTTGTGGACTATGACAAGCGAGACAGAATTTAGCATGGCCAATGCACCTAACCAACATGTCTTTCGGACTGAGAAGAAACTAGAGCTCCCCATGCAGACACAGGGAGAACATGCAGACTCCACACAGACAGCGACTCAAGGTCAGAATTGAACCTGGGTCCCTGGTGCCTTCAGGCAGCAGTGCTAACCACTGTGCCATCGTGCCACCCAATCTGTTGAACAACAACAGGCCCATTCTCTAAGAATACTAACCAATTACACTTTTCTGGGTGGTTACTTGCTGCAATTTACTCATGCACCAAGAAGGGTCACAAGAGATAGCAGGTTTCTTGGAATTAACTGCTGGCAGTTATATTGTTTGCAGAAAATCATGACTCAAATCTCTGCATTCAAGCCTCGTGCAAGATCTGATTTGATTCGTGATATTGCTGCTTGATTGTTTATAATATCAACCGGGTTACTGAATGACTTGCTATTTTGCAATAATGGTGTTACGGACAAAGGATAGAGATGGACTGGACCCCTAATTCTTCTGGCCATAATCGGTGATTTCATTCTGATAAGGCTGAGAGATGTGTTTCCCAAGCCCTGTTTATGTGCAATCAGTTTTGCTTTCACCAAGCCAATAGCAGCAGACTTTTATGAGTTTCTCAACCAGGAGGATTCCGACCATCCCTGAAGGGGTTTTGTCACTGCTGTGTACATCATTCACACCAGAGCAATACAATAAGAGAAAAGAATTTTGCTTCTACGAGTATTAAAACCAAACAGAATAGCTAATGGTGTGGAGTTCTGAAATTGTACCTAGTGAAGGAGCATTACAGTGGCACAGTACAGAGACTTTTGAGCTTGTACACAATAAAGCAGAAAGATATAGATTAGCATTTGTAATGCCTCATGAGTTTCCAATTTCATCTAATCATTGGAAGGCAAACAGGGAGGGAAAATTATCCCAATACCAGTCTTTACAGAGCTCCCAATGACCAGTTGGAAGATGCAGAAAATTGTGAGAAAACCATCATAAGGAGCTCTGCAAAAATGCAAGTCTTTTTATAGCCTCATGATATCCCAGAATGTCAATGAATTGTACTGAAATTTTCCTCATAGTTTGTAAGAAGCTGAACATTGATGAGGAGAAAACAAAGTCATGTTGAAAATCTTTGGTGCTTTAATTAACGGTTGTCACATGTAGGATCTGGCAAGTTCATTAAGTGTGGTATTGCTGTAATTCTTTGAAGTTAACTTCAAACACAAGTTAGCCACAACAAAAGTCAGACTTGTGAAACTTCTAAGAGCCAGTGTTCAAATGGACAAGATTATTCTTGTATGTCATGGCAGAATTATTTGGATATCTTATTTAACTAATATGAATAAGACTTCTGAGGGTCTCATTGGGTGAAGTGAGGAGATTGGCTATAGATTTATAGATAATGACAGAGGAGGTGACCATTCAGCCCATCAAATTCATTTATTCCCTGGCAGGAGCCCCATAGATATGATTCTAATGGATAATTATGCATTGCATGTTAGAAGCTTTATGTCTTTATCCATTCTCTTCCACACACCCCCCACCCCCAAACAACTCCCACTCTTTGGTTAAAATAATTTCCTTCAACTCCCCTTTAATCCTTCAGCCTATTACTTTTTATCTATGTCCCCAGTAACTCCTCTGCTTTTAGAAATAGGTTCTTTTGTATCTACCCTGTCTGTTATTATATGTACCACAACTAAATCTCCCCTCAGCTTCCTCTATCTTAAAAAGAAAAAACCGGAATCTGTCCAACCTTGAAGCTTGGCAAATGAAAGTAAAGAACAAAATGGGAATGTGAAGCTTATGGGTTCGGTGAGGAGTTTTGCAAGCAAGAAAAAAAAGCCAATTGTTTAAAAAAAACAATGGTATTAGAAAGCAAATCTGCTTTCTCGGAGATCAGAGACTTGGGAAAAAAATTGAGGTGTTTAATGAAATTTCACTACTCCACAGAACAGGTATAGTGAAAAGAGGAAGTATTTCGGGCTTAATGAAGTGTGACTTGATTATATCAATAATTAACTCTTTGATTTGCCCTGGAGTTGTTGATCAGAAAAACTCTTGGCAGCTAATGGACCATCAGTTCCTTGTGGAAACAAACCTTGGCTACTACCCTCTCAGATCTGCTCTAGAGTTGTCAATCAAAGCAGTTCTAAGAACTTTGGAGCTGCTAGGGCTCATTCAAGATAGATGGGGTATCTTCCTAGTGAAATTGAATGTTCCTGCCAATTAATGTACTTCAAAGAAGTCTGGTAACACCTGAGGCTTCTGAAGTCAACCAAGGACATTCCCTACTGTAGATGGATTTTGACACCTCTCAGGTATTCATGGAGCATAGATTTTAATGAGATCAAGCCACTTCAAAGGTTTTTCAAAACACAGACAATAATAGAAACGTAGAATCCCTATGATGCAGAAGGAGGTTATTCAGCCCATCAAGCTTCCCACTCGGACCTTATCCCATGACCCCACATATTTAGTCCCCCTGACACCAAGGGGCAATTTATCATAGTCAGTTAACCTAACCAGCATGTTTTTGGATTGAGGGAGGAAAGCAGAATACCCGAAAGAAACCCATGCAGATACAGGGACCAGAAAGATGCTTGAAATCACCATCCTAAGAGTGATTTCCATGGCAATAAGGAAAGCTCAGATTGGAGCCTGCGAGAGTCGAGGAGCGTATCAGCAGGCTGGGACATCCGGCCTCAAAGCTGGTCATTAAATTTAAATAGATTTAAATTTGTTCTGTTCAGATTCTCACCCTCTCTGGACAAACGTCTGATCCTGCCAGATGCAGTGAGCCAGAAGACTCGCAACGGGCTTAATACCTGGCAAGAACACCAATTTGACACACTCTCCTGATTCAAAAGGCTATTGGGAATCACAGCTGGGACCTGTGGAATGCCTCCCTCGCCCCTTCCCAGAGCCTGGTCAAAAAGAGCAGCTTTTATGCACATAGAAAATATTTTGCAGCATGGTGGTACAGTGACTGGCACTGCTGTGTCACAGCGCCAGGGGCCTGAGTTCAATTCCCTGTTTAGGACACACACATTCTTCCCATGTCTGCATGGATGTCCTCCGGGTGCTCTGATTTCCGCTCACAATCCAAAGATGTGTGAGTTAGATGGATTGGCCATGCTAAATTGTCCCTTTTGTATCAGGGGAACTAGCTAGGATAAATATGTGGGGTTATGGGGATATGAATTGTGGTCAGTGCAGACTCGATGGGCTGAATGACCTCCTTCTGCGCTGTAGGATTGTTTGACTTTTACTAGAGGAGCTGCAAGTTGGAGGAGTTTGCAGAGTTAAACTGGGACAAAGTTCTGAGGATAAGTATTTTAAATTTAGTACATGAAACCAGTGTTGGTCTGTGAGGTAATAAGCAAGTGTGGGATTTAAGTTAGGAGAGAATATGGGTCTTTTGGCTCTTAAATGTTGTGATTTTCCAAGGAGAGCAATAGAATAGGAGATTGGAATTGTAGATATGCATAGACAAGTCCTGCTATCCAGCTATCTATCAATTACAATGTTTGCAGCTTTTTTTTTAAAGCATTCGCTATAATATTTTTGTATCCAGGCTTCCAACCTAGTCAATTCTTTACAATCAGAAACTTAATTGCATCAATCTGGTTTGAATTTAAGCTCTGATCCCAGCAGGCAGCTTCTTTCAATAATGCGGCAGTTATTCAGAGATGTCACAGGTTTCCTATCAGCGCTGTTTTTTAAAAAAAATCAGTCAGGGAAAATTCCAGTGGGTGGCTTTGTTTTCCCCTAAATACAAACAATTAGAGTTATTAAGTTCCTGTTAGACCTTAAATGTTAAAAACCACACCAAATAATCAGTGACTAGAATAACGTCCTTGTGTTAGCCACTGCTTTATCCGGTCCCTTAATAAATGTCTACTAATTCCTGTGCTAAAAATGTATTACCTCATCTGCAGTAAATGTGTGCAAGAAATTAATTACAGCGTTACACTTTGTTTCCAGACAGTTTCGATCTTAGAGCAGCGGTTAACAATGACTGAGGACAAACTCCAGGAGTGTCTAGATAATCAACAGACTGTGCAGCAAGTAAGAACATCCTAGTTAATGAGAAACCTACATCTTTGGACTTTTGAGTCTCTACATTTAACCTCTGGTTGTCCTGCACGATTGGATGTTGAAGCTGATATTCTGCTAAAAAGTAAGGACTGAAAAATCGGCTTTTCCTGTGTTAGAATAATCAGGTCCCAGCACCGAAACTGGGAAATGTACTACTAAAACTCACCAAACCTACTTTCTGTGTGACATGCCTCTTTATTTCCTTTTGTATTTACTTCTTTACAATTGAAAATTTCGTAGACTGTTCAAGTGGAATAAAATGGGACACCTGAACATTTTTCTATCATGGAATTTTAACCTTTCTGTGGATTAATTCCTTCATACATTGTTATGATGTGTAGAAGGCCATCTATACTTTGAGGCACAGAATCAGGATGAAATTAAAGTAAACTAAAGTAAATTAAAGTGAGATTAAATGTCAATTGTTTTTCACACAAGTCTATGCAAAATAAAATGTAATTTTACATTTGTATTGATTCAACTTCTGTTTGACTTGTATTTATTGCATCGGAAAGTGCTCCTTCCTTTACGTCATACAAGCTTTTTTTAAATGCAACTTTTATAATAAAATCTCTAGCCTGAAATAAATTTGTGGGTGCAGAATCATTGAAGAAAATTTTTTTTTAACCTGTATTTGAATTATTGTTAGACTGTGGTATTGCTAATTGGCCCATGCCGCTCCCCTGTGGCTCAAATGGTGGCATTCTCATTGGCTCCTTATATCCTAGTAGCTTGATGATGGGATTTGGTGACATCAACTGCCCTCTCCTCTGAGGAAAGGTTCACCTTGTTTGTAGTTAAGTCTCAAACATATTTATAGCTTTGGTGAAGCCTGCACAGAAGACATCCATTTCCCTGGAGTAATCAGGAACCTCTCAATGTTTTCCCTATAATGTTAGAATTTGCACCTTAATTAATTTAAGGCTTAGCATTTTTTTTAAATAGGAGAAATATTACATAAGCAAAATACCGTCTGAAATATGAACAGAAACTACTTAAAATACTCAGCAGGCCAGACATCCCTGGCAGAGAAAGAAAAGGGATCTGAGACTTTTCAGCAGAATTGGAACAAGTTAAAGATGTAACGAGTTTTAAACAGATACAGGCGCGAAGGATGCTGTAGCAAGAGAGCATGTGGTGGATGTGACAGAAGTGTGGACCAGGCTGTTACAGAGGGGTAGCCAACGGAATACTAAGAGGCGCATAAAAGTGTGTTTTAATTGTGGTATAGCTTTGTGAATTAACTAACTGACACGAGCAACAACTATTAAGGGCGGCTCAGTGGTTAGCACTGCTGCCTCACGACGCCAGTGACCTGTTTCGATTCCTGATTTGGGACATGATCTGTGTGGAGTTTTTAATTCATTCATGGGACATGGGTGTCGCTGGCCAGCATTTATTGTCTATCCCTAGTTGCCCAAGGGCAGCTGTGAGTCAACATTATTCCTGTGGTTCTGGAGTGACTTGTGGGCCAGACCAGATAAGGATGGCAGATTTCCTTCCCTGAAGGACATTAGTGAACTAGATGGATTTTCCGACAATTGACAATGGTTTAATGGTCATCGGTACATTCTTAATTCCAGATTTTTTTTTTATTGAATTCAAATTCCACCATCTGCCATGGTGGCATTCAAACCCAGGTTCCCAGATCATTACTGAGTTTCTGGATTAATAGTCCAGTGATAATACCCCTAGGCTTGTCTATATGGAGTCTGCATGTTCTCCCTGTGTCTGCATGGGTTTTCTCTGGGTACTTCGGTTTCCTCCCACAGTCTGAACGATATGCTGGTTAGGTGCGTTGGCCATGCTGAATTCTCCCTCGGTGTACCCTAACAGGCGCCTGAGTTGGCGACTAAGGGATTTTCATAGTAACTTCATCACTCTGCTAATTCAAGCCTACTCGTGACACTTAAAACTTAACCCAATGGATTTGGGTTTGCCCAGTCCATTCTGACCATATGCTCTGTTCTTAAAGTTACAGAGCCAGAAAAAGCGTAAGCAGAATCAAAACAACTGCACATGCTCTAACACATTCCGTACAGCTCTCAAAGCAACGAATAGATCCGGCTGCGTTCGTGGAGACAGTGGATGAGTCAACGTTTTGGGTGTGGACCCTTTGTCACAGCTGTTCTAATGTGTTCCAGCTGTTAACTGCAAAAACCACAACATTCTACTTCAAAAGTAATTCACCATGTGAGGCATTTCAACACACTTCTCCTGATAAATTGCCACACGAATGCTATTTGCAGTGAATCAACAAGAGGACTTGCTCGTTAACAAACTATGACAAGAAGCCCCCAAGAGATGATTTTTTTTTGGCTAGTTTTATAGTAAGCATCGCAATACATAACTGAAGTTTTCCTGTTTACTGAACCTGTCAGGCGCACTGAGCAGTTTGATGTCAAACTTGTTTACCAAGTCCCAGAAAAGTGAAGCTCCTGTAATGTGTGACCTGTATTTTGGTGTGTGTGTGCAGTGAGGGAAAGAACTCTGAAGCTGTGTCACAACATGAAGGAGCTGGTGATTTTCCAGCTGATTTGAGCAAATGAGCAGGAAATGGCACTTTGATGGGAGGGCGGCCTGGTTAGAAGGCAGGGTGAGGTATAATATCCTGAAGTTGCTAAATACATTGAAGTGGAAACACCCACGAGCTGCCTTAACTTTAGTTCACTTTATATCTTGACCTTGGGTGTGCGTTTTGCAATGTTTAGTCACGAGTGCCAATCCCTGCCTCATCACAATAAGTTAATCTCCCCTGGAAAAAAAAGAGTTTAGTCCCTATTTGTAGCATATTCTTTGTCAACATGTTTACACTCCTTCAGCGTGTAATATCTTAGCACATCCTCAGGACATCCTAAAGCACTTCCTGCTGCAGGGTGTGGTGTCATTTAGTGTGATCGGGGGCGGAGGCGTAACAACCTGTCCCGTGACAACCCTTTTCCGGATGCCTGTGGTCAGTGAGAGCAAGTTACAGGCGTGGGAAAGACAACACTTCCTTCATTTTATCCTCCATCTTCCGCAGTACAACTGTAGAAACCCTATAGGCCAGAGGAGGCCATTCAGCCTGTCGAATTTGTACTGACTCTCTGAAAGAGAATCGCAGCCAGTCCCTCCCCTCCGCTCTGCCTCTGCAACTCCATGCATGGGTTAATCCATCTAACCTAGCCCACAGCACAGAGGTTACACTGCTGCCTCACAGCGCCAGGGATCTGGTCTCGATTCCTGGCTTAGGCCGCTATCTGGGTGGATTTCTTTCCGGTGCTCCGGTTTCTTCCTCCCAAAGTCCAAAAGATATGTCAGTTAGGTGGATTGGCCGCGCTAAATTATCCCTCAGTGTACCCGAACAGGTGCTGGAGTGTGGCGACTAGAGGGTTTTCACAGTAATTTCATTGCAGTGTTAATGTAAGCCACGGTGGCACAGTGGTTGGCACTGCTGCTCACAGTGCCAGGGACCATGTTCAATTCCAGCTTGTGTCACTGTGCATGTTCTCCCTGTACCTGCGTGGGTTTCCTCTGGTTTCCTCCCACAGTCTGAAAAATGTGCTGATTAGATGCATTGACCCGAACAAGTGCCAAATGTGGCGACTAGGGGAATTTCACAGTAACTTCACTGCAGTGTTAATGTTAAGTGCCTTACTTGTGATTAATAATAAACTTTTAAGCCTACTTGCAACTAATAAATAAACTTTTAACTTTCACTTTAACCCACACACCTTGGGGACACTAAGGGGCAATTGAGCATTGCTCCTAATCCACCTAACCTACACATCCTTGGACTGTGGGAGGAAACCGGAGTACCCAGGGGGGGGGAGCCCCTGCAGACATGGGGAGAACCTGCAGACTCCACACAGACAGCCTTGATCCCTGTTTTCTGAACCTTTTTGTGCAGCCAATGGGATATTCCCCTTTCTATTCTGCTCTCTTAATACGTCAGATAGTCACCAAATTTAGCATTGGCAAGCGGGAGAGCTTTTTTTGGCAATTTGCCTCAGACTTTACAGTGCTTCTCTAAAGATATATATAGTCCTGACAGTAAATAATTATACTGTCAAGCAGCTTAATGCACCAACATAGAACAGTTCCTCAAGTCTGAGCTTTATTTAGGAATATTAGAATAGTGCTGGACCATTCGTCCCCTCCATCTCAATCCACCTGGATCACGGCTAATCTGAACTTTAATTCTATTTCTAATTCTATTAGTACCGTAATCATTAATACCATCACAAAATAAGAATTTATCAATCAAGGCTCAGAATTTTTATTTATTTATTACAAGTAGGCTTACATTAACACTGCAATGAAGTTACTGTGAAAATCCCCTAGTCACCAAACTCCAGCGCCTGTTGAGGTTCACTGAGGGAGAATTTAGTGTGACCAATGCACCTAACCAGCACGTCTTTCAGACTGTAGGAGGAAACGGGAGCATTCAGAGGAAACACAAGTAGACTCAGCTTTTTGGAGGAAGAGAGCTGTAGATGCCTACAGTGTGTGTAGCACAGAGGTTAGCACTGATGCCTCAGTGCCAGGGACCTGGGTTTGATTCCTGACTTGGGAGACTGTGTGGAGTTTGCACATTCTCCCCGTGTCTGCGTGGGTTTCCTCCGGGTGCTCCGGTTTCCCCCCACAGTCCAAAAGACGTGCTGCTTAGTTGCATTGGCCGTGCTAAATTCTCCCTCAGTGTACCCAAACAGGCACCAGAGTGTGGCAACTAAGGGATTTTCACAGTAATTTCATTGCAATGTTAGTGTAAGCTGCGGTGGCACAGTGGTCAGCACTGCTGCCTCTCAGCGTCAAGAACCCGGGTTTGATCCCAGCTTTGGTCACTGTGGAGTTTGCACATTCTCTCCGTGTCTGCAAGGGTTTCATCCAGATGCTCCACTTTCCTCCCACAGTATGGTTAGATGCATTGACCCAAACAGGTGCCAGAATGTGACGACAAGAGAAATTTCACAGTAACTTCATTGCAGTGTTAATGTAAGCCTACTTGTGACACCAATAAATAAGCTTCAAACCATATGAAACAATGCTTCCTGTAATCACCTTAAGCAACTTGGCTTTAATTTTAAGTTTACACCTCCTTGGTGTGGACTCAAGCTTCTCCCGCAGCCCCAGCAGGGAAAATAGATCTTCCTTAACAATATTATCAAATTCTCTCATTACCTTCATTGTCTCAAATAGATCACCTTTTAATCTTCAATATTCAAAGAGATCCTTGGTTGGTGAATGGACTGCTTGAAGCACTGTCCACCTCAGTGGGACACAAGATTCAAATCAGGCTTGTTTACTAACTATGACCCCATATGTAAGCTTAACTATATTTAATACACACCAAATATTCCGTTATAAGTTATAGAAAATGCTTAATCATTTTTATATATTAATAGAACTGTCATCAACTTCAGAGGATAAAAAAACAAAAGAAATATTTAGGGCAGCACAATGGTTAGCACTGCTGCCTCACAGTGCCAGGGACCCACGTTCAATTCCTGGCTTGGGTCACTGTCTGTGTGGACTCAGCACATTCTCCCCATGTCTGTGCGGGTTTCCTCCAGATGTTCTGGTTTCCCCCCACAGTCCAAAAATCATACTGGTTAGCTGCATTGGCCATGCTAAATTCTCCCTCAGTGTAACCCGAACAGGCACCAAAGTGTGGCAACTAAGGAATTTTCACAGCAACTTCATTGCAGTGTGAATGTAAGTCTACTTGTGACTAATAAATAATCTTATACTTTACACACAGAGGGAGCACACAGCTCTCACAGTCAGTGTTGTGAGCAACCAGCACATATCTCACTTTGAATCATAGAACCCTACAGTGCAGGAAGAGACCCTTCAGCCCATCGAGTCTGCACCAAACACAATCCCACCCAGGCCTTACCCCATATCCCACATATTTTACCCACTAATCCCTCTAACCTACACATCCCTGGACACTAAGGGGCAATTTCTTATCATGACCGATCAACCTAACCCGCACATCTTTGAACTGTGGGAGGAAACCAAAGCACCCAGAGAAAACCCACACAGACATGAGGAGGATGTGCAAACTCCACACAGACAGTGACCCAAGCCAGGAATCAAACCCAGGACCTTGGATCTGTGAAGCAGCTGTGCTAACCACTGTGCTACTGCACCGCACATGTTCTTGCTTTACGTGTGAATCACTTCAGTCACAGTGGGAAGAAAGCTACATGGATGGAAACTCAGCAGAATATGGCTATTCTGCGTGTGAACAATAAAATATCTCATGGGGTCTGAGCCCAGATAGGCCACATGTACTCCCGAGGCTGCAGTTAACCACCACTGCTCAAGGGGCTACGGGCCTTGCATCTGAAATCTGTCTTTGTTAGTAAACCCTTTTGCCCCAGTATTATTTTCATGAATTATATTGGAAATTTAACATGACAACTCAACTTGTGTTAAAAGTAAAAATTTATTTATTAGTCACAAGTAGACTTATGTTAACAGAGCAATGAAGTTTTTGTAACTTCATTGTGGGTCCCCTAGTCCCACACTCTGGTACTTGTTCAGGTACACTGAGGGAGAATTTAGCATGGCCAATGCACCTAACTACTATATCTTTCAAGCCGTGGAAGGAAACCGGACCATCTGGAGGAAACCCATACAGACACGAGGTGAATGTGCAGACTCTACGCAGATAGTGATCCAGGCTAGGAACCAAACCTGGGACCCTGGCAATGTGAGGCACCAGTGCTAACCACTGTGCCACCATGCCGAAATTCATCAGGTCTCGTATAATTTATTACAAATTACCAAAACCAAATCTCCCAAGATGATATATACATTCGTCTTCCACTAGAGATCATAGAAACATGACGGTGCAGAAAGAGGCACCGACAACAATCCCACCCCAGGCCCTATCCCCACATATTTACCCTACAAACCCCTTTAACCTACACATCCTGGGACATTAACTGTCAATTTAGTATGGCCAATCAACCTAACCCACGCATCTTTGGACTGTGGGAGGAGACTGGAAACCCGTGCAAACATGGAGAGAACATGCAAACCCCACACAGACAGTGACCGAAGCTGGGAATTGAACCTGGGTCCCTGGCGGTACGAGGCAGCAGTGCTAATCACTGTGCCACCCATTTATATGCATGTACAATTTAAACCCCGTGTTCTGGCCACTATTGGTACGAGATTACCTACATTTTTTGTTGACGTTATTAGAGCTTCGGTAGATTTATTTCGAGTGGCCTTGAGTATATCTTAAACTGTGCTATGTGCTAGGCCAATTACATCATGTGGCACTCTGTTCCAGCACACAGTCATGGTGAGAGATGCCGGCGTTGGACTGGGGTAAACACAGTAAGAAGTCTGACAACACCAGGTTTAAGGTTTTATTTGATAGTAAACTCGCAAGCTTTTGAGGTTTGTCCCTTCGTCAGGTGAATGGAGAGTTCTGGCCGCAGACAAAGCATATAACAGCACAGACAGTTCACAGATTACTGATTAGAATTCTAACTAGCACCTAGACACAGACTAGCTGGGAAGCCATGAATAAAACTCATCAGCACTGAGGCTTAGCTCACATGTTATTGGCTGTAAGTTTATGATCTTAAAGGTGGTGTAAAATCTGATCATAATAAGTACCTGGAAAGAAAAAAAATTGAGATCCATTGATTTTTTTTAATATATAGAGTCTCAGTGAATATTAAAAAAAAATGTTTAATGAAAAATAGGATAATTTCTATACTCTACGACTAAAAAAGAATGACATGACATGGAGCTGCCGTTGTTGGACTGGGCTGGGCACAGCAAGAAGTCTCATAACACCAGGTTAAAGTCCATCTGGTTTATTTGGAATCCCTGCTGTTCCTTCATCAGGTGAGTCACTCCAAACAATTTCAAATAAACCTGTTGGACTTTGACCTGGTGTTGTGGGACTTCTTACTGAACAAAATTACAGGTTGTGGTTTCAGCTTGTGTTCCAGAGACCAGAACACAAAGCTGACATCCCAGTGCAGTACTGAGGGACTGCCGCCCTGTCTGAGGTGCCACCTCCCAGCTGAAGTGTTAAACTGAAGTCCCTGCTTTGTCAAGTGGCTGTATTTTGATAAAGAGTGGAGATATTTCCCATCAATTTAACATGTAATCCAGAAGTTGGCACCTCTGACAATGCAGCACTCCCTGCACTGCGCTGTCTCCAAGGAACTTGGAGCCACAACCCCGTGTTGCACAGGAAGGACTGCTGGCTGTAATTGGGCTGGGAGGTAATGTAATTAACTCAGCTGGAGCTTGAGAAGGATACGTCCAGATAACCTACTTCTAACGATATTAGTTGAGGGGCAAAAATTGGGTCAGGACATGAGGGCTCAGTCAGACTCCATCTTTATTGAAAACAAAACTACAGAACAAAAAGCAGCTAAGAATTCTCTAACCGTTCACAGTAAATCTTTAGACAGAATATGTTGGGGGAGAACATTCAAGTTTCCATGGAAACGTATTAAAAAGTTAACCTATGGCCTTATTTTGAGGAGTAGGCTTATATTAACGCTGCAATGAAGTTACTGTGAAAATCCTCTAGTTGCCACCACACTCTGGCACCTGTTCGGGTACACGGAGGCAGAATTTACCATGGCCAATGCACCTAACCAGCATGTCTTTCAGACTGTGGGAGGAAACCCATGCAGAAACAGGGAGAATGTGCAAATTTCACAGGGACAGTGACCCAAGCCAGGGATTGAACCCTGGGTCCCTGGGACTGTGAGGTAGCAGTGCTAACCACTGCGCCACTGTACCATGGTGCCATGCTGCCCCAGACACTTTCTGCTTAAATACATACAATCTTTTGTGAAGATTGATGCAAGATGACATTTTGGCTCAGTTTTCCCTCAGTTTTTATAAAGTGCTTCATCCTCAGTAAACATTGTTTCTCCTCTCACACCCAGATCCGCTCCTCTGTCCCTGTTACACAATGACCTCAGTTGTTGGCACCTGCTCCAGGATTTAGACTGAGAGATTTCCAAGTCTTTTTCCCCCCGTGTCCTACCATTCCCTGCTGCACTGTGGAATGGCAGGACACACAGTTCTGCACTCCATGACAAGTTCTCTATCTCAGGCAAGTGTCTGAATGAGCAGGGAAAATGTGACTTAAGTTGAAGTTAAAGTTTATTTATTAACGTCACAAATAAGACTTGCATTAACACTGCAATGAAGTGACTGTGGAACTCCCCTAGTTGCCACACTCTGGCGCTTGTTTGGGTCAATGCACCCTAACCAGCACGTCTTTCAGACTGTGGGAGAAAACCGGACCACCCAGAGGAAACCCACACAGACACGGGGAAAATGTGCAGACTCCGCACAGGGGAGTTATCCACAGTGTCTTGATCCAATATATAAATTCCTTGACCAATGTTCTAAGGACAGATGACTTGTTTATTCATCTCATTGCTGTTTGCGGGAGCTTGCTGTGCATGCGTTGTTTCAAAAGAACTCAATTAGCTGAATGGTACCCACATTGTGATGTCTTGGAGATGTGACAGGCGCTACATAAATATACTTTTGGTCTATTTATTGTCTAGACTGGACATCTTGAGGTCAGTGAGAGGTGAATTGTTATTAGTCAGTGAATTTTGCGGCCTGTCAGATAATTTTGGTTTCCAGCTCCGGATGGGAAGACTGGAACATTGCTGACTGGCATTTTTTAAAAAGCTCTTTAAAATGTGATGGGCTTGAACATTTTATACATTGCAACGCAAAAAGCCTAGGCACGCTTTCTGTCAGCATATCCCTGATAAATTCTTTAGATCACACTTGTAAAAGAAACTGCAGCTGTAGACAAGACGAATGGCCATTAAACATGTGAAAATTAAATAAATTTTAATTGAAGAGAGGAGGCACATTGGTTAGCACCGCTGCCTCACAGCATTAGGGTCCCAGCTTCAATTCAAAGCTCGGGTCACTGTCTGTGTGGAGTTTGCATGTTCTCCCCATGTTGGTGTGGGTTTGCTCCGGTTTCCTCCCACAGTCCAAAGATGCGCAGGTTAGGTTGATTGGCCATGCTAAATTGCCCCTTAATGTCAGGAGAATTAGCAGGATAAATGTGTGGGTTGCGGGAATAGACCCTGGATAGGGTTGCACTTGGCACAGACTCAATGGGCCAAATGGCCTCCTTGAGTACTGTAGAGATTCTATGATTCTCTCTGAAATATATAATAAAGGACAAAGTGTGTGATTTTAAAATGGAAAGTGAATTATATCTGTGTGGCCCAGTCCTGCCCTCTAAGTTAAGGTTTCAAAGTTTATTTATTAGTTGGACACTAACAAAAGGAGGTTTACGTTAACACCACAATGAAGTTACTGTGACAATCCCCTAGTCGCCACACTCTGACACCTGTGTTCGGGTACACTGAGGGAGAATTTATCACGGCTGATGCACCCTAACAGCATGTCTTTCAGACTGAGGATCATTCTCGTGAACCTCCTCTCGATCCTTTCCAATGCCCGTACATCCTTCCTCAGACAGGGGGCCCAAAATTATTCACAATATCCACACGGGGTCTGACTAGAGCCTTTTACAGCCTGCTCTTGCATCCTCCTTTAATCCCTCCTCAGAGAGCAGGGATCTTTGGAGATGTGCTAAATACTAACAAATTATCAGTTCAAATACTTTCACATCTGAGTCAGAGGATTGTGGGTTCAAATCTCACTCAACACATTCCAGACTGTTAATTCAGGGCAGTAACAATGCAGTCTCACTGCGTAGAAAGAGGCCATTCAGCCCATCGAGTCTGTGCTCATCTTCTCTCGATTCTAATCCCATTTTCCAGCACTCAGTCCAGTGCCTTGTCTGCTCTGCTGTTTCACGTGCTTATCTAAATACATTTTACATGTTGTGAGAGTTTCTGTCTTCATCACCCTTTCAGGCTGTGAGTTCCACCTTCCTACTAACCTCTGGGTGAAAGAATTTTTCCTCAAATCCCCTCTAAATTCCCTCTCTTTACTTTAAATCTATGCCCCCTGATTATTGCATCTTTGTCTCTCATAATTTTGTCCATTGGAGGGTGGCACAGTGGCACAGTGGTTAACACTGCTCCTCACTGCTTCTGAAAGCTGGTGAGATTAGTACCAAATAAACTGGTTAGACTCTATCCTGGTGTTGTGAGACTTCTTACTGTGTTTACCCCAGTCCAACGCCTGCACTTATACATCACAGCACCAGGAACCAGGGTTCAATTCCCGGTAGGGTCACTGTCTGTGTTGAGTTTGCATGTTCTCCCCGTGTCTGCGTGGGTTTCCTCCGGGATGCTCTGGTTTCCTTCTACTGTCTGAAAGACGTGCTGGTTAGGTGCATTGACTTGAAGAGGCGCCTGGGTGCGGTGACCAGGGGAATTTCACAGTAAGTAGTGTTCATCTAAGCCTACTTGTGAATAATAAATAAACTTTAATAAGTAATAAAAAGAGGAAAGAGAATTTGAAAGAAATCTAGCACAAAATATAAAAATGAATGGCAAAAAATTCTTTAAGTATATAAAAAAGGAAGAGAGTAGCTAAAGTCAACATTTGTCCTTTAGAGATCGAGACTGAGGAGCTAATAATGGGGATCACAGAAATGGCAGTGACGCTAATTCAATATTTTCCTTCTGTTTTCATGATGATGGACACAAGAACTATCCTAACAGTAACAGCTAATGCAGAGTTTGTTGGAAAAGAGGAAATTAAAACAATTACTATCACTGGGGAAATAGTACTGAGCAAACTATTGGGATTAAGGCAGACAAGACCCCAAGGCCTGATGGCCTACATCCTAGGATCTTAAAGGAAATGGCAGCAAAGAGATTGGAGATATTCCAAAACTCCTGGATTCTGGAAACATGATGTGGAGATGCCCATGTTGGACTGGGGTAAACATAGTAAGAACTCTCACCGCACCAGGTTAAAGTCAAACAGGTTTATTTGATATCACAAGCTGCTAGCTTTCGGAGCACTGCCCCTTCATCAGACGAGTGGTACATTCACCTGATGAAGGGACAGCATTCCAAAAGTTAGTGGTTGTGATACCAAATAAATCTGTTGGACTTTAACCTGATGTTGTGAGGCTTCTTACCCTGGAAACATTCCAGTGGATTGGAAAAAAGCTAATGTAATATTCAAAAAGGAAGAGAGGCAGAAAGTAGGAATCAATAGACCAGTTACTTTAACGGTTGGGAAACTGTTGGAATTCATTATTCAGGCATTAAAAACACAATCTATCAGAATCAGCAATGTTTTATGAAAGGTAACTCTTGTCTGACTAATTTGCTGGAGTTCTTCAAAGACGTAATAAGTAAAGTGGATAATGGGGATTCTGTAGATGTAATGTACCTGGACTTCCAGAAGGCATTTGATAAGGCGCCAAACAAAAGGTTAATACACAAGGTTAAGGGTATTAGCTTGGATAGAGGATTGGCTAAGGAACAGAAAGCAGAGAGTTGGGATAAATGGGTCTTTTTCTGTTTGGTAACCTGTAAATAGTGATGTGCTGCAGTGTTCAGTCCTCAGGCCCTAACTATTTACAATCTATGTTAATGACTTGGGTGCAGGTTCAGAATGTACACTAGTCAAATTTGCAGATGACACTAAAATAGGTGGGAAAGCAATTTGGAATGAGGAAATAAAAAATTTACAAATAGATATGGAGAGGTTGGTGAGTGGGCCGAAATTTGGCAGATGGAATTTAACATGGGTAAATGTGAGGTTATCCAGTTTAGTCAGAGGAATTAAAAAGACAACTTATTATCTAAAAGTTTAGAATGCCGGTGCAGCAAATAATAAGGAAGGCAAATAGAATTTTGCATTCTTGCAGATGGAATAGAATATAAAAATATGAAGGTGCTGTTACAACTGTATAGGGCATTGGTGAGACTGCATCGGGAATACTGCACACTATTTGAGGAAAAATGAAAATACATTAGACACGGTTAAGAGAAGGTTTACTAGATTGATTCCAGCGATGAAGGATTTATTTTATGAAGACAGATTGAGCAGTGTAGGCCTATGTTGGCTGGAATTTAGAAGAATGAGGGGGGGATGTAACGGGAGTATATATGGTCATAGAACCATAGAATCCCTACAGAGCAGGAGAGAGCAATGGACAGTAAATTTAAGGAAGAAATAGCTAGATTTTTAATTAGTAGTGAGATGAGAGGTTATGGGGAGCGAGCAAGAGAACAAAGAACAAAGGACAAAACAGCACGGGAAACAGGCCCTTCGGCCCAACGAGCCCGTGCCGCCACCCCGATGTTCCCACCTCTACCCGCGATCCCTGTCCATGTTTATAGACCTATGGATTAAAAACCAAATTTGAGACAATTTAGGGAGAATCTGTTTTGACGATTAGCCTAAGAGCACATCTTTGGGATGTGGGAGGAAACCGGAGCGCCCGGAGAAAACCCATGCAAGCACGGGGAGAATGTACAACCTCCCACAGACACAGGCCCAAATCCATGTATCTGCACAGCACAGCGATAGTCACTGAGCCGTCGTGTTGCCCATCAAATGGTCCAGGTGAAGCGTACACTAACGACGTGAAGCACTAGGATACGCTCGAAAGAAAATCCAAGAGCAGCCCTCTCACGACCCATCGCGTGTATGCCCCTTGTTAAACAACAAGGTGGACCAAAGCACTTGTAGGATAAAAACAAGTACATCAATAGCATCATTTATTTACACACAGGGTGGAGATGAATCAGCCATGACCATATTGAATAGTGGAGCAGGCTCAAAGAGGTGAATTGCCTACTCCTGCTGCTCTGTTTTCATAGACATCTTGTTTCAAAAAGAGAGTCTATCTCTGCTCCCTTCCACATCTCTTTTTTCTCTGAAGGTAAGTCAATCCATTCTAGTCAACTGTAGAAATCGAACCATGTCTTCACCAAATCTCAGGTAGACATTTCCTGGGAGAGTCACAGAGGTTAACCCAAACTAGCAACTATAGTCAATATTCCACGCGTAACCTTTCAAACATTGAGGCTCCAGTGTTAGCCCAGCTGGGATTGCTTATGCCAATACATATACAGTGCACTAAACCTGGAAGATTCCTTCCTGAACCATACAGCCTGTGTATTTTCCATCTCAAATGCTAAAAAGACGCTGGGAGTGTTCAGTATTTCACCCTGTCAAACAAACCTGGGCCAAGAGTAAAGCTCGCAATACTCTTAGTTCTCACATGAACCAAATTTGTATTATGTTACATCCTTAGGCAATCCTTCAGACAGAAGATGATGTGTTTCCACTCAAGGTCAGCAGTGCTCACTATTGTGCCACTGTGCTGTCCTTTGTGTTATAGCTGATGAATGACAATGTCTGTATTAATGAGAGTTATATCTGGTTGGTGTTTGTGCCCCTCATGCCTACTTACCAATCTACCTCCAGCAAAATATCCTCCTCTTCCTTTCTCTCTTGTCTTCTTCTCATTAAGCTTCAATGCTATTTGTCTCAACCAATCCATTTGGTAGCAAAGTTCCACCTTCCATTATTCTGTAGGTATTGAAATGCCACTATCACCTCTACTTTCTCAGAAGACTAAGGAAATTTGGTATGTCTCACCAACTTTTACAGATGCATCATAGGAAGCATTTCTCCTGGTTGTATCACAGCTTGGTATGGCTCCTGCTGTGCCGACGACCACAAGCAACTGCAAAGGGTCGTGAATGAAGCCCAGTCCATCATTCTGTCTACACTTCCCCACTGCCTCAGAAAAACAGCCAGCATAATCAAGGACCCCAAGCACTCCGGACAGTCTCTCTTCTACCTTCTCCCATTGGGAAAATGGTACAAAAGTCTGAGGTCATGTACCAACCAACTCAAGAATAGCTTCTCTTCTGCTGCCATCAGACTTTTGAATGGACTCACTTTGCATTAAATTGATCTTTCACACTAGCTATGACTGTAACAATACATTCTGCATTCCCTTCTTTCCTTCTTTATGAAGGGTATAGCGCGCAAGAAACAATACTCTTCATTGAATCCCAACACATTTGATTTTGATTTGATTTGATTTATTCTTGTCTCACGTATTAGCGTACAGTGGAAGAAAGTATGGCCAGAGTGCATGGGATCCTTAATTATGCTGGCTCCTTTGCCGAGGCAGTGGGAAATGTTGACGGAGTTAATGGATGGGAGGCTGGTTTGCGGAATGGATTGGGCTACATTCACAACCGTTTGTAACTTTTTGCAGTCTTGGGCAGAGCTGGAGCCATACCAAGCTGTGATACAACCAGAAAGAATGCTTTTTACGGTACATTTGTAAAAGTTTGTGAGATTGCAAATTTCCTTAGTCTTCTGAGAAAGTAAAAGTGTTGGTGGGCTTCCTTAACTATAGTGTTGGCATGGGGGGAACTAGGGCAGGTTGTTGGTGATCTGGACACCTAAAAATATGAAACTCTTGACCACTTCTATTTCGTCCCCGTTGATGTAGACAATAACAACATGAATAAAGACATGTGACAAAAATAAATCAAATCAAATGTTCCTTTTTTTAATGGAATTATTAGTGGTTTTTGGGATACTTGGGAGACGGTGAGGTTTTTGAGAGTGAAGAATTGCCACCTGAGAATGATGATCTCTTTTTCATTTGTTAATGGGATTTATTGCCCAACCCTGAAGGCAGTTAGGAGTCAACCACGTTGCTGTGGCTCTGGAGTCACTTGTAGGCCAGACCAGGTAAGGATGGCAGATTTTCTTCCCTAAAGGACATTAGTGAACCAGATGGGTTTTCCAACAATCAGCAATGATTTCATGTTCATCACTAAATTCTTAACTCCAGATTTCTACTGAATTCAAATTTCACCAACTGCCGTGGTGGGATTCGAACCCAGTCCCCAGAGCACTGCCCTGGGTCTCTGGTTTACTAGACCAGCAACAATACCACTATGCCACTGTCAATTTTCCCAACAGAGGGTTCGCTCTGCAATGAGTCACACCCGCAAATAAAAAACAGAACAATCAGTTTGTGTGTACAGGAGCTGAATCATTTCAATGCAGAATATTCCTGCCTCCTTTACCTTTCCCGAACAATTCTCCAGGGGATTGAGGTCAGGATCGTCAGAGCAGTTATTGTCCAAAGCGTTGCCAGAGATTTCAGCCCTTCGCCTTGGTCCTAAATGGCCAATTTCTTTTCCCATGACAATGGCCCCTAATCCAACAGTCTCCAGCCGGAAGGAAACAGTCTCTCAGCATCTCTCCTTTCGACAATTCTCAGCATTGCAAATGCTTCAGTGAGAATCGCCCCTTATCCTTCAGCACTGTGGCATGTTGGTTAGCACTGCTGCCTCACAGCACCAGGGATTAGGGTTTAGTTCCAGCCTTGGGTGACTTTGCACATTCTCCCCTTGTATGCTTAGGTTTCTTTCGGGAGCTTCAGTTTTCTCCCACAATCCAGAGATGTGTGGGTTAGGTGCATTGGCCGCACTAAATTGACCTTTAATATCCCAAGAAGTGTAGGTTAATGCATTGACCATGCTAAGTTGCCCCTTAGTGTTTGAAGATGCGGAATTTAGGTAGATTAACCTAGGTAGATTAACCTTAGGTAGATTAACTCTCTGTTGGAGAGTTGATGCAGCCTCGATGGGCCAAATGACCTCATTCTGCACTCTAGGGAATCTATGAAATTACTGAGATTTGAGGCCCATTTTAACCATCTCATTCCAGGAAACAATCTTGTGCAAATTTAGAGAGCATCTTTTGGGAATTCGTACCGGTGTGAGATGCTATTTTGGAGCGTTATCTTCCAGCTCAGGACATCAGTGCAATCAGTCACTTCCTGGATCTTCTCTCACCAGCTTTGCATCATTGTACACACACAAACTATTTGCATCAATGCAAAACTCTCAACGTAAATGTAGGCTTAATCAACGGATGTTGCCTGACTCATAACCATGAATATCGGAGCTGATTTTTATACATGGGCAGATTAACTATCCGATACAAAGGAGCAGTTTCTAATGACAATTTACATTTATGTAGCACCTTTAATGTAGCTGAAACGCTCAAAGGTTGCTTCAAGGGAGCAATCGTCAAAGTTATTGTATTAGGAGTCGTATTCAGAGAGAAGCGTCAAGGGTTTAAGGTGTGTCTGAAAGGAGGGTTAGGGAGGAAATTCTGAAGCTTTGGTTCTAGATGGTTAAAGGCAACATTGTCAATGAAATCTTTAACTGCTTGGCCTTTTGGCTAAGATCAAGGGCAGTATTTACTGTCCTTGATAATAGTTAATGAGGTTACACAGAGGCTGCATTTGAAGCAATTATTTAAAATGCCGTCGAGGCCTTTTGGCTAAGATGCAAATGTGATCGAGGCTGGAGGGGGTACAATGCCTGCTCCCATCAGCTTGGATCGAGCCCACAGCAGCCGGTCTTATCAGCTTGGATCTGGAACATCTCTATGGCAGGGACTTTGATTGGATTTTGATTGGACGTAACTGAAAAAAAACTGCTCACCCTCATGAGTAACTCTGTGAGGTGTTGAGAGGAAATAGCACATTGCAATGAAGGTCCAGCTCTTGTTTTTTGTTTTCTTGTGTAAGTTGATCTTTGCTCTTTGATTTTCCAAAGGGTGTTAACCATTCTTAACTTTTGGTTACTATTAAGTATTCTTATTATCTTTTGGTTCCCACATGCAGGTACAAAATCATACTTTGAGTTTGAAACGAACAGAACTCTTTAACTTGCTGTTGGGTCCATTCATTCGTAAGGCAGCATAGTAGCACAGTGGTTAGCAAACTGTTACCTCACAGCGCCAGGCATCTGGGTTCAATTCCCGGGTTACTTCTGTGTGGAGTTTGTACAGTCTCCTCGTGTCTGCACGGGTTTCTTCCCACATTCTGAAAGACAAGCTGGTTAGATACATTGACCTGAAAAGGCACAGGACTGTGGTGACTAGGGGAATTTCATAGTAACTTCATTGCAGTGTTACTTGTGACTAATAAATAAAATTTACTTTAAACAAAGAGACGAGAGGACTGTACTTGAAATGAGTTTTAAAATGATTTTCTTTTGTTGAACAGAACTGAAGAGATTAACATGTCAGAAATGAAAAGAAAATGAGCTTAGAGACTGGCTTCTCAGCCAGGCTCTGTACTGAACTTGAACACTTTGAAAACACACATTCTAAAATCCAAAATATATGTCAACCCTCATCTTGTTATTAGAAGTGTTTTTCGCATGCTATCTCTGAATAGAGATGATGTAGAGATGCCACATTGGACTGGGATGGGCACAGTAAGAATTTCCACACCACCAGGTTAAAGTCCAACAGGTTATTTGGCAGCACCAGCTTTCAGAATCTCAGGCTCCTTCATCAGGTGAGTGAGAACTTGTATTCACAAACAGGGCATATACAAATTCAATCTACAAAATAATGGTTGGAATGCAAGTCTTTACAGGTAATCAAGTCTTAAAGGTACAGACAATGTGAGTGGAGAGAGGGCTAAGCACAGGTTAAAGAGATGTGTATTGTCTCCAGCCAGAAAGGTTAGTGCGATTTTGCAACTGCAGGCGAGTTGTGGGGATTACAGATAGTGCGACATGAACCCAAGATCCTGGTTGAGGTCGTCCTCATGTGTGCGGAAGGTGGCTATCAGTCTTTGCTCAGCAACTCTGCGCTGTTGTGAGTCGTGAAGGCCACCTTGGAGAATGCTTACCTGAAGATCAGAGGCTGAATGCCTGTGATCGCTGAATGTTCCTCACTGGAAGGGAACACTCCTGCCTGGTGATTTTCGAGGGGTGTTCATTCATTTGTTGTCGTAACATCTGTATGGTCTCCCCAATGTGCCATGCCTCAGGACATCTTTTCCTGCAGCGTAACAGGTAGACAACGTTAGCTGAGTCGCAAGAGTATGAAAAACCAGAAAACCAATCTTTGCAGCTCCTGTTATGGGAAACTGTTGTTTGCCTGTATTGTGTGCCCTTCAGGAATGCAGTCAATTTTTAGCTAACCCATCATGCCTCCTAATTCTGCACATGGTCAAGGCAGACACAATCGTTCAGCTTAGCGGAGTTAGTTAACCCCTACAGTCTCGCATTTAAATGTAATGGTGCATAGGCAGAAAGATCCCAAAATGAAGTATTTGCATAGACTGAAGCAAACAGGACAATACATACACAGGTTCCCTCACTTGCCAAGCTGCCTCATTCACTAGAAGGAAATAGGATAAACTGGGGTTGTTCTCCTTGGAGAAAAGGAGACTAAGGAGAGGGACATGATTGAGATGTATAAAATTATGAGGGGCATAGATAGACAGGGAGGAATTGATCGCCTTGACCAGGGGCATTGATTTAAGATAAGATGTTGGAGATTTAGAGAGTATTTGAGGAAAAACTATTTCATCCAAAGAGTGGTGGGAGTCTGTCTGAAAGATCACTGCTGGAGGCAGAGACCCCCATAACATTTAAGATGTATTTAGGAGCACGTGCAAAGCCATGGTATACAGGGCGATGAGCGAACTGCTGGAAAATGTTCTTAGAGTATTTGGGTGTTTGTTTCTGACTGGTGCAAACACGATAGAGCGAAAGACCTTTTTCTATGACTCTATGGCCTGTTTGAACTGGTTAGTGTCGAGTACAGCCATAAAATATGGCCCCCTGGAACATTTACTCTAAACATTAGTTCCTAGCTCTTTACAAATATTTACAGAAAGTACAATATACACTCTCCAGTACTTCATCCAGACTGACACAATATTCATGCATTAGGCCTGACAGTAGATAGCAAGAACTCAGTAAGAATTTAGCAACACCAATTTTTAATCCAACCGATTTATTTGATAGTAAATCTGCGAGCTTTCAACACTCTGTGTCTTCCTCAGGCAAATGCAGTGTTCTGGTGACCAGAACACTGGTGTTGCTAAATTCTTACTGAGTTCTTACCACCCCAATCCAACGCCGGCATCTTTACATCAGTAGATAGCAAGACATTTGACCACAAAAGCCAATAAAACCCTTTTCTTACCCACTCAATGTCAGCATCAACATTGGGCAGCACGATAGCACAGTGGTTAGCACCACTGCCTCACAATGCCAGGGGCCCGGGTTCGATCCCCGGCTTAGGTCACTGCTTGTGTGGAGTTTGCACGTACTCCTCGTATCTGTGTGGGTTTCCTCCGGGTGCTGCGGTTTCCTCCCACAGTCCGAAAGACGTGCTGCTTAGGTGGATTGGCCGTGCTGAATTCTGCCCTCAGTGTATCCAAACAGGAGTGCGGCGATGAGGGGAATTTGCACAGTGTTAACGTAAGCCTACTTGTGATGTGAATAAGTAAATAAACTCAGGCTTCCAGCTAGGGGGTATGGGACTTTGGGCCAAATGTCACCCAAACTGAGAGCAGCTAGTCAGCGTGAAGCAAGCAATTCAATCCGGGACTCCCTGATCTGCATGGCTCAGTTAGTCAATAGAAAGCCTGATTGAGCCGTGGGAGGGAGGGAGGTGATGTGTTTTGAGCCTGGGAGATATGCAGAGAATACTCTCACCAGATTCCGTGTGTCAACAGGAGGTTCACTACAAAGCTTTCAAAATGTCACATGTTTACTGTCTGTTTCACTGTAACCACACCTAACAGACCTGACTCACAGTGCACTGAGTAATCAAACAATTATCAAAGAAGTTACAGTGTAGCAGGAGGCCACTTGGCCCATCGAGTCTGCACCGACAACAATCCCACCCAGGCCCCATCATTACAACCCCACATATTTACCCTGTTAATTCCCCAACACTGAGGGGCAATTTAGCATGGCCAATCAACCCAATCTACACATCTTTGGAGGAAACTGGAGCAGCCGAAGGAAACCCACGCAGACATGAGGAGAATGTGCAGACTCCACGCAGACAGTGACCCAAGTTGGGAGTCGAACCTGGAGTCCCTGGCACCGTGAGGCGGCGGTGCTAACCATTATGCCATCCCGCAGTAGCACAGTGATTAAACAGAACAGATAGTTCAGTCTTAAACCTACTGAACCTGTAATCCAGGGACCCAAGTAACACTCTGGGGACATGGGGTTCAAATCCCAACATGGCAGCTGGTAGAATTTAAATTCAATGAATTAATACATCTGAAACCAAGGATAATTTCAGTAATAGTGATGATGAAACAACTCAGCACGGTGGTACAGTGATCAGCATTGCTGCCTCACAGCACCAGGAACCCAGGTTTGATTCCATCTGTGTTGAGTTTGCACGTTCTCCCCGTGTCTGCGAGGGTTTCCTCCAGGTGCTCCAGTTTCCTTCCACAGGCGGACCAAGTGCTGGTTAGGTTGATTGGCTATGCTAAGTTGCCCCTTTATGTCAGGGGGTTAGCAGGCTAAATAAGTGGGGATAGGGCCCGGATGAGATTGTGATTGGTGCAGAGTGGATGGGCCGAATGGCCTCTTTCTGCACACTGGGAATTCTATGATTCTATGAAAAATCCATCTGGTTCCTGATGTCCTTCGGGGAAGGAAATCTGCCATCATTCCCTGATCTGGCCTACATGTGACTCCAGACCCAGAGTGATGAAATTTGCCCCTCAGCTGCCTCCCTAGATAATGCAGTCAGCCAAACAGTGATATCAAAGTGCCACAGAGAAAAAGCACTGTTGGTGGACCGCACTGGTTAATGAGAGAGTTAACATTTCATCGCTGCCTTTAAACCTGATGGATTTTGATGAACTTGTCCAGAATTCGAGAGTCCTGTCAGTTGAAAACACCCGGGACTAACAGGATAACCACATCTGAGGGGCTACCATGTGGATATATTGCTTCAAGATGTTCATAACTGTTTAACCACTCAAGCTGATGAACTAAAAATTAAAGTATGCTTTCATTAACACCACAATGAAATTACTGTGAAAATCCCCTAGTCATCACACTCTGGCGCCTGTTCGGAGGGAGAATTTAGCATGGTCAATCCACCTAACCAGCACATCTTTCAGACTGTGGGAGGAAACTGGAGCACCCAAAGGAAACCCACGCAGACACGGGGAGAATGTGCAACCTCCACACAGACAGTGATCCAAGCTGGGAATTGAACCCAGGTCCCCGGAGCTGTGAGACAGCAGTGCTAACCACTGTGCCTCCATGCCACCCCTACCATACTCTCATAGAAAGAAGTTATAGAAACCCTGCAGTACAGGAAGAGGTCATTCGGCCCATCAAGTCTGCACCATCCCATCCAGGCCCTACCCCCACGTCTTAACATATTTACCCACTAACCCGCACATCTCAGGACGCCGAGGACAATTTTTTTTTAGCATAGCCTTCAACCTAACCCGCATATCTTTGGACTGTGGGAGGAAACCGGAGTACCCGGAGAAAACCCATACAGGGAGAACATGCAGACGCCACACCGACAATGACCCAAGCTGGGAATTGAACCTGAGTCCCTGGATTTGTGAGGCAGCAGTGCTAACCACTGTGCTACCGTGCCACCCCTACCATATTCTCAGGGGAAATTAGGGATAGGTTGACCCTATCAATGATGCTCACATGTCAAGAATTTTTTTTTAAAAAATGAGTCCAGTTCATATTTGCTTTCAAACTTTTTGATTTTCTTCAATTAGTTGTTAAATCAATGAAAAGAAAAAAATTTGTATTTCTACAGACCACTCACAACCTTGGGAACACATTACAACGATGTATTGCTTTTAAAATGCAATCGTTATTGCCTTGGTGATAACACAGAAGCCAATTTGCGCACAGCAAGCTCCCAGCAACAGCAATGTGATACCGTGCTCATTGATCATCTAATTTTTAGACATGTTAGTGGGAAGACAGGCTGAATTTCCCTGTTCCTCTGAGAAGACAATGCCGGGGTCGGGGGAGAGATCTTTAACATCCACCTGACAGAGCACAGTGGCACAGTGGTTAGCGCTGCTGCCTCACAGTGCCAGGGACCCGAGTTCGATTCCCGGCTTGGGTGACTGTGTGGAGTTTGCATGTTCTCCCTGTTTCTGTGTGGGTTTCCTCCGGCTGCTCCAGTTTCCTATCCCACTCCATAGATTTGCAGGTGAGGCGGATTAGCCATGCTAAATTGACTCTTAGTGTCCCAATAAGTGTAGGTTAGGAGGATTGGCTGCGCTAAATTGACCCTTAATGTCCCAAGATGTTGGAGGGAAAGGCCATGGTAAATTGTCCTTTAGGTTAGGGGATTAGTGGGGTAAATGTGTAGGGTTAGAGGGTGTGGGTGGGATGTTCTTTTGGTGCAGTCTCAATGAGCTGTAAAACCATCTTTTGTATATTGGGGAATCAATGAATTTAAACCAGGCTTCAACTTAATGAAAAAAACAGCACCTCTGACAATATGACTCCTCTTTAATACAGTATTAAGAGCCAATTGAGATTTCTGTGGTCAAGTCACTGGAGTAGGACTGCAACACACAAGCACCTGATTCAGTGAACCCATTGAACCACCTCTGATAAACAATCCATTATGATGCTAGCTTCAGTCTCCAGACTGTGTTTGTCGATCGCAGTGGGAGAAGCTTCACGATGCTGCGACTAGTTGAACTGTTATGGGTCACCGGTGATTAATGCAAAGTACTTGCGATACAATCTCACACGCAATCAATGTCACACTGGAGGTTTGGAGTCTGACGGGAGATAAAAGGATGGGATGAAGAAGAGGGGAAGGAAGGGAGATGGGGAGGGAGAGAAAAAGAGAGGAAGGGAGGAAGAGGAGGAGGGAGGGAGGGAGGAACAAGCAGAGGGAGGGAGAGAAAGCAGACAGGATAGAGGAAAGCGGAGGGAGAGGGGAATGGAGGGAGAATGGATTTTGATTTATTATTGTCACATGTATTAACATGCAGTGAAAAGTACTGTTTCTTGCGTGCTATACAGCCAAAACATACCATTCATAGAGAAGGAAAGGAGTGCAGAATGTAGTGAAAGAGAGGGAGAGAAAAGAGCAAAATGGATGGAGGAGAGAAGGAGGGAAATGGGCCCAAGAGAGAGAGTCTGGAGAGAGGAGAAAAGATTATGAGGGGAGAGGGAGGAAGGAGTGAAGGAATATAGGAAGGAGGGGGGGGGGAGGAGGTGGTAATGGAGGTTGAGGAGGAGAGTGAATCAGAGAATGGGAAAGGGGAACCCAGCAGTGACCCTCAGATTTGTTGATATTGCAAATAGGCAAAATATTCTTAATAAGAACATAATGGCTGCTAACCAAAAATCTGGTGAAGTTTTACTATCTTCAGTCACTTCTCAGTAAGATTATTTTAACATTGAGACCAAATAGGAGAAATTTCCCGTTTTTCTGTTAAAGGTTAACATAGAGACCATGAAGTAAAGAAGCGGGTCTTTAAATTCCTACATTCTAAGGCACGGCAAAGATCTTTCCCTGAAAACTTTCGTTTAATTATTGTCAACCAGTTTAATCACATCTGCAGCGAGACAAGTCTGGCTCGCTTTCTTCACGAGACACGGAATCGAAGCCCATCCCTGGGGAAAGGGAAACGGCTTCAGTTTGTGTGCTTATTAAATTCCACACCCATTCTCCCAAAGCAGAAGCTTTTCCCAGCACCAGCCTCCCTGTCTGCAGTCTGTGATAGCTCCAAGGAAATGTGCCACACACTGTCCTGATTAAAAATGTCCTTGTAAAATGGACTTGGGCGAGGAGGGGAATGTGTGGCTCGCCACACATCTGAGATTACATTACACCAAGGAGACAAAACCTCACCTCACAATATAATTTAAATAAAGCACACACAGATAAACAAATAGAGATGAAAGTTAACATTGCAAACGACTTTAACAGAACGGGGCTTGAACAGAAAGCGTGTCTGATGTATAGAAAATAGGCTGGTTGGAGCAATTTCCCCTGTAATTTGTGTGAATGTATTCTAAAGAGGTTTAGATCCCGGGGTGAGCTGATCTGTTTTCACTGATTTGGGAGGAGTGGGGAGGACTCAGGCTTCGAAAACATTGAATTAACAAACTGCAGCGTTCTCGTGCTAAACATACGAAAAGAAAATGATTTTTTCTTTAAGAAAGATTCGCACACGCGGGCATACAGACAGATAAATTCGAAAGTCCTTTTACTGAGCTGAGGAGCAGTGGTTACAGAATATGAAATAGTGCAACATAAATAAACTGGAACTCCATCCTTCAGCACCCTCTTCTTCCCCCCCACCACCGGTCAGCACATGGAGATCAAGACCTATCTGTAATTCCAATTTATCTCAATCCATTGATGAGGTCGCGTTTCCTGTTTGTCTTAAGATGCCAGGACTAAAGTCTCCATTCCAAAGGGAGAGAGAGAGACTGTATAGTCCGCAGGGAATCCCTAGGCAAATATATAATATCTCTTTTGTTTGAAAGAAACAGACCTTCCCGTTCGCAGCAGATACCTTTGTTGTGTTAGATTAAAAGCTCTCTTGAGTTTGTTGGGATTGTTTCTAAAGGCTGTTTTCCTATCAGGGTCATTTCTAGTTTAAACCCCACACCTAAGCTGCTAAAGGTAGCAACATTGTACAACTTGTTGTAGCATTTTAAGCAAAGCAATTGTCCTGGGGGTTGCAATATCGGTGGGGATTCTATTTATTTTGAAATGAATGAGTAAGTGGGCCCTTCCGTGTAAAATATGACATTAGGTGCAGTCAAAACGTACAGGCGCCGGATCCACCATCTCACACACATAAAGCTGAGAAACCTAACCGCAACATAGATTCCAATCCTTGGAGGGGGGAGGCGGATTATTATCTGTTTTTCAAAATTTTACAATGGGAATCACAAAGATTTTACATTATTCAACCCGAATTTCCTGAAGTGTCAATGCTTAAGATTTTGCATTTTTTTTAATTAAAGAAATGCTGCGTTAACTGTCGCCAACCTACCAGCAAATCCGTGTGCTTTCCCCCTCAATCCTGCAGTCTCTCTCACCCCCTTCCCCAGCCGCCACACACCCCCGCAGTAAAACCACCAGCAAATCAGAAATATAGTGTGTATATATATAAATGTGTGTGTGTGAGACAATTGCTTAATGTTTTTAATGAATACAGATACAGATATATATATATATATTTACAGCGGTGTGTAGACTAAGTGTAAACAAATGTTGCAACGCACCCAAGGACACAATGCATGCATAAAGAACCGAATAATTTGCTCCTCATTTCGTTAACCTGCTCCCGTATTTTAACCAAACCATTAAGCAATGAAATGTGGCCGCATCGTTACTGGGAGTACGGGGGAGGGGGGGGGCGGTGGGAATGCTATGTTGAAACGCAATCTCATGTTTCCCGATTGGATTCAATCGGAATTGAATTTTGAAAAAAAATGAAAAATTAAATCTTGCATTTGATTAATGATGATCTTGGATAGTGGAGGAGAGGATAGGGAAAAGGGCTGTAAAATAGATATCGGTGCAGCCCTGGTACTTCGGGCGATTTGTGAAGGTCCCATTCAGAAAAAAGACCGAACGGGTGATGCGGAGAAATGGAACCCATTGATATTTTCTCGCACAATGCAAGTCAGGAGCCATGCCCTAAAGGGGGCAATGCTTTCAGCGGCGGCTAATTACTCTGGACTGATTCTTTTTTGTGTATGTAGAAAAAGGAAGGAGGCTGCAATTATGTAATTTACACCGGGGAATTTGACTTAATCTCATTTGTATTATTAGTCGTGTGATTGACTCTTTTTTTCCTGTGTGTGTGTCCATTTGGTTGGCGGGAGGCAGACTGAAAGATGTCTATTTTACTTGTGAGTGGAGGTTTCACTCCTCCTTTTCCCTCCTCCCCTCTCCTGTGTGAGCTTTGAAACCAAAAAAGAGAGAGAGCGGAAATTCCTGCTTCCGATTGCAAGCAGAGGGACACAGATACAGCAACATTCCCTCTGTCTCTTTGTGAATGGCATTTTCAAAGCTTATCTGCATACACACGCCGGCCCCGGGTCGTCGCCGCGGCAACCACGCTGACGTCACAATGGGCGGCGCGCGCTCATTGGACGGCGGCCGCTGAATGTATCCATCTATGGAAGGTTGTGTTTCTATTGAGGAAAAAGCCGGAGCTGCAACAGGCGGGCAGGGTCATTGAGAAAAATAAATACAGCGGCGCCGGCGGCTCGTACACCATTCAGCAATCCGGGGCCATTCCACACACTCTCTCTCATTCCAGCCTCTCCTCTCGGGAGGGGAATATATTGCAGCTTGGCTCCCACCATTCAGGAGCAACATTTCCCCCCCCCCTTCATTATTTAATTATTTTTGCCCAAAGCTGGATCAGAATTTGTTGTTGCCATTTGCAAATCTGGATCGCTTTGTTTAATCATTTTTGTTTTGCAATTTGCAGAGTTGGATCATTTTGTTTTAATTTATTGCAAAGCTGGATCGTTTTTTCGATCGGTTTGCAATTTGCAAGGCATTCCCTGATCCCATTGATAAAACAAAGGAGCAAATTTTCCAGGTGGGCTGTTTTCCTTTCTCTCCTTTTTTCCATCACCCTCGCCTCATTCCTTTCTCTTTCCTCCTCTCTTCTCCACCAGCTGCTTAGTTCTCTTCTCCCACTCTCTTCCACTCTGTCCTCTCTCTCTCTCTTTCCACCTTACTCTATTCCCCTCTCTCTTTCCACCCACCCCCCCAATTCCTCTCTCTCTCTCTCTCTGTTTTCCACCTTCCTCTCTTTCTGATCTGATGCTCGCTCACTGAAGACTTGCCCCCATGTTAGAGAGGTTCCCCTGCGCCCCGCTCGACTCGGAAATGGCGATCTGCAAGGCGGCGGGCTGGCTCCACGACCAGCTGGAGCGAGGCTCGGAGCGGCTGCTGCTGGTCGACTGCCGGGCCCGGGAGCGCTACGACTCGGGCCACATCGAGGCGGCCATCAACGTGGCCATCCCGGGGCTGATGCTGCGGCGCCTGAGGAAGGGCAACTTCCCCGTCCGCTCGCTCATCTCCAACAAGGAGGACAAGGAGCGCTTCGCCCGCCGCTGCAACACCGACATCATCCTCTTGTACGATGAGAGCACCGGTGAGTGGAACGAGAACCTGAACGCCAGCTCGGTGCTGGGTTTGCTGCTTCGAAAGTTAAAGGACGAGGGGTGTAAAGTCTTCTGCCTGGAAGGTAAAGAGAGACTTCTTTCAACACCTTCTATGTATCATTGCCTTCAATGCATCTATATGCCCCTCTGTGTGTAGAAACGTACTTCTGTACATTGAGAGGTATAGAAATATAAATGTATCAATTTTTATTATATATATATACAGAAATATATAGAAATACAAATGTATCAATTTTTATTATATATAGAAATACAAATGTATCAATATATAGAGATACAAATATATCAATGTTTTTTATTATATATACATTCAAGCACAGGACAACCCCTGTCCCAGTAACAAATGTGAAAGTCAAACCCTCCCCAAAATATATATTAAGATTGAGGATATCTCACCACATTTTCGACTGGCATCAGAAACAGAAGCCACAGAAAGAAAGAGAATGATCCGCTTTGGAAGTGGGTGGAAGCAAATTGAATAACTTTCAATATATATTGTGTATAATATTGTTTATAGAGAGAGAATTGTTTATGTTTGTAGATCTATAGATATAGACTCTTTGATGTGAAGAGGGCAGTCGCTGGGCTATAGAAAAGTGCAATTATAGGCTAGCTTTCAAAGAGCAAGCATATACACAGTGGGCTGAATGGCCTCTTCCTTAATCACTGGGTTAGGGGAAAGTACAATTAGTAATTGGATAGTTTTTTTTAGAGTAAACATGTATACAATGGGCCGAACAGCCGCCTCCTTCATCATTGGGCTAGGAGAAGGTGCAGTAGTAATTGGATAGTTCTCGCAGAGCAAGTACGTGCACAGTGGGCCGAATGGCTACCTCCTATAATTTAAAATGTCTTCGTTGCCACTGAACTGTTTCATTAATGTGGCGCCTGCCACCTTTTTTTTTCTCTCTTGTGTTCTTTGCGCTGCTCAGGAGGATTCAACAAGTTCCAGGCAGAGTATCCGGCGCACTGTGAGAGCAATCTGGACAGTTGTTGTGGCAGCGCCTCGCCCACCCTGCCGGTGCTGGGCTTGGGGGGGCTGCGCATCAGCTCCGACTCCTCCTCGGACATCGAGTCGGAGCCGGACCGAGACGCCCCCAGCAGCGCGACCGAGTGCGAGAGCAGCCCGCTCTCCAACAACCAGCAGCCCTCCTTCCCGGTGGAGATTCTGCCCCATCTGTACCTGGGCTGTGCCAAGGACTCCACCAACCTGGACGTGCTGGAGGAAAACGGCATCAAGTACATCCTGAATGTCACCCCCAACCTGCCCAACCTGTTTGAGAACGCCGGCGAGTTCAAGTACAAGCAAATTCCTATCTCAGATCACTGGAGTCAAAACCTCTCCCAGTTCTTCCCTGAAGCCATTGCATTCATAGGTAGGGCACCTGTGTGTGTGTGTTCATTATAAACCTTCAAATTTTTTTTTTGTAGCAGTTTTATTCAGTCCAAGTACAAAGCTCTGCTTTTTTTTTTACAATCATGATCATACAAAAATGTGTAAGTAGATTGGCCATGCTAAATTGCCCCTTAATATCCAAAGATGTCTCGGTTAGGTGGATTGGCAATGTTAAATTGTCCGTTAGTGTCCCAGAATGTGTGCAGATTAGGTGGATTGACCGTGTCAAATGTGTAGGGTCACAAAGTAAGAGGTCTGACAAAACACCAGTTTTAAATCCAACCGATTTATTTGATAGTAAACTCGCAAGCTTTCCGCTACTATAGCCTTCTTCAAACGAATGAGGTGTTCTGGTCTCACTCGTCTGAAGAAGGCTGTAATAGCTGAAAGCTTGCGAGTTTACTATCAAATAAATCGGTTGGATTTAAAACTGGTGTTGTCAGACCTCTTACTGTGTTTACCCCAGTCCAACGCCGGCATCTCTACATTAGGGTTACAAAGGACAGGGAGAATGCCTGGGTAAAACACTCTCAAAAAAAATCAGTGCACACTCGATAGGCTGGAGTATAGGGAAGGCTTCGATCTTGCACTGTAGTGCCTCTATATCCTGTGGAAAATTTCAAAGGTAAAAACATTGTAGGGCGGGGGAAGGGGGGTGGGGTGGTTTGAAAGGTGTCAGGGGAAGGTACAAGAAACAAAACACAAACTGCAAATTGGATTCTTGGTCCAAATAACATTGGATAGAATCTTCACGTGTGGTATTGGACTGGGGTAAGCACAGTCTCACAACTAATAACATAGCAGCACTAATAAGTTTTTTTTGTGTAATAATTGTTTGCTGTCAAATAAACCTGTTGAACTTTAACCTGGTGTTGTAGAGTCCCCTGCCCAGACAGAGTGACCCCCGTCTTACTGATGTGAACGATAGAGATATTATATCACCCAGTTTTTAACATTTGTTTATAATCAAGGGCAATTAAAGTTCTTCAACTTTGTTAAGCTTTAAATTAAAAAAAACCGCAATTGAAGTTTCACCCCGCTGCTGGTAGGTGTAATAATAGATACAGTGAACTGGCTGGGCAGATGTGAGTTCAGATTCCAACTAAATACAATTAATTAATACTTCTCGGATTGGAAAGCTCGTCCACAAAGCTACCATTTCAAAAACAAAACTCCCTTAGAACAGGAAATCTGCCGTCCTGCCCCAGTCTGGCTCCAGCGTCCGAGCAAATGTGGTGTTGACTTTTTAGTATCCTCTGAAATGCTTTGGCAAGTGGTAGCAAAGGGCGTATGAAAAATTAAATGCTGACCTTGCCCCCTACGCCCATGAAAAGAAATATATATTTTTAAAGAAAATGGAAATCAGTAAATCATGCACCGGATTTTGTGAAGGGTACAAAATATATCCGCTTCAGTGTTTGTGTTAGGAGCTTGTAAACATTCCCATTCTGCTTTCTGTGAGCTTGTGTTTATTTTTTTTAAAAAAAAGCGATTGTCCTGCAGTTTAAATATTTTAGGTCATGGGCCTTTCAGTTAAATTGAACGCCAGTCGAAAGGCTTCCAGTCTGAGGAATTAAGCAAGGGGTTTTTTATGTGTAAAAAAAAAAGGATCCCAGCAGTTTTTATGTGCAGACAACATACTGCGTTTTAACTAGAACTAATGCAATTAACAATCCCAGAGACATGGTCTGCAGCCTGCGGGCTGATTTGAGCCAGGGCGGAAAGAATTCCGGCTGGAAGCCACAGAGAAACTAATCTGAAGGCATTGTAATGCATTTCCTCCTACAAAGGAAACCATTTTCAGGCAATGTTGACATCCTGTTCCTGTTAATAGGCCTTGTCCCCTATGACTTTCCTCTTTCTTCTGGAACGCCTGAATGCCTCCATTGTGGAGAGAAGCACAACAGTTAGGAGAATACTTTAATAGACTCTTGCAGCCTGCGAGTCTCTACATTGAAGGCATTCACGAGTATCTTGCAAGATTTCTTTTGAAACATTTGCACGGCAGACATTATTAATATACCCTGATGAATGCGGCTTTTCAGCCGGCAGTGACCCACATAACAATCCACAGTCTTCTCAGTTACAGTCAAAAAAAAGTTGCAGGGCAACTTTTACAAGCTTTTTTGCTTTTTTTTCTTCCCCTCCTCTCCTAAAGCATTTAAAACTCCCAAGTGATCTGCAAGTCTGTATAAGATTTTACACACCCCTCCGACCTGTACACAGAAGATAGAATAACTGGGGATAATTTGTTTTGACTTGACCACATAGTTGAGATTTAAATGAATAAAGGAGAGTGAAGATTTATTCTAGTTGGGGAGGGCAGGGGATAATGGTACTGAACATTTTCAAAAGACGTTCAAAATATGAGGCAAGCTTGTTTTTTTTTGCAAGTGTTAATGTTTAATTTTTTGACCTATTTAGACTTGTTGCTGCTTCTGTTGTTGACCTGGGGTGTTTTTTCTCCTTTTTAGATGAAGCCCGTAGCCAGAATTGTGGGGTGCTGGTGCACTGCTTGGCAGGAATTAGCCGTTCAGTCACGGTGACAGTAGCCTACCTGATGCAGAAGCTGAACCTCTCCATGAACGACGCCTACGACATTGTGAAGATGAAGAAGTCCAACATCTCGCCCAATTTCAACTTCATGGGGCAGCTGCTGGACTTTGAGCGGACCCTGGGCCTCAGCAGCCCCTGTGACAATCGGCTGCCCTCGCAGCCCCTCTACTTTACCACCACCACCCCCACCAACCAAAACGTCTTCCAGCTTGACTCGCTCCAGTCCACTTGACTGCTCAACCTGATCGGCAACGAGCGAGGCTCGCAAGTATTTTACATGTCAAATCACTGACAGATATAGTAGTGGGGGGTCAGAATGGGTTACGCAAAAGGACAGCTGATCTCACGAAAGGCAACTTGACTCTTTTGTTCAAGCAGTTGTTGGGGGGGGTGCAGTTTGTAAACCCTGACCTTTGACTTGGAGACCACTGATGGTTCATTGAGTTAGTTGGAAAAGTGCAGTGGCTGAATGTTTCCCGGTCTAATGTGGGACAAAGAGAGAAGTCGAGCGATGTATTCTCTCAATTGATCCCCCTTCCTTTTGAATCCTATCGGTAGCAGATTGTTTGTCTTCAATGAAGACTTTTCCTATCCAAGCTGGTTAGGAGAGGAAAGAAAACGGTTTTTGGAATTCTGGAATTGGCCACAATTATATATTTCTGTACTCCAGATCGTGAGGAGTACTATGTAGCATGATTTCTGTATGTGTGTGTGTGTATATATTTATATTGTCTGTGTACAGATCCAGTGTCACAACTGTACATCAACCAAGATTATGTATTACTGGGTGGATTATTGTAAAGAAAGTAGATTCTTATAAGGTACTTGGGACTGAATCCAGAATACCTCCTTCCTTTGCTGAATGAGAAGGACTGGAAATGTACAATTAGTGTGTAAATTAATATTATGTTTTAACGGATTATTTGGACAGTATATACCAAAAAAAAGGTTTTTGTGTTTTCTTTGACCTGCTTCTTTGATATGTCACTTTATCTTGCATTGTGAGTGCAATTTGAAGCTGACTTATGATTTGTGCTCTTTTACTTTCTTTTATTCTCCAGCTAAGAGCCTTGGTAACGTGTAGACAGTGCTTGTATTTTCTTGCTGAAGAATGAGTTGACTGTTATTTGAAAATGGGACTGGCAAATCATTTTTTTTTCCTGTGTTAATTTTTATATGAACAATGTGTATTTCATACAGTGCATTACCTCTGTGCAGACTTTTCAGGGAAGTTATCACGAATGCAATAGTTTTCTTTTTCTACAAAGTCTGTGTTTAAAACTGGAAGCCAATTCTGTGTGTGTGTCTGTGTGTGTATGTGTATACACTGCACTTGTGAGAAGCCAAGTGAGAAGATGGCCCCAATTGATTGTCACTCTCGGCTTAATGTGGGATGTGGAATTTATTCTAAGAATGATTGTATAATACTAAGTTATTAATAAATAACTATTTTGTCTATATAGAACCTTACACGAGCTTTCAGCTTCATTTAGTTAACCCTGTCCCTATTTGTCAGTGGAGTGTTTAGTTCTTGGTGAGCTTTGCAATGACGCAAGCTTGAGAAAGTAAAGTAGGAGAATGATTTAAAATGCAACGTGCTGGTAAATAGCAATCCGCACTGGTTTCATAAAGGACGTCCTGCCTGAATAACCGCAGGGTTTGAGGAAGTGAAGTGCATGTTGCTGAGTTTTTGATGATGCACTGCATCTGGCCTTCCAGTGCACCGGCCTGTTATACACAGCTTTAAGGAAGTGGGGTTTTTTAAAATATTTTTAAATGAGGAATGGAAACAAAAAGAGGAACATCGAGCCGGAGGCATCGGGTTAAGATGGGGGAAGATGCAGTGAATGCAGAATTTGGGTCCAGTGCAGCCATCCACCCCCCCCCCCCCCCCCCCCGCCCCCGCTCCCCCCCACCCCACCCCGGACCTGCTGGTTTACAATGACCTGAAAACAGAAGCTCAATGTCGCTGAGCTCTGTAGACAAGATTCATCAGAATAGCACAACCTAAGGAGCCCATCAAGCCCTGCTACCTCTCTTTCGTGGGTGGCAGTGATTAGCGCCGCTGCCTCAGTGCCAGGGACCCGGGTTCGATTCCCGGCTTGGGTCATTGTCTGTGTGGAATCTGCACATTCTCCCCATGTCTGTATGGGTTTCCTCCAGATGCCCCAGTTTCCTCTAAATAGGTGGATTGGCCAGGCTAAATGTCAAAAGATTAGGAAGGGCAAATACATGGGGCTATGGGATGGGGGCTGGGTGAGATTGTTGTTGGTGCAGTCTCGATGGGCTGAATGACCTCCTCTTGCACTGTAGTAATTCCATCCAGTTGGCCCCACTCTATCCCAAATCCTTGCAATTCTTTACTCCTTCAGGTGTATTTTCATTTCCTCTAAAGGCTGCTATTGAATCCGTCACCAGCACCTATACGGACAGTGCAATCTCAATCCTCGACAATTCTTCAGTGTCAAGAATTCTCAGATCATTCCCTTTTACCGATTGCTGTTTTGATCAGTGACACAACAAACAGCCAATTTCTCTTCACCTTTTGAATACTTTTCACAGAATCTCTTCCCTTGGCCTCTCCTGCTCCAAGGAAAGCAGCCTGGCTTCTCCAGTCTATATGTAGCTGTTATCCCTCAGCTAATCAATTTCCTTCGGACCCTCTCTTAAAGCCTTCACATCCTTCCTAAAGTGCATTGCCCAGAATTGGCACAGTCCCCCAGCTAGGGCCAAACATGACATTTCATAAAAGGTTGTCATAACTTCTTGTATTCTCTACTGCCACTTATAAAGCCCAGGCTTTATATTTTGCTACCTTGGCCTGCCCTATTATAGACCTGTGCACCAATACCTGCTTCTGGGCTATCTTGTTCTTGCACCCCAATATTGCATATAAAATATTCCAGGAATTGTGGATGCTCTTGTTTATAAAATGGGACAAATAAGTTCAGAGGGGTAGACATTCAAAGAAAAATACTGGGAATATATTCACTTTGAGCAGTATTATAATTAGTTTTGAGGTGAGGATGCAAATGTTTTGATGTGTCTATGTTTATAGATCTATGGATTAAAAACCAAATTTGAGAGAATTTATTTTGCCAATTAGCCTAAGAGCACATCTTTGGGATGTGGGAGGAAACCAAAGCACCCGGAGAAAACCCACGCAAGCATGGGGAGAATGTGCAAACTCCCACAGACACAGGCCCAAATCCATGTACCTGCATAGCACAGCGATAGTCACTGAGCTGTCGTGTTGCCCATCAAATGATCCAGGTCAAGTGTACACTAACGACGTGAAGCACTAGGATACTCTCGAAAAAAATCCAAGAGCAGCCCTCTTACAACTCATCGCATGTATGCCCCTCATTAGACAACAAGGTGGACCAAAGCACCTGTAGAATAAAAACATACATCAATATTATCATCTATTGACACACTTCCCAGGGACTCCCAAGGCTCATGATCCCTATTTTAAATCTGTTTTCTATACCCCTCCATTCCCGTTCTGTTTATGTGCCCATCTAAGTATTTCTTGAATAATTCCAGAGTGCCTGCCTCCACCACTTTATTTGGCAGTGCATTCCATACCCCCACCACCCTCTTTAACACCACCAATCCACCTAACTTGCACATTTTTGGATTGTGGGAGGAAACCCATGCACACATAGGTAGAACGTGCAGACTCTAGATAGATAGACTGACCCAAGGCCAGAGTGGAACCCGGGTCTCTTTCACTGTGAGACAGCAATGCCATGTTGCCAGTCTGGGCTCGTCTTTGAACACAGCATTTAGATCTCGTCAAGAAGGCAGAGGAAGAAGATGCAAACCCTGGTATGAATGCAGGGAAGAGTATAAAGCTGATGACTGGCGTAACCTGATTTATGAGGAGATTAGAGAAACGCTGACTCCAAGCTTTGGTGAAAATGAATTAGTGAGACCTAGAAGTGTACAAGATGTTAGTGGAACAGAGAAGATCAAACCTTTGCGCTATTAAGTATTTTAAAAAAAATCTTTAAAGTGTACTTCTCTGAACAAACTTTTACGTCAGCTAATATCTCAATGTGTCAACTTATCTGATTATGATCTGGCAAAGAGCCCTTTGGGTTTATTTTTTTAAAACCACTTTAAAGGTGTTAAAAAACACAACCTTGTTGTTGAGCCCTGATTACAAGACCAGGAAGCGCAGTTACAACCGGTAAAAAGCAAACTCGGCTCCGGTGTCAGAAAGCATTTCAAATAAGAGTAATCAATATCCTGAGCAGGGGCTGCAAAGCCTGGGATCATTCCCGAGGTCACTGGATGCTTGGAGAAACCCGAGATTTTATGGAAGGGATGAGCACGGTGGATCAAGTGGTCTCCTGCAGCAGTGCAAAGCCCCCTCAGCCACAGGAAGGTCAAAGCACCAATTCATTTGGTCACTGAAACAAGACCTTGTCAGTAGATAAATGGCAGCAGTAATGTGTGTTACGACAATGCAATAAATTACAGCTGTTCAGGGTGTCATGTTGGAATTAACAGAGTGCAAACCTATCATATGATTACACATTGTAGAGAGGCATGAGAAATTAGCGTTATATCTGGCTTGTTCTGTTACGTGAAAAGTATTTTGTACACTTTGGGAAGAATTTCACTTTGGTTTGATTTGATTTATTATTGTCTCACGTATCAACCTACAGTGAAAAATGTTGTTTCTTGCGCGCTACAGACAAAACATAGAGAAGGAAATGAGAGAATGCAGAATGTAGTATTACAGTCATAGCTAGGGTGTAGAGAAAGATCAACTTAATGCAAGTCCATTCAAAAGCCTGACAGCAGCAGGGAAGAAGCTGTTCTTGAGTTGGTTGACCTCAGACTTTTGTATCTTTTCCTTGCTGGAAGAAGGAGGAAGAGAGAATGTCCAGGGTGCGTGGGGTCCTTAATTATGCTGGATCTTTTGCCAAGACAGAGAGAAGCATAGACAGAGTCAATGCATAGGAGGCAGGTTTGCGTGATGGATTGGGCTACGTTCACAACTTATTGTAGTTCCTTGCAGTCTTGGGCGGAGCAGGGGCCGTACCAAGCTTTGGACGTTAGATTCCATTCATTACTCTCAAGCTAAAGGAAATCAACATTAATAGAGAAATGGTTTTGTGGAAATTGATGGGATTGAAGATGGATAAATAGTTGAGGCCAAAATGTGTGATTTCAAGAAGAAATTATTTATCGCTCTTGGGGCTAAAGCGATTGAGGGATATGGGGGGGAATCAGGATATTGAATTTGTTCATCATCCATGAATGGTGGAGCAGGCTCAAAGGGCTGAATGGCCTCCTTCTGCTTCTAGTTTCTTCGTAAGGCCACTGCCAACAGGAAATAATCTCAAAAGTTGAAAATCCATTGACTTCCCTCTTTTTATATGTGGGTTGGAAAATCACTGCTTTGGTTAAGATTTTCCCGTAATGGTTAAAGCTTCACATGAGCAAATGCCCTTCCCACGGATGGAAGCAGCAATGTGATAGCGAGTCACAGTCCGCACAGCATGTAGTGTGCACCGGAAACAATAAAGCAGGACTCGGGTCTGACAGATCCACAGCCAATCGATACATTTTATTCCTCTTAATCAGAATGGTTGTGTTTGAAAGTTGAAATCTTGTTACAGGAAGAATTTGTTGCAAATACTTGTTTCTTGAGCATGGAGGTGTGCCAGGAAATAAACAATGGGGGTTTAAAAGTAATATAGGGGTATATTTCAACCTGCGGCCCTCCCAGTCAATCTCGCTTGCAGTAATTGTGTAACGATTTAGGCTTAAGTGCAGTACTGAGGGAATGCTGCATTGTTCGCCGTGCCTTCTTTTCGGGTATGACATTTGAATAAATTGTCCTCTACTTGGAGAGAGGCTTTCCCATTGCAACTCATCCCAGGAAGAGGGAGGATTATCCCACATTCCTCTCTAAGATTCTCCTCTCGGGCAATGCCCATTTATCACAATTGCTGTCTGTGGGACTTTGCCAAGCACAGAGGGATTATTGTGTTTGTCTATGTTACAATCGTACAATGAATTGCCTTCAAAGGGCAGTGAGACATCCGGAGGATGCGGAAGACACTATATGAATACAAGTTTTCCCTTTCTTAAATGTTTGGCAAAACACTTTCTTGTTTCTCTTAGGGTGAGTGATATCGTCGATATGCTTTATCAAAGAGCATCATTTACTTTTGCACTGATGTCTGAACAGTGACCACTTAGTTTAAAGTTTATTTATTAATGCGATGGCACAGTGATTAGCACTGCTGCCTCATAGTGCCAGGGACCCGGGCTTGATTCCCCGCTTGGGTCACTGTCGGAGCAGCATTTGCACATTCTCCCCGTGTCTGTGTGGGTTTCCTTTGGGTGCTCCCGGTTTCCTTCCACAGTCCAAAAGACATGCTGGTTAAGTCCATTGGTCATGCTAAATTCTCCCTCAGTGTATCCAAACTGGCACCGGAGTGTGGTGACTAGAGGATTTTCACAGTAACTTTATTACAGTGTAATGTAAGTCTATCTGTGACATTATAAATAAACTTAGAACACAAGTAAGCTTACATTAACACTACAATGAAGTTACCTGTGAAAATCTTCTAGTTGCCACACCCTGGCACCTGTTCGGGTACACTGAGGGAGAATTTAGCATGGCTAGTGCAGCTAACCAGCACGTCTTTTGGACTGTGGGAGGAAACCGGGAGCAACCAGAGGAAACCCATGCAGACATGTGGAGAATGTGCAGACTCCACACAGACAGTGACACAAGCCAGGAACTGAATCTGGGTCCCTGGCGCTGTGAGGCAGCAGTGCTAACCACTGTGCCTGGGCTAATTCAAGGAGAGTTTGTAGCGGGACTAAGCAATTTGAAGACCAGTTTGCAGCAAGTGTGTCATTTTGCTTTTTCTTTCGAATTAATGCTGTGGATAGCTTTTCTGAAAAAAGGTAAGCTGTCTCTCTCCCTATTGATTATTAATTTTTGCCTCCCTCCCTGGGTGGGTGGACAGACACAGAATGCAATGTCTGCTCTTATCTGACAGATGGCCTTGCCAACATTTCCCTTGGTTTTAACACAGCCCTGTGCCAGCTGTTCCCAGCCTCGGAACATTATCAAACTCCCAAATGCTGGCACAGAGCCAGGGCCCCATTAATGCACAGCGGAAGCTCAGTCCAGGAGATACGGCAAAGGTAGGTCCCAGTCTGATCAAAAGCTTTGTGGTTACACCTGATGATGGAACTTGCTGCCTATTGCACAAAAACTGTGGGTGGTACGGTGGTTAGCGCTGCTGCCTCATGGTGTCAGGAGGCCTGGGTTCGATTCCCAGCTTGTCTGTATGGAGTCTGCACATTCTCCCCGTGTCTGTGTAGGTTTCCTGCTCCAGTTTCCTCCCACAATCTGAAAGATGTGCTGGTTAGGGTGCATTGGCCGTGCTAAAGGCTCCCTCAGTGTACCCAAACAGGCTGTGGTGACTAGGGGATTTACACAACAACCCTGTTGCAGTGGAGATATGAGCCTCCTTGTGACACCAATAAATAAACTTTAAAAAAGTCAACTACGCAATCAGGGAAAATGGGCAGAAACATTCAACAAAAAAGCTTTTATTGGGGGAAATAAGGCGTTGGGTTTTTACGATTTAATTTTTGTTGAAGGCCAGCCTCCTCTCATTCTTAACAGTCAACGCCAGTTGTTGTATTTAGTTACGGATGTAAAACAAGACCACTCACTGATCCGAGGTTTAAGTGTACACGCGATTACAACTTTCCCTCTGTCTGACCTCAGCAGTTTTGGAAGTGGCAAACAGTTGCCGACTGCCTCCACCTGTCTGGTACGCCAGTCTTAAAGGGGCAGAACAACGCCGGCATTTCCACATCTTAAAAGGGCAGCTCAGTGTTTTGCACACTCACCCACCCCCCCTCTCCTGAAAAATACAAAATAATACACAGCAACTGCAGTGCAGTGCAGGAAGACCAAACCTAACACCACTCCCTGAGCCCCCTGTCCCTGGCAAACATCACTCCTCCACATATCCGCCAACTTGTAATAACCCACAAAATGATAGAAAAAGCTCACAATGTCTTCCACCTGCCCTCCACTTGAGCAATTCAAGGTACGGTTCCCATCAAGAAGGTCGATCTGGAAAACCTCCCCCCCCACATGGGTGGCATGGTGACATAGTAGTTCACACTGCTGCCTGACAGCGCCAGGGACCTGGGTTTGATTCTTGGTTTGGGGTGACTGTCTGTGTGGAGTATGCACATTCTCCCCCATGTCTGCGTGGGTTTCCTCTAGGTGCTCCGGTTTCCTCCCACACTCCAAAGGTATGTAGGTTAGGTGGACTGGTCATGCTAAATTGCCCCAAATGTGTAGCTCAGGCGGATTATTATGATACCTGGGCTGCAGGAATGGGGTGGATGGGATGCTCTTTGGAGGTCTGGTGTAGACTCAATGGTATGATAGGTAGGTCTTATGAGGAAAGGCTAAGGGACTTGAAGTTATTTTCATTAGAGAGAAGAAGGCTAAGAAGTGACTTAATTGAGACATATAAGATGATCAGAGGGTTAGATAAGGTGGATAGTGAGAGCCTTTTTCCTTGGATGGAGATGGATAACACAAGAGGACATAGCTTTAAGATAAGGGGTGGTAGTTATAGGACGGATGTTAGAGGTGGGTTCTTTACTCAGAGGGTAGTAAGGGCGTGGAATGCCCTGCCTGTAGCAGTTGTGGACTCGTCAAGTTTAAGGGCGTTCAAATGGTCAGTGGATAGGCATATGGATAGCTTTGGAATAGTTTAGGTTAGAGGGTCATTAGATTGATTCCATTGGTCAGCGTAACATTGAGGGCCGAAGGGCCTGTACTGCGCTGTAATGTTCTATGTTCAATGGGTAAATGGCCTCCTGCACTGTAGTGATTCATGGGAAAAGACTTCAACACAAACTCCACCTGGATAAATGAATGGGAATCAGTGGAAATGACAAACAAATCCCCAGTCTCTAACCCAAACCAATGGTTTCAACCGTCCCCAGGAAAGAGTGGTCAACAGGCTGAAAACCTGCTTGGCTACCTGCCACAGAATGGGGTATTAATGCCTGTTCACCATGTGGGAGAGAGCAAACTCTGCACCACATCATAGAAAAGTCTCCAATGCTGTGTTTAGTTTAGAGATTTGCACTCCCTAAATAAATACATACTGAAGAAGCACAGCACAGTTGGAAATGGTGCATTTCACAAGATGTGTTAAACTGAGGCCCCATGTTCTTGCCCGAGTAGATTTGGAGCCATTTGGAAGAAGAGTATGGTAAATATCCCCAATATCCTGGTCAATATCTATCCCTCAACAACATCACATTAACCAGATTATTTGATTTGATTTATTATTGCCATATATATTAGTATACAACGAAAAGTATTGTTTATCGCACACTATAAAGACAAAGTATACCATTCATAGAGAAGGAAACAAGAGAGTGCAGAATGTAGTGTTGTTACAGTCCTAGCTAGGGTGTAAAGATCAGCTTAATGCGAGGTAGGTCCATTCAAACAGCAGCTGTTCTTGAGTCGGTTGGTACGTGACCTCAGACTTTTGTATCTTTTTCCCGACGGAAAAGAGAATGTGTGAGGTCCTTAATTATGCTGGCTGGCAGCATTCTCTGATCTTGGGCGGGATCGTACGAACTTTGGGTGGATGTGCCAGTAAAGTTCTACCTCTCTCTGCAGTAGAAGAAACATTTGCCTTTATAGAATCATAAAATCCTACAGTGCAGAAGAGAGCGAATCAGCCCTTCGAATCTGCACCAACCATAATCCCATTCAGAATCTATCTCCATAATCCCATGCTTCATTCTATCTAGTCCCCCTGACACTGAGGGGCAATTTAGCATGGCCAATCCATCTTTCAGATTACAGGAGGAAACCGGAGCACCCAGAGGAAATCCACGCAGACATGGGGAGAATGTGCAGACTCCACATAGACACTGACCCAAGCCAAGAATTGAACCCAGATCCCTGAAGTTGTGAGGCAGCAGTGTTAATCACTGTGCTACTCCTAATGTAAAGCACGTTCCCCCGCTGCAGTACATCCCAAAGAATTTTGCATGCAATGATTCACTGACCTCCAGAGTGTCTCCTGCAGCGAGCAGATTTCGTATTGGGCGGTCATTTTGGGAGTTTGGTATCAGGCATCGGAAGGACACGTCCTACCCAATGGAGCTGATTCTGAGTGATTAGCGCCTCAGCACTGGGCAATTGGCTTGGGAAAGGTTGCTGCTGTTTGTTCTGGTTTTCTATCCGCCAGGTTCGAAGGATCTTGTGAAGGCACCACCTTCTCAAGTACATTACCCGCTGCAGGTTGTCCATCTCTCTGAAGCATACCGCAGAACAAACTCCACTGCTGCTTTGACCTTAACCTCTGATTTGAAAAACTGTTGGTTACAGCGGCATTGCTGCCTCACTGCGCCAGAGACCCAGGTTCCATTCCCGGCTTGGGTCACTGTCTGTGTGGAGTTTGCACGTTCTCTACGTGTCTGCGTGGGTTTCCTCCGGGTGCCACAGATGTGCAGGATAGGTGGATTAGCCATGCTAAATTGTCCCTTAGTATCCAAACCTGAGGAGGCTAGGAGGATTAGTGATGGTAAATGTGCAGGTTATATGGATAGGATGGGGAGGAGTGGCCCTGGGTGAAATGTTCTTTTGGAGAGACAGTGCAGACTCGATGGGCGAGATGGCCTCTTTCTGTAGGGATTCTATGGTTCGATTACTATCTGGGGGAGTTTGCTGTGTGTAAATTGGTTGCCGCCTTTCCCACATTATAATAGCAACTCCACCTCGAAGGTGCGCAATCGGCTATAAAGTGTTTTGGGGCACCTAGGAAGGCGTTATACCAATGTAAAACCATCTTGTTTTTAAAGCACCTCCAATGAAGTCAACTCACTGTACATACTTGAAGAGATGTTGCCTTTCAAGAACGTCACTGTAGCACAGCGGTTAGCACTGCTGCTTCACTGCTGTGTCAGGGACCCGGGTACGATTCCTGACTTGGCTCACTGTCTGTGTGGAGTTTGCACATTCTCCCCGTGTCGGCATGGGTTTCCTCTGGGTGCTCCGGTTTCCTCTGAAAGATATGCTGGTTAGGTGCATTGACTCGAACTGGCACCGGAGTGTGGCAACTAGGGGAAATTCCACAGGAACTTCATTGCAGTGTTAATGTAAGCCTTACTTGTGATCGATAAATAAACTTCATAACTTTTTCATTGACTGGGTTCACCTAACATTGCAGAAATGCGGCAATTTGAGCAGAAGGGACACTCACCACTTCGCCAAAGCAGCCACAAACTCGCAATTCATCCAGTTTGACCCACAGCTTGTTAGTGTAAAACTAAATATTAAAAACTCTAACTGTTGGATTCAATTCATCTGCATTTTTGATTAGCTACTCTGTACTCTATTCCAGTATGAATATTGCTGCAATTATTCTGTCACACGAGTTACAGGTTCCAAAAATAGAAAAATGTAATCCATTGGCTGTGAGTGTAAACCATTGGAATTGTCAAATGGATAAAATCCCAGATAACACTGTGAAAAAGAACAAACAGTGAAAGGAAACACTGAATGAAAATAGACCTGGGGTACTTTTGAATAATCACCTATAACAATAAGCCAATTAATCAAATGATTACGAGGTTCAGCAGAAACAGGTTATTTACAAAGTGGTAATTTCAGGTTTGCCACTTGAAATCTTTTTTATGTTTTATTTGTTTTATTTTGACAGCAGGTGAGTATAATTTGATGATCTACTTGCTGCACAGTGTGAAGTCCGTATTCCTCTGATGCACATTTCGGACCCAGTAGATATAATTCGGTAAGGGAACATAACCTCACTGAAAGAAGTGGGTAGATGGGGTTCGGCGCGGTGGCACAGTTAGCACTGCTGCTTTACAGCGTCAGGGACCCGGGTTCGATTCCCGGCTTGGGTCACTGTCTGTGCAGAGTCTGCGCATTCTCCCCGTGCCTGCATGGGTTTCCTCCGGGCGCTGCAGTTTCCTCTCACATTCTGGAAGGCGTGCATTGGCCACGCTAAATTCTCCCTCAGAGTGGCTGAACAGGCACCAGACTGTGACGACTAAGGGAGTTTCACAGTAACTTCATTGCAGTGTTAACGTAAGCCTTACTTGTGACTAATAAAAAGACTTTAGACCTTGAGCTGAATTCCAGCAAATTGCAGTACTTTGCTTTAGTATCAATCATCAAATCATAGAACAGAATTTCTACACTGCAGAAGGAGGTCATTCGGCCCATCGAGCCTGAACCTACTCTCTGAAACAAAGTATCTTTCCTAGGCTCTACCCTCTGTAACCCCACATATTTATCCCAATAATCCCCTGAATCTATCCATGTTGGTATACCATGGGACAATTTAGCATGACCAATCCACCTAACCTGCACTCCTTTGGACTGTGGAAGGAAATGAGAGCACCCGGAGGAAACCCAAAGTTTAAAGTTTATTTATCAGTGTCGCAAGCAGGCTTACATTAACACTGGCTGCATGAACCCTGAGAAAATAGAATGAGGGGGAGCAGAACCCTGGCTCGAGAATCCCTCCTCCCTCACGCCAACTCATGTCCTCTCTCCCCAAGACCCCGGGACTCCATCATTGGTGAACAGGGTCACCTGAGGGGACACAAACCCAAGGGACTGACAGTAATAACAACTTACTAATAAGATCATAAGGCATAGGAGCAGAAGTAGACCACTCAGTCCATCAAGTCTGCTCTACCATTTAATCATGGCTGATATTTTTCTCATTCCCATTCTTTTTCCCATAACTCTTAGTCCCTTTATTGATCAAAAACCTATCTGTCTTAATGACACTCAATCTAATCTCTGAATAGATCCCTTATTATGTCCCATTCAAATACAAGTTGGAAACATTTCTTTTAACATTGTGCAGAATCTGCGCTGTTTCTTTGCTGTCTATGTGTTAACTTGCACTAAGTCCCACTTCCTCCAGCGTTCCCTCTGTGCTGACCTTCATTGTTTCTCACTCTGGCGATGCCTGGATTTTAAAACTCTAGCACTGGATTTCAAATCCATCCAGGGCCTTCCCCCTCCCTCGCTCTGTAACTGCCTCCAGCTCCACAATCCTGCAATCCTCCCATTCCAGTATCCCAAACATCCCCAATTTGAAAAATTCCACCGTTGACGGCTTTAGACCTCTGCTGTCCAGACTATGACGACTCGGGGAGTTTCACGGTAACTTAATTGTAGTGTTAACGTAAGCCTTACTTGTGACTAATAAATAAACTTTACACCTTGGGTTGAATTCCAGCAAATTGCAGTATTTTGCTTCAGCAGCAATCATCAAATCAGAGAATAGAATCCAGAGATGTTTAGCCTAGACTGTGTGATTAAAAAATCAGGCTCATTTGCTAACCATGGATAAGACCAAAATACGTTTAACACACGCTAAATATTTCATAACGAGTTACAGAAAATGCTTCATTATTTATATATTAATAGAACTGTCATCAACTTCACATGATTAAAACAGAAGAAGTATTGACACGTTGGACACAGAGGGAGCACATGGCTCTCACAGTCAATGTTGTCAGCAATCAGCACATGCCTCACTCGCGCTTGCTTTATGTGTGAATCAGTTACACTGGGAGGGTAAAAGCTCCCTAGATGGGTATCAGCAGCATGTGACAACCCTGCACATAGGCAATGGTGAACAAAAACTCTGGAGGGTTGCACTCAGAACCCAGATAGGCTGCGTGGATCCCCGGCCTAGTCCCTGGAATTCATTCCTTAAATCTCTCCACCTCTCCCTCTCTTTTAGGAAATTCAAAAAATCTACCTGTCTAACCGAGCTTTGGATGACTGGAGCACAGTTGCTTTGAAGTGCTTTGCCACCGAATGGGCTTTCTCCAGAGTGTCAGCCTGACCCACCTCCCTCTGATCTGAAGGCCAATGTGGTGTCCCGGGGTGAGAGGTTCCACCCCTCCCTTTGATGAGTTCAAGTCCACACCAGACTCATCCAATTAAAGCCATTACCCAGTTCCTTTACAGACAGGTTTATGTAGTAACTGCAACACGCACTCACATAAAACCTTTAACGACGACAAATGTCACTCCACGGAATAAACAAGTTGCTTCATTTATTTCATAGAATCCCTACAGTGCAAAAGGAGGCCATTCAGTCCATTGAGCCTGCATCGACAACCATCCCATCTAAGCCAGTAACCCTCCCATATTTACCCCACTAATTCCTCTAACCTCTGCATCCCCAGACACTAAAGGGCAATTTCCCATGGCCAATGCACCTAGCCCAGATATCTTTAGACTGTAGAAGGAAACCACAGCACCCAGAGGAAACCCACACAGACATGTGGAGAACATGCAAACTCCACAAAGACACCAAGCTGGGAATCAAACTCAGGTCCCTGGAGCTGAGAGGCAGTACTGCCAATGTGCCACCACAGTTGGTCAAGTCCTCATTCTGTGAATTGGAAGATTCTGGACTGGATTTTGTGGAGTTGGCCAACTTTGGGCTTTCAGAACTGGTAGATGGGATCCAGTTTCAGGATTCCCATTGCCATTCCCAGTGCTGGAAATTTTTCTCAGTATATAAGGTGAGCCCACACCTTGCATTCCTGACTGGCGCTATTAAAGGGCAAGACATCCCAGCCCCCAACAATTCCCTTGGAGTCAGAGTAGATTCTGGAGATGATTCATGTCCCCTCAGAGGATCTATGAACTATAATCTGGATTCAGAAACCCTTTAGAAAGAAATGTTTCGTGTCTTATCAATGCGCCCATGCTCCTTCTTTGCTTTCCATTCCCCTTACGTGCCACTTCCATCTGAGGCCGTCTGTGAGCTGGATCAACAAATATGAGATAACTGTTTCTTCAGATGGTCTTATTATGAATGCTTGGCTGAACTCCTAGATTCATTATTGATAAGTTTGTGGTAAGATGAAGTGGGGGGGGGGGCGCAGTCTGGTGAAGAGTGGAGAGTTTGCTTTGATCGATTGAAATCTTTCTGAGGTTATAACAAACTATCCTTTCTTTGAACTCTTTATTTCAATGCCTGTATGCTTATTTTGACAAGATTAAGAGTTGTGAATTGGGAATCTAATATTAGTATTATAATAACCAAAGAACATAAGAAATAGGAGCAGGAGTAGGCCATCTAGCCCTTCGAGCCTGCCCCGCCATTCAATAAATCATGGCTGATCTGAAGTGGATCAGTTCCACTTTCCTGCTTTCTCCCCATAACCCTTAATTCCCTTGTCTATCAGAAACCTATCTACCCGTGACTTAAATATATTCAGCGAGGTAGCCTCCACCACTTCAATAGGTAGAGAATTCCAGAGATTCACCACCCTTCGAGTGAAGAAGTTCCTCTTCAACTACGTTCTAAACTGCCTCCTCTGCACAGACAACCAAGGCTGGAATCGGACTCTGGAGCCATGAGGCAGCAGTGCTAACCACCGTGTCACCGTGCCGTCTCATAATACTCATCACCCGGAGGATGAATTTAAACATTTTATTTATTAGGAACAGATAAGTTAGATACTGAAGAGGTTCGACAGGGTGGGTGTCATCAATTAAACAAAAAGTGAGGTGTTTCCCCTTTAAGAGGGAGATGAGGAGAAATTATTTCTCTCAGGGAGTGATTAGTGTGTTCCCCAGTCAGATTAGTGTGTTCCCCAGTCAGAAGCGGACACCGGGTCATTGAATCTGCACAAACCAAACAAGTTGGACCTTTGATCCAACGAGGGAGCCAAGGGTTATGGAAGGCAGGCAGGGGTTAAGCTCACAACGTGGAGATGCCGGCGTTGGACTGGGGTAAACACAGTAAGAAGTCTCACAACACCAGGTTAAAATCCAACAGGTTTATTTGGTAGCACGAGCTTTCGGAGTCTCAGGCTCCTTCTTCAGCTGAGTGGGAGTTCTGTTCACAAACAGGACATAGGCAGACACAAACTCGATTTACAAGATAATGGTTGGAATGCGAGTCTTTACAGGTAATCAAGTCTTAAAGGTACAGACAATGTGAATGGGGAGAGGGCACAAGTTAAAGCACAGGTTGAGCCCACAACCAGATCAGTGACAACTGAAGCCAATGCACAATCAGTAGGTGATTGGCTGTGCTAAATTCTCCCTCAGTGTACCCAAACAGGCACCGGAGTGTGGCGACTAGGGGATTTTCACAGTAACTTCACTGCAATATTAATATAAGCCTACTTGTGACACCAATAAATAAACTTTAAGTTTTACTTCCGTTCCTAATTCTTTTTGTGGAATTCTGTGTGAATTGTGCAGTTCCTTATTTTATGCTTCTGACTCACCTGAACTGAAACTGTTACACTCGGAAGGACAGAATATGCAAACGATGAGAGCTATCAGTTAAACTTTCCTGAATCATTTGACTGTTTCCATTCAGCACTCATTACCGGCCGAGAGATTTTGCTCTTGATTCATATGCTAATATTCCCAGCCTGCTGCGTGTGTGGGACAGGAATTACTGCATGAACACGTCCAGCCCCAGAATATAATTAATTAATAATTGCCGCTCGTTACCGAACATATCCTGCTCTCAAAACCTTAACTCCCTCTCCAAGTAATATCCTCTTTGCTGTTCATTGTTTTAGAAGTGCTGCTTAGGGAATTGAAATAAAGTGTTTCATCTGCATCTATCTCTCTTTTGTCTCAGCTACCCAGGCTGCTAAGAACATACCTGGCCTGCCGAGTTACTTGCAGAGCTCACCTGGCCCTCCAGGTGAACAAGGTGGCACGTTGGCACACTGGTTAGCACCGCAGCCTAACAACGCCAGGGATTCTATTCCGGTCTCGAATGACTGTGGCGTTTTGCACATTCTCCCCGTATCTGCATGGGTTTCATCGAATCCCTACAGTGCAGGAGGAGGCCATTCGGCCCATTGCGTCTGCACCGACCACAATCCCACCCAGACCCTATCCCTGTAATCCCATACACTTACCCTGCTGATGCCCCTGACACTAAGGGGCAATTTAGCACGGCCAATCAACCTAACCTGCACATCCTTGGACGGTGGGAGGAAACCGGAGCACCCGGAGGAAACCCACAGAGACACGGGAGAATGTGCCGACTCCGCATAGACAGTGACCTAAGCCGGGAATTGAACCCAGGTCCCTGGGTGCTGTGTGGCAGCAGTGCTAACCACTGTGCTACTAAACCGCCCAGGTGCTAAGGTTTCTTCCCACGCTCCAAAAGATGTGCAGGTTAGGTGGATTGGCCATGCTAAATTACCCCTTAGTATTTCTAGTATGTGTCAGATCAGGTGACTAGTGGGGTAAGTATGTGGAGTTATGGAGATGGGGCTTGACTGAGATAGTCTGTCATAGACTTGATGGGCTGAATGGTCTCCTTCTGCACTATAGGAATTCTCTGATTCTATTCTGTTAGTACTTGGCTGGCTTTTTCTACACACCTCAACCCAGAAATCAACCAGAGCCAACAACAACTATTTGCAATTAAATAGCATCCTTGGCACAGTGAAGCATCCCAGACACTTTGCAGGCGTATCATCAGATCATCACATGAGGAGATTTCTTTTATTCATTTGTGAGACATGGGTGTCGCTGGCTGGCCAGCATTTATTGCCCATCCCTAGTTGCCCCTTGAGAAGGTGGTGGTGAGCTGCCTTCTTGAAATGCTGATACAACTGAGGGGCTTGCTAGGCCATTTTGGTGGGTATTTGAGCATCAACCACGTTGCTGTGACTTTGGTGTCACATGTAGGCCTGACTATGTGACATGGTCTGGTTTACAGGTAACCATGTAGGTAAGGATGGCAGATTTCCTTCCCTAAAGGCCATTAATGAACTAAATGGGTTTTTCTTGGAGTAGTTTCATGGGGATTTTCTGGATGATATGTTAGTGGGATACTCTGGCCCCGTTGTGGGGAAATTTCAACTGAGCGACCTGTTGCCGCTACGCAGTCCGTATCCCTCTATTCCCTCCCGATTCATCTATCTGTCAAGATGCCTCTTAAATGTTGCTATTGTATCTGCTTCTACCACCTCCCCTGGCAGTGCAATCCAGGCACTTATCTCCTTCTGTGTAAAGAACCTGCCTCTCACATCTCCTTCCCCCTTTTCCTTATCCTTAATGCCAAAATGGGTGAAAATTCGTAGAGCCTTGCAGCACATAATGAGACCATTCTGCCCATTGTGCCCAGTGGCAGCTCTTTGAAAGGGTGATCCCGTTGGTCCCATTTCCTTTCCGCATTCTCCTTTCCTTCTCCAGGACTCTTTATGCTTTTGGTACATTTTGGAACGTTCCTTAGAATATTTCCTTCCCGCTGAACAGTCATTCCAAGTGCTAAATGGGGGTGGAGGGGGGTGCAATCGCTGGCTTTTAAGGCTGGGGATTGACCTTAGTCACTTGTCAAGTGACAAATTACACCACATATTTCAGATCTGGCAGCGCTGAGTGATTATCGCTGACATCTCTCTTCCAAACGAACTGGTCCTGGAGTCGTTTTAACCTCTGCTGTTCAATGCACTGTGACCCAGCAGTGCACTCATCCCCGCCCAACCTGCCCTAATTCTCCAGTTATCGCCCTTGAAAGCATTAGTGCCCATGTCCAACTGATACCAGCTTGTTTAATTGCCACAAAGCCCAGGCGAAAGGGTTATGAACCCTTTCCTAATTGCCGTTCGCTGGCCAGCCGTTTCGAGAGTCATGGCTCCAGACACCAAGGGTGTAGCCAGAATCACTTTGGCCTCGGGGGTCAGGAGCCTACATTGATCCTGGCTCCATCCAGCCCGTAACTTTTTAAGTGGCGGCTGAATGCAAACAGCCTCCACTCGGAGCTGTCAAGATGAGGGAGGTTATACGAGGGCATCAGTCATCATAAACAGAAGTGCACTAATGGCTACTGACAGGTCATTTAATGGAGGGTGCTTGAAAAGTCATTTGGAATATGAATGCAAGATTCCAAGACATCAAGGAAAAATAAACGCACAATAACGCTCCCCATCTCGGGCGTAGGATTTTGTAAAGTGTTAAATGAAGGATCAGCTGGCTGTATCCAGTTCCAAAGCACAGATCTGGAAGGACTACAATAGCAAAAATTTAATCATCCTTTTCCTCTGGATTGGCAGAAAATCCTGAACCAGAAACTGTATAAAGTAGTCACTCGAGTTAGGCACAGTGGTTAGCACTGCTGCCTCACAGCGGCAGGGACCCAGGTTCAATTCTGGTCTCGGATCACTGTCTGTGTAGTGTCTGCACATTCCCCCCATGCCTGCGTGGGTTTCCTCCGGGTGCTCCGGTTTCCTCCCACAGCCCGAAGATGTGCAGGTTAGGTTGATTGGCCATGCTAAATTGCTCCTTAGTGTCAGGGGGACTAGCAGAGTAAATATGTGGGATTTGGGGAAAGGACCTGGATGGAATTGTTGTCAGTGCAGACTTGATGTGCTATGGTTAGCACTGTTTGCTCACAATGCCGGGTTTGATTCCCAGCTTGGGTCACTGTCTGTGTGGAGTCTGCACATTCTCCCCATGTCTGCATGGGTTTCCTCCAGGGGCTCCAGTTTCCTCCCACAGCCCAAAAGACGTGCTGATTAAGTGCAATGGTCATGATAAATTCACCCTCAATGTACCCGAACAGGTGCCGGAGTGTGGCAACTAAGGGATTTTCACAATAACTTCATTGCAGTGTTAACGTAAGCCTATTTGTGACACTAATAAGTAAATAATCTTCATAAAATCAATAAATGATGGCTGGAATTTCATTTCCTGCTATCCTTCCTCTTCCCTCTCCTTCGATTCTTTCTGAGGCTATATCATCTCCTCGAAGAACCCAAAAATACAAGGAAGAAATCAAGGTCCCATTTATTGAAGCAGAAATTCTGGAAGATTCCCCTCTGACACCCCATCAGGCAGACAAATAGGAGTCCAGTAAGTAAGATGTGTAGGTTAGATGGATTGTCCTAGCTAAATTGCCCCTTAGTGTCCAAAGATATTTAAGTTAGATTGATTAGTCATGCCAAATGTGTGGGGAGTGGGTACAGGGATAGGTCAGGGGAGAGGGCCTGAGTGAGATACTCTGTCAGAGACTCAGCACAGACTCGACGAGTCTAATGGCCTCTGCTGTAGAGATCATCAGTGAGATTTTCCAGCCACAGTTGCCCCAAGATTGGAAAACCCTGCCTGATGTCAACAGATATTTCCATGGTTCACTCCCCCTCCCTCACCCCTTTCCCTGCTACAATTTCCGGGGGCGGGGTGTGAAAATTCTACCCACCGATATTCAATATGGAGTAGGGTCTGTGCCAGTCAGAAATCAGCCTGTGGCTCCATTGGAAACAATACGGAGTCAGCACACACAAGGAGCAGGGAGAGATCATAAATTCCATTGAGACCCCTCCACCACTGATTGATCTTGGGGCAAACATTCACTTTTCCACCCCATTCCCCATATCTCTTGATTCTGTGACGGATCAAAAATCCATCTATTCCACAAACTGGGAACCCACACAGACATGGGTAGAATGTGCAAACCCCACACAGACAGCGACCCGCGACTGGAATTGAACCCAGATTCCTGGTGCAGTGAGACAGCGGTGCCAACCACTGTGATGCCCGAACTACTGTGTAATCTACTTCGCAGCATCGAACATGCCCAGGGGAAGGCCCAAGGTGGCACAGCTGCTGAAACCCTTCTGAGCACCAACAATGGCAATATGCCAACTCCAAGGATATTCATGCTGATCTTGTATCAGACTGTTCAGTGAAGAGTGGATGTATGGGAGATGATGCCTGGAGTAACACATACACAGAGTTTATTTCAGAAAGCTGGTTAATTAAGAGTGGATGGGGATGGGGAGGGTTTGTTACTGGGTTGCAAAAGGTCCTTTGATGGAACATTCTCACAGCTTGCCTTGTATAAGACGCAGAACTTGCAACACTCCACCAGCAAGGCAGATCACGCTAGCTGCTCTGGAGGTTACTTGCCCCCGGAGCTAATCAGTTCCTGTTTGCATGGGTGGCAATAACTTCCTGAGCTGCCGGATCCCGGGAATTCTGAGCTTGGGCAATGGGGAATGGTGGGGGGGTGGAAATGTCACAACAGCTGCAGAAGGAATTTGTTTTGCTTTACAGATGAAAGGGTTGCAGGTTTGACAATACATGTACACGTCAAAAGGTTGCTTCACCCTGGGCTGGGCTATGTACACAAATCAGTGCCTTTTCATTCCTGAAAGAGCGCAGTATGAGATCTTTGATGTGTCTTTTAACCAGAATCGAGTTTTCAATCAGCAGTGATTCAAGTTTATATAATAGTGCCCTTAACGTAGCAAAACTTCCGAAGGTGATTTAGAGCATTAAGAACTATTAAACAAATCTGTCACAGAGCCAAAGATGTCAGTTGAACGAAAAGTGACAGAAAAAGGGGACGTGTTCTCTCTCTGTCCGATCCCAAAAACCTGCCAAAGAAGGAGAGTTAGACAGATGACTAAGAAAAAAGTCTGGTCAAAGGGATCAACCTCTAAAAGGAGAATGAAGGGGTGGACAGTGACACAGTGGTTAACATGGCTACAGCGCTAGGGAACCTCAAGTTTGCAGATGACACCAACCTTACAGTCCAGAGAAAACTTGGTTCGTACAAGCCAAATTTTCTCTGGAGCGTAAGAGGCTTAGAGATGTTCTTTGCAAGGTCTAGATAGTCAATATCTTTTCCCAAAGATTGGGGAGTCTAAAATTAGAGAGCGTAGGTTTAAGGTGAGAAGGGATGGATAAAAAGGGTCCAGAGGGGAAATATTTTCACTCAGAGGGTGGTGAGTGTCTTGGATGAGCTGCCAGAGGTAGTAGTAGAGGTGGATACAGTTTTGTCTCTTAAAAGCATTTAAACAGTTACATAGTAAGATAGGTATAGAAGGATATGGTCCAAACATGGACAATTGGGACCAGCTTAGTGGTAGAAAAGAAGGATTGGGTGGACAGTGATAGCCTTTTTCCTAGGATGGAGAAAGCTAGCACGAGGGGACACAGCTTTAAATTAAGGGGTATGAGTTATAGGATGGATATCAGAGGTAGGTTCTTTACTCAAAGAGTGATTAGGGAGTGGAATGCCCTGCCTGCAGCTGTCGTAGATGCGCCAAGTTTGGTGGCGTTTAAGAGGTTAATTGATAAGTATATGGAAGAGAAGGGAATGGTTTAGTTTGGAGGGGCATTGCTTTTTATTTTGGTCGGCACAACATCGAAGGCCGAAGGGCCTGTTCTGTGCTGTAATGTTCTAAGGCGGCATGAACAGGTTGCTCTGAAGGGCCTGTTTTGATGCTGTAAACTCTATAACTATGTCTCTATGACCCAGGTTTGATTCTGGCCTCACTGCGTGGAGTTTACACCTTCTCCCTGTGTGGGTTTCCTCTGGGTGCTCCGGTTTCCTCCCACAGTCCAGAGATGTGCAGGTTAAGTGCATTGGCCGTGCTAAATTGCTCCTTTGGTGTCCCAAGATGTGTAGGTTAGGAGGATTAGCCAGGTAAATATGTGGGGATACAGAGAGAACAGAGGAGATGGGTATGGGTAATTACTCTATGAGAGAACCAGTACAGACTCAATGGACTATACAGCCTCTTCTGCACTGCAGGGATGCTATGATTTGATGAAGTGGGGAGGCCGAGGAAGGATTGTTTTGAGTTTAGGATCTCATTGATTGAAGATTTGGCTGCCAATGACTGATTGAGAGGCATCAGGGATACACGAGAGATCAGAATTGGAGGAATGCCTCCTTCTTGTTGGGTGACTAGGGCTGTAGGAGGTTACAGAGATATGTGTGGCGGGGGTGGAGGGTGGCACCATGGATAATACAACTTTTAAGTCCGAGATGTTGTCAGACATGTAGAAAGAAAAGGAAGACTTGCATTTCCACAGCACCTTTCATGCACCGGATTTCTGATAGCACTTTGCAGCCAATGAAGAACATTTGAAGTTTAATAATGTCACTCAGGGTTATGGAGATGTGTTGGACGGAATATTAATTTATAATGTCATCGGCTGGACATACACAAAGGACACTGGCCTGCAACAGGTGCTATATTGCTTCCGTGAAGGACTCAAGCTACTTTATGGAGCCACATGTCACGGAGAGGCCGGAAAAGTTTGCCCAGAGTCTATGGAGCTCCCAGAGATAAAGAACAAAGAACAAAACAGCACAGAAAACAGGCCCTTCGGTCCAATGAGCCTGCGCCGCCACTTCAATGTTCCCACTTCTACCCATGAACTCTGTCTATGTTTATAGATCTATGGATTTGTAGGATAAAATTGGTGGGATCTTCTAGACCTGCCAAAGTCCATGAATGGCATGCTGCAATTTCCGGCTCCGCTCCTGCCACCATAGGGCCAGAAAGTTACATCCACAGAGTCTATGGAGCTCTCAGAGCCCAGGCTGAGGCCAAGATGGATCATGTGATCCAGCTCTTGGGGGTAAAAATACACTGGATTTGAATTGGAAGTCACCATAGGGGCAGTTGCTTAATCTCATCTTGACCTCATTTTTCCCCAAACCTCTCTCATCAGACAGAGCTGCTTGTGATTTGAAAACCCACCGGAAGACCCCATTGCTGCAAACTGAGAGTTCTTCATGGAGGATTCCAAATCAACATCATTGTCTCCAAAAGAAAATAAAATCCACTGGCCAGAATTGGCCCATTGAGAAATCCCAGTAGCAGCAATTATTGTGGAAAGTGACCCTCCAGCTGCAAACAAACATCCAGACAACCGGTGAACATTTTCTCATGACAATCCATGCCATTTGGCTAAACTTTAAGATATCCTCAGAGACTTTTTTTGTGCTTGAGAGGTTGTGTGTGCATTGTTTTTGCATTAGTGGATATTTCAACTAACATGCATATTTCAAACCTTTTGTTAATTTCTGCATCTTTACCTGAGTGAATTTTGGCAGTAAATACTTAATGTAAAGGAACTTTGCTTATTTCTTACACCAAGTTACACACAGTTAAGTGTATATGTATTGAATTGGTAATATCATACTTAAAAAAAACAAACTGTATTGCAACGAGTCCAAGAGTGGGTCTAGGAGAATAGTTATTCCACCACTCCTGACCTGGTCATAACACTATCGTAATCTAGTAAGTGTGATAATCAATTTGTGCACAGTCTGGATGGGATGCTCTTTTGGAAAGTTGGTGCAGACTTGATGGACTGAATGGCCTCCTTCTGCACTGTGGTTCTGTGGTTCTGTGGTTCTGTGGGTTTGTTAAGGACGAATCATGTTCCACTAACTTGCAGGAGTTTTTTGATCAGATAGCAGAGAGGGTTGATGAGGGTAATGCTGTGGATGTGGTGTACCTAGACTTCTAAAGGCATTTGATAAAATGCTGCACTACGAGCAAAGTTAGAGGGCATGGAATGAGAGGGATAATAAAAAGAAATAAAAATAATTCAGCCATACTCCAGAAGGCTGAAAGGAGATTTGACAGAAGTACTGAAAACTAGGACAGGGTAGATAGGGAAGAACTGTTGCACGGTGGCACAGAGTTTAGCAGTGCTGTCACACGGACCAGGGACCAGGTTCGATTCGCGACTTGGGTCATTGTCTGTGCAGAATTTGCATGTTCTCCCTGTATCTGCTTGGGTTTCCTCCAGGTGCTCCAGTTTTCTCCCACAGGCCATAAGGTATGCTAGTTAGGTGCATTGACCCAAAAAGGTGCCAACTTGGGATTTTCACAGTAACTTCATTGCAGTGTGAATGTAAGCCCACTTGTGACAAACAAATAAACATTAAGAACCTGGAGGCATAGATTTAAGGTCATTGGCAAACGAACAATGGTGATATGAGGAAAAATCCTTTCCAACAGCGCGTGGTTACGATCTGGGACGCAGTGCCTGGGAGAATGGTGGAAACGGGATCCCCTGGAGTTTTCAAAAGGGAATTGGATCATTGCCTGGAAAGGAAGAATGTGCAGGGTTACAGGGGAGTGAGATGAGGTGAATTTCTCCTTCAAGAGGGCAGCACAGACATGACAGGCCGAATGGCCTCTTTCTATGCTGTAACCATTCTGCGAATCTACACCTTTGGATTTTTGAAGCCAGGATGACCATTGGATAGTCAAAGACAAAAACATGAAGAGGAACTCAGGCCTGGATTGTTACAGTCAAAAGCCAGGCAGTCAGCAAGGCTGGCCCTTTGATCCAATCCCCATCCCTCATCGTCCCACCACCCAGCCACTCCATAAAGTTTCAGTCACAATCCCAATCAATCAATCCCGTATATTAAATGGATCTTTCCCTACACCCTAGCTGTATTTTGTATCTTCACCTTCCCTGCTCCCCATGTACTCTATGAATGGTATGTTTTGTCTGTGTAGCGCGCAAGAAACAATGCTTTTCACTGTCTACCAATACATGTGATAACAATAAATCAAATCAAATTAATTCTACAAAATGCTATGGGTATGATACCAATCTCTGAGTTTTACAGCAAGCGCGTAGGCCGGTAGCCATTTTGAAATGGCTAATTAACAAGTTGTTAATAGCCCAGAGAATGTTTCGCTAGGTACTGGAAGGAATTTCTTCTCAGGGGAGATTGAGAGTTCATAGAACACTGCAGAAAGAGGCCCTTTGGCCCATCAAGACTACACTGAACACAATCCCACCCAGGCCCTATCCCCATATCCCTACATATTATATCCACTAATCTCTCTAGCCTACACATCCCTAGATACTGAGGGGCAATTTCTTAGCATAGCCAATCAATCTAACCTGCACATCTTTGGACTGTGGGAGAAAACCCAAGCAGACATGAGGAGAATGTGCAAACTCCAAACAGACAGTGACCCGAGCCGGGAATTGAACCCAGGATCCTGGAGCTGTGAAACAGTAGTGCTAACCACTGTGCTAAGTTGTGGCCCCTGGCTGGGCCTGTACTCATTGGAGTTTATTAGGATGCCAGTCTCCAAGGTTACTGCGGGCTGGCGGGTCATTTTGAAATGACTAATCGGGGATGAGGGGGGGGTGGCAAAGCATTGCGATGGGAATGTGGCAAAGTCACGCGCAACCCTGTTATAACAGCCCAACTCACCGAGCAGTTTGGAAGCGAAACATTCCCCCAAAAAGAAAGCTACATGTAAAAGCTGTAACAGCCCAATCAGTATGTGTAAAATAAACTCAAAAGGCAAAAAAAATCATTGGGAAAAGGGAGAGAAAGGCTTTACGTGGAGAGGCAGATACAGAACAAGAGCATAAGTTGCCTCTGTTGTAAACAGGGTTTTTAAAAATTATATTCTATGAGAAATGGATGACACAGTAGCACAGTGGTTAGCACTGCTGCTTCACAGCTCCAGGGACCTGGGTTCGAATTCTGGTTCGGGTCACTGTCTGTGTGGAGTTTGCACGTTCTCCCCATGTCTGTGTGGATTTCGTCCGGGTGCTCTGGTTTCCTCCCACAGTCCAAAGATGTCAGGTTAGGTTGATTGGCCATGCTAAATTGTCCTTTAGTGTCCTGAGATGCGTAGGTTAGAGGGATTAGCAGGTAAAAATATATGGGGATATGGGGGCAAGGCCTGGGTGGGGTTGTGCTCGGTGCAGACTGGAAGGGCCTCCTTCTACACTGAAGTGTTCTATTATTCCATGAAATACTGTAGAAATTGCCTTATTGGCAGTAACAATATTTAATTCTTAATTTTCCTTGTGAAGTAGAGAACTGTCCCAGCTAAACTAAAATAAAGCCCTGTATATTTGCAGATCATATGAAATTATATTGAGTTTACAGCACAGAAACAGGCTGGCTGATCTATGCTGGTGTTTGTGTTCCACATGTGAATCCTCACACCCCTCTGATCACACTCAATCCTACTGTTCCTTCACCACCCCCCCCTCCCCTTAAATGCTTATAAGATTACGCTTAATGCTTACACATCTCAACCAATCCTTACGGCAGTGAGTTCTACAGTCTTACACACACTCTGAGTAAAGAAGTGAACTCCCTGATTAGTTATCAGGGACTATCTTATACTTTGGGCCTCTCGTGTGGAGCCAGCCTCTCGTGGTCTACCTTATCGCCACCCGTTCATAGCTATAAATCGCCTTCAGTTCCTCTTTCGCAGAGAAAACACATCAAGAAATACACCGTGCCGGAAAATGAGTCGCATTTTTGTGTCTTTAGATCTGTCACTCAGCCTAGTGGGTGCCTCAAGGTCTGTGAGCCCCCAGACTGAGGGTAGGCTTTGATCTTAGCCATGCACACATAGCTAAATGACAGCTCCAAATGTAAACAATTCCAACCAGCCTCACAGTAACATACTTCAGTAATTGCAGGTGTCTGCTGTGCCTCCTTTGCTTACTTGGGCTTAAAAGGAAAGTTCAGTACTTTATGGAAGGGAGTCAAGTGATTGTGAGTGGGTTAGTGGCCCCGTGCACACACGGAGACTTCATTCCCAACTGAACCGAGGATAAATATTGTCTTGGGAGCTACATTTCCACTTGATGGACTCTGGATCGGTCTGGATTGTTCCTCTGCATCCTTTTGAATATGATGCAGAGATGCTGGCGTTGGCAAATGGTGTTTCTTTGTCAGATGTGTGCAAGGTTGCGCCTGACCTTGCACATACCTGACAAAGGAACACCGTTTCGAAAAGCTTGTGGGATTACCATCAAATGAACTGATTGGACTTAAACCTGGTGTTGTCACCCTTTGAATATGCTCAGAACTGGGAGTGCGGGATCTCAGGAAATTGCCTGCAAATAGCTTTTGCACCCCTTAAGCAGAGAAGCAGGTTTACAGAACAAAGGCTCCTTCTGCACTATCGGGAGCCCAGTCCATCACACAAACCAGCCTCCCATCCATTTACACTTCCCGCTGCCCCGGAAAAGCAACTAGCATGTTGGCACAGTGGTTAGCACTGCTGCCTCACAGCGCCAGGGACCTGTTTTCGATTCACAGCCTCGGATCACTGTGTGTGTGGACTCTACACATTGTCCCCGTGTCTGTGTGGGTTTCTTCCGGGTGCTCTGGTTTCCGCTCCACAGTTCAAAGATGCGCATGTTAGGTAGGTTGGCCGTGCTAAATTAACTCGAGTGTCGCGGGGGGATTAGCTAGGGTAAACGCACGAGGTTGTAGGGATAGGGTATGGGTGAGATTGTACAGACTCAATGGGCCAAATAAATTTCTTCTGCACTGAAGGATTCTATAATCAAGGATTCAGCGCACCCCGGACATTCTCTCTTCCACCTTCTCACGTTGGGAAAGATTGAGATCACGCACCAATCAACTTAAGAACAGCTTCTTCTCTGCTGCTGTCAGACTTTTGAATGGACCTACCTCGCATTAAGTTGATCTTTCTCTACACCCTGGCTATGACTGTAACACCACATTCTGCAGTCTCTCATTTCCTTCTCTATGAACAGTATGTATAATGCGCAAGAAAAAATACTTTTCACTGTATATCAAATATCTAAGGGTCATTGGTGAATTGCCGCAGCGCATCTTGTCAACAGTACACACTGCTGCTACTGAGTGTTGGTGATGCAGGGAGTGGATGGGGTGCCAACAAAACGGGCTGCTTTGTCGTGGATGGTGTCAAGCTTCTTGAGTGTTGTTGGAACTGCACCCATCCAGTCATGGGGAGTATTCCACTGCATTCCTGACTTGTGCCTTGTAGATTGTGGATAGGCTTTAAGGAGTCAGGAGATGAGTTACTCACGGCAGTATTCCTAGCCTCTGACCTGCCTATAATGCAGTGACCAGAATTGCACACAGTACTCCAGCTGTGGTCTCACCAAAGTTGTATACAACTCCATCATGACCTCTCTGCTTTCGTGATCTGTGCCTCAATTGATAAAGTGTTCTTCACCTCCAAACAATACAGAGGTATTTAAAAAAGAGAATTTCTTTCAATGCTTCTTATTAACTATTTTGTTAGTGAGATGTAACAATGCTGGGGATGGGGATGAAGATTTCTGCTTGCTTTTCACTCAAGGATCACCCAATCAGGTAATGGAGAGTTAATTTGCTTTCTGATTGGCCTGGGAAGGTGGGACAAGATTGATATGTTGACTGGGTGTGGGGGGTGGTGCAGTGGTGTTGAGGGTGTGGGAGGGTAGATGCTGCAGGGGAATGAGGAGCTGTTGTTCAGCAATACATTAAGTTTTAAGTTTATTTATTTAACAGTGTTACAAGTAGGCTTACATTAACACTGCAACAAAGTTACTGTGAAACTCTCCTAGTCGCCAGCACCTGTTTGGGTACATTGAGGCAGAATTTAGCATGGCTGATGCACCTAACCAGCATATCTTTTGGACTGTGGGAGGAAACTGGAGAACCCGGGGGGGAAACCCACGCAGACATGGGGAGAACATGCAGACTCCACATACCCCACAGTGACCCGAGCCAGGAATCGAACCCAGGTCCCTGCTGCTGTGAGTCATTGTGCCACCATATATTCAGCCAGAGTTGGAGCAACTTTAATTGTGGCTAAGCATTGGCAGAATTGATGCAAATCTGGGCAAAAAAGCAAGAATAATAATATATAGATATAATAATGTCTATACATTTTGTTAGAAGAATAGGGTGGAAATTTATTACTTGGAAGTCTGGGTTGGGTACAGGAACAAAGAGACCTCGGACTACAGGTACATCAATCACTCAAAGTTGCATTTGGGTTAGCAAGGCCACGGAAAAGCAAACAAAGCACAAGGTTTCATTTCCAGAGAGATAGAAGTGAAAAGTACTGCAATTTTACTACTGAACTTTGATTAGACGAAGCCGGAACTCTTCCACCTTGCCCACCACGGCATCAACGCGGGCAAGGATCTATCAATGGAAATGACCATTGACCTCGGGTGGGAATTTCTGGTCTCGCTCGAGCAAAGCCCTAAATTCCCACCCAATGTTTCCTCTTGCCAGTATAAGATAATCCACCCGGAAATCGGGAATTCGGGAGACACTTCTTCACTGGATTATGGTGGGAATGTGGGACTCACTTACACAGGGAATGGTTGAAGTGAGCTGTATAGATGCATTTTGAGGGCCCTTTGCATGACCAGCTTACAATTAGAGTCCCAAATCAATATAATACAGAAAAGCAGTAAATAACAAAAGATTACTTACAGCAAGAGATAATTTTACAAGTATAAGATTGAAAAAAAAAGAAAGGGTATGGCGGCTTAGCATATAAACAAAGAACAAAGAAAATTACAGCACAGGAACAGGCCCTTCGGCCCTCCAAGCCTGTACTGACCATGCTGCCCAACTGAACTAAAACCCCCTACCCTTCTGGGGACCATATCCTTCTATTCCCATCCTATTCATGTATTTGTCAAGACCGCTCTTAAAAGTCACTATTGTATCTGCTTCCATTACCTCCAGATCCAGGCACCCACCACCCTCTGTGTAAAAAAAATGTGCCTCGTACATCTCCTTAAACCTGTGTCCCCTAGTAATTGACTCTTCCACCCTGGGAAAAGGATTGTACCATAACTTCATCTGGATCTGACTATCCACTCTGCTCATGCCCCTCATAATTTTGTAGACTTCGATCAGCTCGCCCCTCAACCTCCGTCTCAATAATTCAATAATTTCCCAAAGTGCTGCTCAGAAGGAGACCAAACTCAACCAGAAAAATTAGCAAAATGCTGGGATCTGAAACAAGAATGGAGCATGTTGGAAAAACCTTCATTGGTCTGGCAGCGTCTCTCAGGAGAGAGAACAGAGTTAACGGCTGGAATATTACGGCCACTCACGTCGGTAGGATTTTCTCATCTCTCTGTAGTGAATGGAGATCCGGCTGGGCGCCAAATTCTCCGATCTCGCTGCAGCGGGAGCGAGTTGGCCCATGTTTCGAGTCTATAAACTCTTCCTCAGAACTGAAGCGAGGGAGAAATTAGAAGCTGCTTGGAAAGGGAATGATTAAAAGAAGGAAAGACAGATAGCCTGGAGTGAGAGGGAGAGGTAGTGGGGAAGAATTCTAAAAAGGAGGGGGAGGGATGCGGTTTAAGATGAAGGAGTGAAGTCAAACTGCCGAACTCAGTGTTGAGTCTCCAGGGCTGTGACGTAGCCAGTCGGAGAATGAGATGTTGTTCCACCAGCCTGTGCCAGGCTTCATTGGAGCATTGCAGCAGGCCAAGGATGGATATATGGGCATGGATATCTGGGCGGCACAGTAGCACAGTGGTCAGGTCGCTGTCTGTGTGGCGTTTGCACATTCTCCTCGTGTCTGCGTGGGTTTCCTCCCACAGTCCAAACATGTGCTGGTTAAGTTGATTGGCCGTCTAAAAATTGCCCTTAGTGTCCTGAGATGGGTAGGTTAGAGGGATTAGCGGATATAATATGTAGAGATATGGGGATAGGGCCTGGGTGGGATTGTGGTTGGTGCAGACTCGATGGGCCGAATGGCCTCTTTCTGTATTGTAGGGATTCTATGAGAGCAAGGTGCAGAGTTAAACCCCTTAGGTGTGCTTTGTTATTCAGTTTAATCATGGTTCAGTTGCACCATCATTTCACCTGGGTCCAGAAATAGCCTTGCTTATCAGAAATAGCCTTGCTTATCAGAAAAAGCCTTGCTTATCAAAAAAACTACTCATTTCACCAACTGACCCCCTCAACCCCACCCACAACAACATTTTCATAGAATCATAGAAACTTTACAGTGCAAAAGAAGATCATTTGGTCCATGGAGCCAGCACTGACAACAATCCCACTGAGGCCCTATCCCCATAACCCCACATATTTACCCTGCTAATCTCTTTAATTTATGCAGTCTGAGACCCTTAGGAACAATTTAGCATGACCAATGCATCAAATTTGCATATCTTTGGATTGTGGGAGGAAACAGGAGCACCCAGAGGAAACCCACGCAGACACAGGGAGAATGTGCAAACTCCGCACAGACGGTGACCCGAGCATGGAATCGAACCCGGGTCTCTGGTATTGTGAGGGCCCTCGTGGGAGAGAGTTCCAGATTTCCACCACCGTTGGTAAAAAAGCTCGCTGAATTACCTCAAAATGTGATGGCCGTTAGGTAGACAAGATTGTCCAAGTGTGTGCCTGTTTTTGCCCTCTTAATATCACCTGTTGGATTAAGAAAGATATCGTAGGGTATGCTTGGGTAGATTTTCCAGGTCTGTTAACTGAGTTTATTAGTTAGCACTACTGCCTCATAGCGCTGGTGAACCAGGTTCGATTCCCGGCTTGGGTCACTGTTCGTGTGGAGTTTACACATTCTCCCCGTGTCTGCGTGGGTTTCCTCTGGGTGCTCCGGTTTCCTCCCACAGCTCGAAGATGTGCGGGTTAGGTGGATTGGTCATTGCTAAATTGTCCCTTATTGTCAGGGGGACTGGCAAAGTAAATACGTGGGGTTGCAGGAATGGGGCCAGGATGGGACTGTTGTTGGTACAAGCTCAATGGGCCAAATGGCCTCCTTCTGCACCGTAGGGATTCTATAGTTGAGCTGCCACACTAAGGGATGCTCCTACCCACAAATCCATACCCGTCATACCTGTCCTATACTCTCTGGACTCAGGTGGCCCCAGTTGCAGGACTGGGAAAACCTATTCAATTCTCAGACACTAGGAGCGGATAAAAGGATTATTTGCACGTGCCTACATTCTGTTCACCACTAAAGGTTGCAAAATCAGTTTATTCTTTGAGGTGTTTGTTCTTGACACGATGTAACCAGGTTTCAGTGTCTGTACATCCAGCCTGGACCCTGATTATAATTCTTAGACACATAGAGATGATTGTAGTGATTGCTGCTTACTAAAGACGCACTGGCTTTCTAATCTACGGAGGCAGAACAGGAACACTGGGACACCGTGTGCAAGTAAGGCAAAGATGTCTTTGTCCTCTGACCGCAGTTGGATACAATCTGCGTCAATAGTTTCATAAGTTTGGCAAAGAAGTGAAGCATATTTGCCAAGTGCTTTTCTATAAAGGTGTGACCGTTTAATTAGCATACAAGTGCAGTGCTTGGTGTAAAATTAACTGTGTTGAGTTCCGAATTTACAGATTGATGTGGACACAGGAAATAGGACTCACCTCATGTGAACTGAAGAATGTATGTAACAGGAATCATAGAGGTCATACAGTGTAGAAAGACACCATTCGGCCCATTGCGTCTATACCAATCACAATTCCGCCCAGGCCTTATCCCCTTAACCCCATGCATTTACCCTAGCTAGTCCCCCTGACACTAAGGGGCAATTAGCATGGCCAATCCACCTAACCTGCACATCTTTCAGACTGTGAGAGGAAACCGGTGCATACAGAGGAAACCCACGCAGACACGGAGGGAACATGTAAACTCCACACAGACAGTGACCCAGGTCAGGAATCGAACCCGGGTCCCTGGCGCTGTGAGGCAGCAGTGTTCAGCACTGTGCCACCATGCCACAGGGGTAGGCCATTCACCCCTTGAACACACTCCACCATTCAACCATATCATGGCTGATCTGATTGTGCCCTTAACTCCAGTTTGCTGCCTTTCCTCGTAGCTCTGATCTCACATATCAATATAAAAATGTGTTAATAACTCAGTTTCCACTGCTCATGGCGAAGAGAATCCTAAATACTAACCATGCTGGAAGCAGAGTGACACAGTGGTTAACATTGCAGCCTCACAGCTCCAGGGACTTAGGTTTGATTCCTGGCCTGGGTCACTTGGAGTCCGCACCTTCTCCCCGTGTCTGTGTGGGTTTCCCTCCGGGTGATCTGGTTTCCTCCCAGAGTTCGAAAGATGTGCGGGTTAGGTGGATTGGTCATGTTCAATTGCCCCTTAGTGTAGAGAGACTAGCAGAGTAAATATGTGGGGTTATAGAACATAGATAGAACACTAGAGCGCAGTACAGACCCTTCGGCCCTCAATGTTGTACCAACCTGTGAATCCAATCTAAAGCCCATCTAACCTATACTATTCCAATATCATCCATATGTTTATCCAATGACCATTTAAATGCCCTTTATTTTGGCGAGTCCGCTACTATTGAGGGCAAAGTATTCCACGCCCTTATTACTCTTACTGGGATAGGACCTGGGTGTTGATGCAGACTTGATGGACCAAATGGTCTCCTTCCACACTGTAGGTATTCTGTGATCCTCTCAGCATTTACTGTGTCAAGTTCCCTCCGAACCTAATATGTTTCAATGAGATTGCCTTTCATTCTGATAAATGCCTTTGAAAACGACTCAACCTTTCCTGATGAGACAGGTCCCTCATCCCAGGAATCGGCAGAGTAGATCTCCATCAAATTGCTTCCAGTGCAAGGATATCCCTCCTTAAGTGAGGAGTGCAAACTCTACACAGTAGTCCAAGTGCCCAAGGAAGAGGGGTCACAGTGATAGGGTGAAGTCAGGCCGTGGAATGATTCTGGTGAGTAGAGAGTGATTGGTATTTACAGGAACTTGGAAGGCTCACGTAGACAAATGACAGGAAGTTAATATTTATTTGTGCAGCAAGCAATTAGGAAAGCAACTGGTATGTTGGCCTTTGGTAGAAGGACTCGTTGACCTACACTGGCTCCTGGGCAAACAATGTCTTGATTTTAAACTTCTCGTCTGTTTTTGCTTCAAATCTCTCCTTAGCTCCATCCCTACTCTCCGAATTCTATCAGCCCCAGTATTAGTAATCACGCCTTCAATTATCCACTCCCTAAACTTGTGAATATTTCCCCTGTCTCTCTCTCCTTCTGCCTTTCTACCAATCCTCATCTCTCCGTGTAATGCACTTCCTATGACATTCACCAAGCTGGCCTATCGTGGCTCAGTGGCATATCTTCTGTTATGATGCTTCAGCCATATATTCTGAGAAGTTTTATTACTTTAAAGGTACTATGTAAATTTAACTTGTTGTTGTTGTAGCTGTTATATTTCTGTGCTGGGGGAAGATGGTGGTGTAGTGGCAATTTCAATGGACTTGTAATCCAGACGCTTGGGCAAATGCTGGGTGGCACAGTGGTTCGTACTGCTGTCTCTCAGCTCCAAGAATCTGGGCTTGGGTCACTGTCTGTATGGAGTTTGCATGCTCTCCCCATGTTTGCATGGGTTTCCTCTGGGTGCTCTGATTTCGTCCCACACCGTCCAAATGATATGCTGGTTAGGTGCATGGACTATGCTAAATTCTCCCTCTGTAACACCCAAACACAACTGGAATGTGGCTACTAGAGGATTTTTACAATAACTTCATAGCAATGTTAATATAAGCCTATTTATGACATTAATAAATAAACTTAAAGCGACACTTAGGAAAACGATAAACCAGATTGTTACAACACCCAAAGCAATTTTTTCCCATACTCCAAAAGTGTTAGGAATCATAGAAGAATCCCCATAGCAGAAGGAGACCATTCAGCCCATCGAGTCTGCACCGACAACAATCCCACCCAGGCCTCATTCCCATAACCCCATGCATTTAACCCCTTGACACTAGGAAAAAATTAGCATGGCCAATCAACCTAAACTGCACATCTTTGGACTGTGGGAGGAATGATGTGGAGATACCAGCGTTGGACTAGGGTAGAACAGAAAGAAATCCCACAACACCAGTTTAAAATCCAAACAGGTTTGTTTGTCACAAAAGCCACAAGTTTTCAGGACAGGCTGTTAGTTTGTCAGATGGGTGAGAATTCTGATCACAAACAGGGCTTATAAAGACACAAACTCAATTTACATGGATAATAATTGGAATGTGAGTCTTTACAGCTAATCAAGACTTAAAGGTACAGACAATGTGAGTGGAGAGAGCTTTAAGCACAGGTTAAAGAGAAACAATGCACATTTCTTTAACCTGTACTTAAAGCTCTCTCCATTTACATTGCCTGTACCTTTAAGAATTGATTAGCTGTAAACACTCACATTCCAATCATTATGCATGTAATTTGAGTCCTTGTGATCTTTTTTATGATTAGAACTCCCAGCCACCCGACGAAGGGACAGCTTGTCCCGAAAGCTTGTGGCTTTTGCTACAAGTACAGCGGTTTGGACTTTAAGCTGGTGTTGTGGGATTTCCTTCTGTGGGAGGAAACCCACACCGAAACGGGGAGAATGTGCAAAACTCCACACAGTGACCTGAGCCGGGAATTGAAACTGGGTCCCTGGTGCTGTGAGGCAGCAGAACTGATCACTGCGCCACTGAGCTGCCCAAAGATTTGGTTTGAATATACTGAGGTTGTGACAATCAAGGTATAAGATTTTGACATAATTCTGAGACAGCCAAACCATTTTATCAGAGCTAAAATAATGTTCTCCTGGTATATCAAAGCAGCTGACAATCAGCAGTTAGACACACTAGGATGGCCAAATTTGATAAGATCTGAAAAACGGGTGCGGGAATCACAATATGTGATTATCTTGCTTCCTATGCGGGCACTTCCTGCTACCTATTCATTTACATGATTACAGCATTCAGTCAGTACCAAGCACATTGTCAGGTGACTGCCCCTTTAAACAGGTGATGCAAAGTCATGAAAAGACAAATAAAAGTTCAAGGTCCTCTGGGTGGCTTAAAGCTAAACTGCCTATCTTAAAGTGGAAGCAAACTTTGACAGGAGCAGGTGCTAGAAGTCATTGGAAAAGATTTGATTTGATTTGATTTGTATTATCATCACACATACTAACATAAAAATATCGTTTCTTGCGCACTGTACAGATAGAGCATACTGTTCAGAGAGAACAGTAAGTAGTCTCACAACACTAGGTTAAAGAGTGACTCAGCTGATGAAGGAGCGGTGCTCCGAAAGCTCATGCTACTAAATTAAACCTGTTGGACTTTAACCTGGTGTTGTGAGACTATTTACTGTGCTTACCCCAGTCCAACACCAGCAACTTCACATCATTGTACATAGAGAAGGAAAGGGGAGGGCGCAGAATGTAGTGTTACAGTCATAACTGGGGTGGAGAAAAAGATCAACTTAATGCGAGATAAGTCCATTCAAAAGTGTGACGGTAGCAGGGAAGAAGCTGTTCTTGAGTTGATTGGTACATTCCCTGATGGAAGGAGGTGGAAGAGAGTATGTCCAGGGTATATGGGGTCCCTGATTATACTGACTGTTTTCCCGAGGCAGTGGAAAATGTAGACAGAATCAGTGGATGGGAGGCTGGTTGAGTGATGGAATGGGCTTCGTTCACAATGCTTTGTAGTTTCTTGCAGTCTTGGGTAGAGCAAGAGCCGCACCGAGTCATGGTGCATCTGTAAAAGTTGGTGATCCCATGGTGAACATGCCAAACATTTGACTTGACCTGGGAAAAAACACATGAGAATGGCATGACACAACAGAGGGCGGACCTCAAGATTTTCCATTCCTGCCCTGCAGCCCTTGATGTAAGAAACAGAGAGGAGGCTTTGGTCTGAGCTATTGGACTTACCAACCATCACACTCTTGATGAATATTTGTAGCAGGGGGCAAGAGGATGTCTTTAAAATGCTTTACATTATGCAAATCATGCGATGCCTTGTCCAGAAAAAGACATACTGGTTAGGAGCATTGGCCGTGCTAAATTTTCCCTCAGTGTACCTGAACAGATGCCAAAGTATGGAGACTTGGGGATTTTCACAGTAACTTCATTGCAGTGTTAATGTAAGCCTACATGTGACACTAATGAATAAACTTTAAACTTTAACCAGAGCTCAAGTATGAATAGTGCAACAGGACTAAGACCTCACAATGTACATTTTTATCACATTTATATCAAGACTCTCTTGGCTAGTTCGAAGATTTTAAAAATGGGCCAATGACCTTTTGGGATGGCTGAATTTGTGCCTGTCTGTGCTCCTCAAACAAAACAAGCTTTCTAGCAGCATCAAGAAGATTTGCACCTCATTATCTCCGAAGTTGCACTAATGACATCCTTTTTGGCTTCACAGGGCAAATTTAAACAGAACTATACAAATGCCATCTGCTTCCATATCCCAGGTTAGCCAACCCGAGTCTGCTTGTCTGCTAGGATAAAATAAAAGCAGAGAAGTTATTTCCACTGGGGGGGGTTGAAACTAAGGCTAGGGAGGCATAGCCTCAAAATAAGGACTGAATTGAGGAGGAACTTCTTCATACAAAGGGTTGTGAATCTATGGAATTCCCAGCCTAGTGAAGCAGTTGAGGCTACCTCATCGAATGCTTTTCAGGCAAGGATGGATAAAATTTTGAATACTAAAGAAATTAATGATTATGATGAGCTGGTGGGTAAGTGGAGCTGAGTCCACAAAAAGATCAGCCGTGATCTTATTGAATGGCAGAGCAAGCTCGGGGGGCCAGAGGGCCTACTCCTGCTCCTAGTTCTTATGTTCTTATATTTTATTTTATTGCTTGTAACTGATGACTCTCTTCTGCTGGATGAACATTCTGGAGCTCTGGGCAAAGGCAGATGCAAACAGTGCCACAAAAAGTTTGAGGTCACGTACCAACCGATTCAAGAACAGTTTCTTCCCTATCAGACTTTTGAATGGACCTATCTCGCATTAAGTTGATCTTTCACTGAACTCTCACTAAGAAGACTTTGTGAGTTATTGTAGTGCATCTTTGTACTCTGCTACCAACGTGGATTGAATATGGAGGGAGTAAGTGTTTAAGTTGGTGGATAAGATGCCACACCATTTCCACTAAGCGTCAGTGGTGGAGGGACTGGATGCGGTGCCAATTAAGTAGGCTGCTTTACCCTGCATGGTATTGAGTTTCTCGAGTGTTGCTGAAGCCGCACTCATTCAGGCAAGTGGAGGATATTCCATCACACTCCTTGCCTTGTAGGTGGTGGACAGGCTTTAGGGAGTCAGGAGGTGAGTTACTCTCTGTAGATTTTCCAGCCTCTGATCTGTTCTTGTAGCCACAGTGTTTATATGATTGTTCCAGTTATGTTTGTGGGTCATTGGTGATACATCAGGTTGGCTGGGGGATTCTGAGAAGGTGAAGTGGAGCAGCTGAGGCAGAGACCATTGGATTTATTTTAAGGAGAATGGAAGGTGAATAAAATGTGGAGAGAACAGGGTGGCAGACTAAATTTTGAATTGAGTGATGTAAATGAATTTATCCTCCTAGAGAAATAGAGGGTTAAATCCTTAACACTACTGGGGTGTCACAGCGGTTAGCACTGCTTCCTCACAATGCCAGGGACTCGGGTTTGATTCCGGCCTCGGGTCACTGTCTGTGTGGAGTTTGCACGTTCTCTCTGTGTCTACATGGGTTTCCTCCAGTGCTAAAGATTCCTCCCACAATCCAAAGATGTGCAGGTTAGGTAGATTGGCCATGCTAAATTTCCCCTTGGTAGCCCACAATGTGTTTAGCCAATGTGTGGGGTTATGGGGCATAGATAGGGGGGAAAGGATCTGGGTAAGACACTCTGTCAGAGAGTTGGTGCAGACTTGATGCGTCGAATGCCCTCTTCTGCACCGTTTGAATTCTATATCACTCATAAGACGCACTGCTGCAAAGTTCCAGCTTAAACTATTGAGAGGAGCATTTGAAATTCTTTGGAGGTTTTGTGATTAATTTGCATTAGTGGGTGGTTTGGAAGTTCAAATAGCTTGACTGCCGTTTTGTTCTTTCACACAAGAGTAAATGCCAAACGAGTCTTACTGAAAGAGGGAGAATCAAAGGCACACGCTGGGTGTGTGCTAAGAAATGTTTATTGGGAGCTGGCCATTGTTTATAAAGAATGTGAGCTGTTCTGACCCTGGTAGTGAATGGAGGCACTTACAAAGTATTAGCTCTTTATTCCTCAGAGGGATTGTGAGGTTTGTTATAGTTGTAACCATGGAGTGATTAACCATATCTTCACACTGCCAGAAAGGAAGTCGATTACTTGCATGAACAATTTCTGGTGTTATATCTATGGTTAAAGCCTGTCTTCCAATCCCACCATGGCCTCATCCATTCCTCTCTCTGCCTGCAATCTTCTCTCTCTGCCCGCAATCCTCTCTCTGCCCGCGATCCTCTCTCTGCCTGTGATCCTCTCTCTACCCATGATCTTCTCTTGCCCGCGATCCTCTCTCCGCCTGCAATCCACTCTCTGCCTGCGGTCCTCTCTCTGCTTGCGGTCCTCTCTCTGCCTGCAATCCTCTCTCTGCCTGCGATCCTCTCTCTGTCTGTGGTCCTCTCTCTGCCCACAATCCTCTCTCTGCCCGCGATCTCTCTGCCCGCAATCTTCTCTCAGCCCATGATCCTCTCTCTGCTCGTGGTCCTTTGTCTGTGGTCCTCTCTCTGCCCGTGATCCTCTCTCTGCCTGTGGTCCTTTCTCTGTCTGTGGTCCTCTCTCTGCCTGTGATCCTCTCTCTGTCTGCGGTCCTCTCTCTGCCCGCGGTCCTCTCTCTGCCCGCGATCCTCTCTCTGCCCACTGTCCTCTCTCTGCCCACTGTCCTCTCTCTGCCTGCGGTCCTCTCTCTGTCTGTGGTCCTCTCTCTGCCTGCGGTCCTCTCTCTGCCCGCGGTCCTCTCTCTGCCAGCGATCTCTCTGCCCACGATCTTCTCTCAGCCCATGATCCTCTCTCTGCCCATGGTCCTTTGTCTGTGGTCCTCTCTCTGCCCGTGATCCTCTCTCTGCCTGTGGTCCTTTCTCTGTCTGTGGTCCTCTCTCTGCCTGTGATCCTCTCTCTGCCTGCTGTCCTCTCTCTGCCTGCTGTCCTCTCTCTGCCCGCGATCCTCCCTCTGCCCGCGATCCTCTGGAGTTTCTGTGTTCCTATAATTCTGGCCTCTTCAGCATGTTGTATTTTAATCACTCCACCTTTAGTTGCCCTGCTCCCAACTGCCAAGACTCCAAGTTCTGGAATTCCCTCCTGTCATAGCGTGGCATAAGAACATAAGAAATAGGAGCAGGACTAGACCACCTATCCCATCTAGCCTGCCCAGCCATTCAATAAGATCATAGCTGATCTGAAGTGGATCAGTTCCATTTTCCTGCCTGCTCCCCATAACCCTTAATTCCCTTCTCTATCAGAAATCTATCTACCCGTGACTTAAATATATTCAGCGAGGTAGCTTCCACCACTTCAATAGGTAAAGAATTCCAGAGATTCACCACCCTTTGAGTGAAGAAGTTTCTCCTCAACTCTGTCCCCCCCTTATTTTGAGGCTGTGCCCTCTAGTTCTGTTTTCCTTTCTAAGTGGAAAGAATCTTTCTACCTCTACTCTATCTAGCCCCTTTGCCCCTTACAGCGTTAGGAACATTGTTAGGAACAAAAGCTATTTATTATTAAAGAGAAATCCAGTACAGGGGATTGCAGGGCATGGCTGGTCTGGGGCAGAGCCCAGTTCTTATATGCTTACTACACGGCTGCTCGATGATTCTGCCTGAGACAGGACTCCACCCTCTGGAGTGATCACCCCATTCCCATTGGTCCCTCAAGCCAGGTGACCTTCTTCTTCTTAAAGAGACAGACTCCACAATCACAATCCCGAAACCCGTCAGCCTCATAAACCAGCCTCCCGTCCACTGACTCTGTCTATACTTCCCACTGCTTCGGAAAAGCAGCCGGCATAATTAAGGACCCTGGACACTCTCTCTTCCACTTCTTCCGTCAGGAAAAGCATATAAAAGATGGAGATCATTTGATTTGATTTATTATTGTCACGTGTATTAATATAGTGAAAAGTATTGTTTCTTGCGCACTATACAGTCAAAGCGTAATGTTCATAGGGAAAGAAATGAGAGAATGCAGAATGTAGTGTTACAGTCATAGCTAGGGTGTAGAGAAAAATCAACTTAATATGAGGTAGGTCCATTCAAAAGTCTGATGGCAGCAGGGAAGAAGCTGTTCTTGAGTCGGGTTAATACATGACCTCAGACTTTTGTATCTTTTTCCCGAAGGAAGAAGGTGGAAGAGATGTGTGGGGTCCTTAATTATGCTGGCTGCTTTGCCGAGGCAGCAGGAAGTGTAGACAGAGTCAATGGATGGGAGGCTAGTTTGCATGATGGATTGGGCTACATTTCACAATCTTTTGTAGTTCCTTGCGATCTTGGGCAGAGCAGGAGCCATACCAAGCTGTGATACAACCAGAAAGAATGCTTTCTATGGTGCATCTGTAAAAGTTGTTGACAGTCATAGTTGACTGTCATAGCTGACATGCCAAATTTCCTTAGTCTTCTGAAAAAGTAGAGGCATTGGTGGGCTTTCTTAATTATAGATCATGTACCAACCAACTCAAGAACATCTTTCCTGCTACCGTCAGACATTTGAATGGACTACTCCACATTAAGTTGATCTTTCTTTACACCCGGTATGACTAACATTACATTCCTCATTCTCTCCTTTCCTTCTCTATGAACGACATGCTTTGTATGTTTGGTGTGAAAGGAACAATATGTTTCACTGTAGACTAATACGTGTGACAATAATAAATCTCTCTCTTCCTCAGCATCTATCACTTCGACCAAGCCTTCAGTCAAACACTCTAATCTTACCTAATGTGACTCATAATTATTGATGTGGGTGGAATAATGATGTAGAGAAAAGACTTGCCTTTAACTGGCATCTTTTAGGGCATTGTTATTCAAAGGCAGTGCTTTTGAAGTTTATCCACTGTTCTAAGCTAAATAAACATGTAGCAGTCAATCAGCGCATTGTGAGCTCCTGCAAATAACCATGATGAGAGGATTTGTTTCTGCAGTGATAATCTCCAAAGAAAACTTGGAGCATTTCTGAGATGTGGCAAGGTGTGAGAAAAACGCAACTTCTTTTTTTTAAACAGCAAGTACCTGTTGCCTGTGAAGTAATAACTCGCTCATTCACATTAAGGCCAGAAGATGCAAGGATAATCTTTTGTTGGGCTGAATACAACCCAAATCAATGCAACCCTCTCACAACAACGCTGCTTATTTATATAACACTTCTAACATTTTTAAAGCATCCTCTCTGCACTTCCGAAAGTTTTTAGGTTTATTTATTAGTGTCACAAGTAGGCTTACATTAACACTGCAATGAAGTTACTGTGAAAATCCCCTAGTTGCCGCATTCGGGTACACTGAGGGAGCATTTAGCATGCTCAATGCACCTAACCAGCACGTCTTTAAGACGGTAGAAGGAAACTGGAGCATCTGGAGGAAACCCATGCAGACATGGGGAGAACATGCAGACTCTGCACAGACAGTGACCCAAGCCAGGAATTGAACCCAGACCCCTAGCACTGTGAGGCAGCCGTGCTAACCATTGTGCCATCATGCTGGTCTCAGTACCATCCAGCGCTCCACCCTGTGATACCACCTTCAGTCCCTGATGCCTTTATTGAAGTTGTGTTTATGGGGCAAGCAAGTGTCATTCATACCCAATTTTTCTTATATAGGGCATCAATGGCAAGAAAAGAGCCAAATGGAATGCATCCCTCACTAGGATCAGAACGAGTCTGAGACCAACTCAACATCTTCCGAGCAGAGTTCCAGTGCTCTGAAATCCACTGTGAAAGATAAGACACAGGAGCTCAAAAAACAGAAACAACCAAGAAAATGGCAACTCCTCCAGACTGAACTACCAGCATTATAGCAGTGAAGACCAACCAGGAATGTTGAGAATGTGCACAGATCTAAGGAACTTTCAATGAAGCTTTGAAAATATCTCACTACTCCATGACAATCATTGAAGCCATTATGCCACAACCTGCCAAGACAAAGGGCTTTCCCACATTCAATGTGAAGGATCGATAACACCAGATGACAATGGATAAAAGCAGCTGTTTTGGATGCTGTTTGGGAAGTACAGATTGTTGCACCCACCTTTCTATTGCTCCAGTAGAGTATCAACACTAACAACGTTGGATAATGAATAATCAGCCAGAGCAGAAGCAATTCTGGGCAGCATAATGGCACAGTGGTTAGTGCTGCTGCTTTATAGCTCCAGAGACCCAGGTTCGATTCCCAGCTTGGATCACTGTCTGTGTGGAGTTTGCACATTCTCCCTGTGTCTGTGTGGGTTTCTTCCGGGTGCTCTGGTTTCCTCCCACAGTCCAAAGATATGTGTGGGTTAGATGCATTGGCTAAATTGCCCCTTAATGTCCCGAGATGCATAGGTTAGACGGGAGTGAATATGTGGGGCTATGGGCATAGCGTCTGGGTGGGACCATTGTTGGTGCAGATTTGATGGGCTGAATGGCCTCTTTCTGCTCTGTAGGATTTGCCAATTGATGTGTTAGAACATACAACCCTACACTGCAAAAACAGGCCCTTTGACCTATCGAGTTTGCGTCGACCACAATCCCACCAGGCCTTATCCCTACACATTTACCTGCTAACCCCTCTAACCTACACATCCCAGGACACTAAGGGACAATTGTTTCATGGCCAATCAATCTAACCTGCACATCTTTCAACTATGAGAGGAAACCGGAGCATCTGGAGGAAACCCATGCAGACATGAGGAGAATGTGCAAATTCCACACAGACAATGACCCAAGCCAGGAATCGAACCCGGATCCCTGGAGCTGTGAAGCAGCAGTGCTAACCACTGTGCTTCCGTGCCACCCAGAATCGCTTCCATTCTGTAGTGGTGTAATGGAAAAGGTCATTAGTGACCATGGTTGGAATCTATTGGAGAGAGCTCAGCAGCGGAACTTGAACAAGAAGAAATTGTAATTGAAGATGCTGGAAGTCAAGTAAATCAGTCACGGGCTGAGTGTGACAAGAGTTCACCCTGATCCTGAAACTGAGAGAGCTGGAGCTGAGATGAAAAATCAATGGATATGAAGATGGTGCGATGAACTTGTGAAATATCCAACCAAGTTTCTGCCCAGTTTGTTACTGGAGCGTGAAACTCCACTCCAGCTCACTGCAAAGCGTGTTCAATGGTTTGGGACACAGAGTGAGAAGTAGCTTTCATTTGCACCAAATAACTAATGACAACATCACTAGCGTGGAAGTATTAACGTGTCAACGACCAACTCAGTCTGCAGTGTGAGCCAGTCAATCAGGGCTTGGGGCAATTCGCAGGCAGCAAGGACAACCAGCTGCAGTTGGATCCAGAACATTAACACAAACTGAACAACGCCACACACAGATTGGGCAAAAGTGGTGTCACGGTGGCACAGTGGTTAGCACTGCTGCCTCACAGCACCAGTGGCCTGGGTTTGATTCCCAGCTTGGGTCGCTGTCTAGGTGGAATCAAATTCTGTGACCAAATTCCCCTCCAACTAGCTTTTCAAGTTTGCTGACAACACCACCATAGTGGGTCGGATGTCAAACAATGATGAGATGGCGTACAGGAATGAGATAGAGAATCTAGTGAACTGATGCGAAGATAATAATTTCTCTCTCAATGTCAATAGAACAAAGGAGATTGTTATCGACTTCAGGAAGCGTAGAGGAGAACATGCCCCTGTCTATATCAATGGGTACGAAGTAAAAATGGTCATGAGCTTCAAGATTTTAGGTGTCCAGATCACCAACAACCTGTCCTGTTCTCCCCATGCTGACACTATAGTTAAGAAAGCCCACCAATGCCTCTACTTTCTCAGAAGACAAAGGAAATTTGGCATGTCAGCTACGACTCACACCAATTTTTACAGATGCACCATAGAAAGTATTCTTTTTGATTGTATCTGTCATGTGTCACGAAGGCCCCCTTGAAGAACATTTACCCGCAAGTCGGAGGCCGAATGCCCATGACTGCTGAAGTGTTCGCCCACAGGAAGGGAACTGTTTTGCCTGGTGATTGTTGAGCGATGCTCATTCATCCGCTGTTGTAGTGTCTGCATGGTCTCCCCAATGTACCATGCTTCGGGACATCCTTTCTTGCAACGTATTAGGTAGACAACGTTGGCCGAGTTGCAAGAGTATGTACCGTGTACCTGGTGAATGGTATCCTCACGTTTGATGATGTCGTCCATGTCTATGATCTGGCATGTCTTGCAGAGGTTGCTGTGGCAGGGTTGTGTGGTATTGTGGTCACTGTTCTCCTGAAGGTTGGGTAGTTTGCTGCGAACAATGATCTGTTTAAGGTTGTGCGGTTGTCTGAAAGCAAGAAGTGGGGGGGTGGGGATGGCCCTAGCGAGATGTTCATCGTCATCGATGACATGTTGAAGACTCCGGAGAAGATGTCGTAGCTTCTCCGCTCCGGGGAAGTACTGGACAACAAAGGGTACTCTGTCCACCTTGTCCCGTGTTCGTCTTCTGAGGAGGTCAGTGCGGTTTATCGCTGTGGCACGTTGGAACTGTTGATTGATGAGTCGAGCGCCATATCCTGTTCTCATGAGGGCATCCTTGTAACCCCATATATTTACCCACAGCTTGGTATGGCTCCTGCTCTGCCCAAGACCGCAAGGAACTACAAAATGTTGTGAACTAAACCCAATCCATCATGCAAACCAGCTTCCCATCCATTGACTCTGTCTACACTTCCTCCTGTCTCGACAAAGCAGCTAGCATAATTAAGAACCCCACACAACTTGGACATTCTCTCTTCCATTTTCTTCCGTTGGGAAAGAGATACAAAAGTCTGAGGTTATACGTACTAACCGACTCAAGAACAGCTTCTTCCCTGCTGCTGTCAGACTTTTGAATGGTCCTACCTTGCATGAAGTTGATCTTTCTCTAAACCCTACCTATGACTGTAACACTACTCTCTGCACTCTCTCCTTTCCTTCCCTATTAATGATATGCATTTTTTAGCACGCAAGAAACAATACTTTTCACTGTATGTTAATATATGTCACAACAATAAATCAGATCAAAGTCTGAACATTCTTCCCGTATAGATTTTCTCTGGATGTTCCGGTTTCCTCCCACAGTCCAAAGACGTACAGGTTAGGCTGACTGGCCATGTTAAATTGACCCTAGTGTCAGGGAATTAGCAGGATAAATATATGGGATTGCGGGAACAGGATCTGGGTGGGATCATGGTCAGTGTAGACTCAATGGGCTGAATGGCCTCCATCTGCATTGTAGGGATTCTATTCTGTGAGTGCTTTGCTGTTGGCTTTGTCTGTGAGCATTTTAACCAGATTGGGGGAGTCAAAGTGAATGGAGCGTTGTCGTCAGAACTTCAAAGCATCTTTCCCGAGCCACTTCAATCTGCTCAAAAGCAAATGTTGCTTCATTTACAGAGGTGTTATCTGGCAGAGAATTACAAACAGGGGGATTTGATATAGATCACTGACGTGCTGTCGAGAACTACACGCCCTTTGAAGGAAGTTGCTGATGTTAATACAGACTGTGGAATCTTCCAGGTTCAACGAGAAACAATAGTGAGACATGTTTCCGGAATCATCCACCCAGCAGAGACATTGAGTCTGACAGTCAAATGTCTCGATCAGATCAAGCAAACTACATAGCAAGATACAACTCCCTATTGATCTATTAATGAGAAGATGGCCAAAAACCATCAAGGAGACACTTACTGCTATAATAGAGAGAGTATCATAGATGCCTACAATGCAGAAGGAGGCTATATTGAGTGGCATGGACAGAGTGAATAGTCAGATGCTTTTTCCTAGGGTAGAAATGTCAAGTACTCAGGGACATAAGTTTAAGATGCAATGGGAGAAGTTTAGAGAGATGGCAAGGCAGAGGGTAGTGAGTGTCTGGAATGTGCTGCTGGGGAGGTGGTGGGAGCAGGTACGATAGCAGGAACAACTAGACAAATGCATGAATAAGATGAGAATAGAAGGATCTGGACTCTGGAAGTGCATACAGTTTTAATTTAGGCAGGCATCAGGGCTGAAGGGCCTGTTCCTGTGCTGTACTGTTCTTTGTTCTTTGCATTTGGCTCATCAAGGTTGCACTGACTCTTTGAGAGCATCGAACCCAGGCCCGCTCCCTCTGCCCTATCCCCGTAACCCCATACATTTACCCACTAATCCCCATAGCCTACACATTTTGGGACACTAAGGGGCAATTTACCATGGCCCATTCACCTAACCTGCACATCATTGGAGTGTGGGAAGAAATTGGAGCACCTGGAGAAAACCCATGCAGACACGGGGTGAATGTGCAAACTCCACACAGACTGTGAACCGAGGTCGGAGTTGAACCCTGGTCCCTGGCACTGTGAGATTGCGGTGCTAACCATTGTTGCCCTGTACTGGGTCTACAGAGCTGAAACATATCTTGGGGACCAGTGAGGAGTCTGAGAAAGGCAAGAGGAATGCTCGAATGACCAAACAGTGGGATCCAAGATGTATCAGGAAATGCAGTTAACACAGGCACAACCTAACACTCCAACTGCTATATTTTTATGCTGATTTATTAGCCTGGAACTTGGTATCTTTACGCTAAAAGATCCACAGGGCCACATGACCCGGAGGCATTTATACAATTTGCATCACAAATGGGGGCATGCAAAGTATTTCTTAAACACCCAGAGCTGATCCTATTCACGAGTAATTTACAAAGAACTTCCAACTCTCTCTTGTCCCTCACACAGAGGACGGGAGTTTAATTCCACCCACTGGAGCTGGTTGGGAGGTGGAGGGGAGGGGCTGTGGGATCACGGAGGAGGGCTTAATGCAATTGTGTGAGGACTCCCAGGAATCACCGCCCCCCCCCCCCCCCCCCCCCCCCACCCCCACCCCCACCACACCCTTCCCATCGCCCTGGCTGGTGGATGGGGTCACTGCCAGAGGATGCAGTCTTAGAGCACTCTGCATCATAGATTCATAGAAACCGTACACTGCAGAAGGAGGCCATTCAGCCCATCTGCTCTGTACAATCCCACCTAAGCCCTATTCCTGTACCCCTCACATTTACCTTGCCAATCCCCAGACAATTTATCATGGCCAATCAACGTAACCCGCACATCTTTGGGCTGTGGGAAGAATGATGTGGAGATGCCAGCGTTGGACTGGGGTAAACAGGGTAAGACCTCTCACAGCAACAAGTTAAAGTCCTTCGTCAGATGAGGAAAGAGCAGTGCCCCGAAAGCTAGTGGCGTTTGAACATAAGAACATAAGAAATAGGAACAGGAGTAGGCCATCCAGCCCTTCAAGCCTGCCCCGCCATTCAATAAGATCATGTCTGATCTGCAGTGGTTCAGTATCACTTTCCCGCTTTCTCCCATAACCCTTAATTCCCTTGTCAATCAAAAGCCTATCCACTCTTGACTTAAATATGTTCAGTGAGGAAGTTTCCACCACTTCAACAGGCAGGGAATTCCAAAGATTCACCATGCTTTGAGTGAAGAAATTCCTTCTCAACTCTGATCTGAACCGCCCCCCTCTAATCTTGAGGCTGGGCCCTCTAGTCCTGCTATCTTTGTTAAACGGGAAGAGTCTCTCAACCTCTACCCTATCCATCCCCTTCATTATCTTATACGTCTCTATAAGATCCCCTCTCAGCCTTCTAAACTCCAAAGAGTACAAACCTAGCCTATTTAGTCTCTTCTCATAATCCAACACCCTCATCTCCGGTATCAGCCTAGTGAACCTTCTCTGCACCCCCTCCAAGGCCAATATATCCTTCCTCGAATGCGGCGACCAAAACTGCACACAGTACTCCAACTGTGGCCTCACCAGTACCCTATACAGCTGTAAAAGTACCTCCCTACTTTTATATTCTATCCTCCTAGCTATAAAGGCCAACATTACATTCACCTTCTTGAACACCTGCTGCAGCTTCAGACTGTGTTTTTGCGATTCATGCACAAAGACCCCCAGGTCCCTCTGCACTGTCGCATGCTGCAGCTTTTCGCCATTTTGCCGTTTGCTACTAAATGAACTTGTTGGACTTTAACCTGGTGTTGTGAGACTTCTTATTGTGGGAGGAAACTGGAGGACCCTGAGGAAACCCACACAGACACAGGTAGAATGTGCAAACGCTGCATAGACAGTGACCCGAGGCCGGAATTGAACCCGGGTCTCAGGTGCTGTGAGGCAGCAGTGCTAACCCACTGTGCCAATATGCTGCCCTCACGGGTGGAGAATAAATGGATCTTTAAAAGAGAGAGACTCCGCTTGAAATCACGTAGCCTGTGAGGGGAGTAAGGACCAGAAGTGTTTGCTGGAAATGTTTGATGCTGTAGAAATAGGAGGAAGCTTGCAGGGAGAATAAATGCTGATATCAACCAGATGGGCCGAATGGCCTGTTTCTGTGTCACCCTCTACATTAAGAGAATAAAAGGACACAGAGAAAAGGTTACTGGATCAAGGATCAGTCAATGATCTTATTGAATGTTGGAGCAGGCTCAAAGGGCGCCCAGTCCATCAAACCAACCTCCCATCCGTTGACTCTGTCTACACTTCCCATTGCCTCGGCAAAGCAGCCAGCATAATTAAGGATTCCACGCACGCTAGACATTCTCTCTTCCACATTCTTCCGTTGGGAAAAAGGTACAAAAGTCTGAGGATATATACCAAAGGACTCAAGAACAGCTTCTTCCCTGCTGCCATCAGACTTCTGAATGGACCTACCTCACATTGATCTTTCTCTACACCCTACCTGTGACTGTAACACTACATTCCGCACTGTCTCCTTTCCTTCTCTATGAACGGTATGCTTTGTCCTCACAAGAAACAATACTTTTCACTGTTTAAAGTTAAAGTTTATTCATCACAACTAGGCTTACATGAGCACCTCAATGAAGTTAGAGTGAAACTCCTAAACTCGCCAAAATCCGGCACCTGTTTGGGTCTATGCACCCTAACCAACATAGCCTTTCGGACTGTGGGAGGAATCTGGAGCACCCAGGGGAAATCCATGGGGAGAATGTGCAGACTCCACACAAACAGTCACACGAGGACCCCTCGTGCTGTGAGGCAGCAGTGTTAACCCGTTTACTAATACGTGTGACAATAAATCAAATCAAAATGGCCCATTCAATCTATGACTTTCCACTTTTTTTTGTCTTTATTCTCGGTAATAAATAAGGCATCTGTTTCTACAAAATCTCTTTTTTTTTAAGTGTGCGCAAGGGAAAGTTGGAATGAAGAGCTTTTGAAGACCAGCAAAAAGCCATTCTATCATTTTCCCGATAGAGTAAATGTTACAAAGGCCCCTGTTGGAGCAGTTGTGATGGCACGGACTCACCTCAGTTACACTGACCTCTTTTCCAGTTTGGATGACGGAAATAATTACCTCTGACGAAGACGGGAGCTGAACGCGTGGGTCACAACAAATGGCTTGGTGTCTGCTATCAACCAAAGGCAAAATTGGAAGAGGCTTTTTATCTAACGGCAGCCCTGCTGAATTCTAAAAATATCATCGTCTGATGTATCAACTGGAGATGTTTTCATCAGTGGATCTGCGTCCCTGCGGCTCCCGGGAAGACTGCAGGAAATTTTCACTCCAGTGTTGTACTTTATGTAGGACACTGATAATTAGTGACAGAATTCCGAACAGTGTTGGAGAAACAAAGGAAGAGTCCATCTCCGGAAACACAGCTGGGTCCCATATCAGTTCATCATTCAACTGTAACTCCAGGACACTGGCAAACATTTATTGACCTTTATAAAACATCGAGCTTAGATTGGTCTATTTAAAAATGGGCACTTTGAAACAAGACCTGAATTAGACTGGACATTGCGTCATTCTTCCTTCTGTCTGGGGAAATGTGCATACAGTTTACGTAAACACTCTGTCCAGCAACGCACAGAGATCTGGCCCACAAACATGAAATCCCGACAGTGCAGAAGTTTGGCCCATTGAGTCTGCGCCAACTCTCCAAAAGGGCATCTATGCCCATAACCTCATACATTTACCATGGCCGATCCTACACGTCCTTAGACTGTGGGAGGAAACAGGGGTATCCAGTGGAAACCCACACAGACATGGGGAGAACATGCCAACTCCACACAAGCAGTGATCCGAGCTGGGAATCGAACCCGCGTTTCTAGCACTGAGAGGCAGCAGTGCTAACCACTGTGCCACCGTGCTCTTTCAGGTCAGTGTTGACCGAATAAGAACAGTTGGTGATGTTAGTGGGCATATGCTAAACAGGGTTGTAACAGATTCCCTCATCTCTCAATTCAGTGTAGGCGTCATCCTGTTTTTGAAGCTGTTTATTTGAAGTGATGTTAGGTAAGGCATGAAAGAAAGACTGTACAAACACATTAAGCATTTATCCGCTGCTGACTGTAATCACCATATTCTGGTCATTAAAAACAGATTATCTGGTTATTATTTCTTTGCTGGAGAGGTGGCAAGCTCCCAGAGAAATTCCCGGCCAATTATGATTTTGGATCACGGTCGCAGTCGTTAAAAAATGAACAGAGCTCGATGGAACAATTCTCTAATTACTGTCAACTCCACAATCTGCCCGTGCTCTCATCCAGGTGTTTAAATGGGTGAGAATGTGGAATTCAGTCCCGCAGGGAGTGACTGAGGCAAAATGCACAGCATAGGAAAACCTAGCATTTAAAAGGAAGCAAGGATAAACTACATGAGGGATAAAGAAAGAGAATGATCTGAGTGGCACAATAGTTAGCACTGCTGCCTCACAGTGCCAGGGTCCCAGGTTCGATTCCCAGCTTGGGTCACTGTCTGTGCAGAGTCTGCATGTTCTCCCCGTGTCTGTGTAGGTTTCCTCCGGGTGCTCCAGTTTCCTCCCACAGTCCAAAAGATGCATTGGTTGGCCATACTAAATTCTTCCTCAGTGTACCCGAACAGGTGCTGGAATGTGGCGACTAGGGGATTTACAGAGTAACTTCATTGCAGTGTTAACGTAAGCCTCGTTGTGACACTAATAAATAAATTTAGTTATGGTGATAGCTGAAATGAAATCAAATGACAGGAGGCATAAAGACCAACATGTACCAGTTGATCTTTTTCTATACTCTTAAAATTCAACACAGTTCAACATAAACAGTGTCATTCCTCCAATTTCACTGGTCTATTGTTTAAAATTTCATTTATCATTTCGGACTGTGGGAGGAAACCGGAGCATCCAGAGAATGTGCGCACCCTGAACAGATAGTGACCCAAGTTGGGAATCGAACCCAGGTCACTGGCGCTGTGAAGCAACAGTGCTAACCACTGTGTCAAGATTTAACAAGCGATGCCTCAAGGTATGACATTTCAACAAGTTTTTTTTAATTCATTCAAGGGACATGGGCTTCGCTGGCTGGGCCAGCATTTATTGCCTATCCCTAGTTGCCCGAGGGCAGTTGAGAGTTAGCTGTAGGTCTGGAGTCACATGTAGGTCAGACCAGCACCCCCGCCCCAAAGCACTCAGTTCACAAATGTCTCTCTTCTGGGCTCTGTTATGAAAAGCAGAAAAATAGAAAACTCAATTTGAGAAGTGGGGGCTCGGGGGGGTTGGATGCAGAGGAAGTTGTTGGGGAGGGGGAACCATGTGGGGTGTTTGGAGGTGCGGTTAATTTTGACATTCCCTGCTGATTGGAAAATTAGTTGGAATGAGTAACATGGATGTGACAATCCACTCAATCTGGCATTGTGTTGTAGCCGGGAGAGAGTGATATTGGATCTGATATAAAGCCAACCCTGTGGCTTCCTCACTTGTATAAAAAAAAACGTTAAAATTGCCACTGCGTTTGTCTGAAAATGCAACAGCCAAAACCAAACCTCTAGTCCCACTAACTCCGTCTTCAACTCATGTTCCCTTTTCTTTGTAGGGGCAGCCAGTAGCAAGTAAACAAGTGGAAAGCTCGAGTAAATGTTTAATGTCTGAAGCTTTTAAATAAATCACAAGTGATTTTGAGTGTGAAGGAGCAATTGGCAGACCGCTGGGTGGCCAGTATCTTCAGGAATGTCTTGCTGATTCCAGCTCTGAAGTCTGATCCAAACTTTATTTATTGTCACGGTGGACAGGGGGGTATCTGCCCTCACCCCTGACCTCACTGGAGACCAGCTCGCTTTCTCTCAGGGGTGATATCAACACAGAGAGGCTGTTTGTTTGTCAGGCTGGGGTGTCCTATCAAGAGGATCAGCTTCCCTTGTCAGGATGTGACTCGTGCTGTCCCTCTACTGGGGCCAGAGCTTTTCACTGAACTTGTTGGTGAGTTTGATGAGGAAATAGAGAACTGTGCACAGGGGTTTGCTGGTGATACAATGGTAGTGTGGAGCCAGTATTACAGACGGGAGCAGAGTGTTGCAACGTGGCAGTAATAGACTGAGTTATTGAATGAATGGGTGTCTGAGTGTGTGTGTGTCAGTGGGTGAGTGAACGGGTCTGTGAGTGTGTCAGTGAGTGAGTGTGTGTGTCAGTGAGTGGGTGAATGAATGCATCACCAGTTCCTCTCAAGACCGTGGGATCTTACTCTGCCTAATTTTGGCTACCTCATTTCCCTACAACATAAAGATGACTACACTTCTGTCATAACCCCTATGAGGTCGATGGAGAATCACTGACAGATCTCCCTGTGGAGCTCATTGAGTATGAGTTCCCCTGACAACAGGCAGTGGCCTGCCCAACTGAAACTCATTGCCTGAGTCTTTTACAAGGCAGGCCTAGGACTGGGCCTGCTGAACTACTTGTCCCAGTCAGGGAGTGGAATTACTTTGCATTCTGTAATAAACTATGTTCCTTTACAGTTGAGCTTCCTGAGTTATTACAATGTCTCAAAAGTACTTTAGTAATAAGACAATTAGATATGCTGACTTAGTGAAGGTTGTATAAATGTAAGTTCTTCGCTTTATCATGGTCCAGCCCTGTTTTTTATTATTCATTTATGGGATATGGGTGTCACTGGCTAGGTCAGCATTTATTGTCCATAAATAAATGCTCCTGAGAAGGTGGCGGTGAACTGTCTTGTTTGAAGCGCTGCAGTCCATGTGATATAGATACAGCCAGAGTGCTGTTAGGGATGGGGTTGCAGGAATATACCCAGTGACTGTGATGGAACAGCCAATATATTTCTGAGTCAGGATGGCGAATGATCTGGAAGGAACTTGCAGGTGATAGTTTTGTACATTATATTGGTCAAATTGCTGATTCCACAACAGCGACTGGCATTCACATAGCACCTTTAATAAACAGGAGAATGTCTCACGGTACCTTATCGAGGTGTAGCCAGTCACAATTGGACTCCAAGACACACGGAACTATTAGCTGCGCAGCTCAAGAAAAAGCTCGGGCAATAGGTTTTAAAGGATTTTTTAAACAGCCTTGGGTGACTGTCTATGAGGAGTTTGCATGTTCTCCTCGTGTCTACGTGGGTTTCCTCTCAGGGCTCCAGTTTCCTCCAATGCTCCAAAGATGTGCAGATTAGGTTGATTGGCCATGCTAAGTTGACCCTAGTGTCAGGGGGCATTAGCAGGCGTTAAGGGAATAGAGCCTGGGTGGGATTATGGTCAGTGCTGACCAGATGGGCCTCCTTTTGCATTGTAGGAATTCTATGATTCTGTGAGACGAGAAGGGGGAGAGATTATAAAGATAGGGAGAGAAAACATCATGAAGAGATTTAAACACAAGTGCAATGTAAGTATGTATATCTTGTATGTTGGGATCTGGGGTGCGGACTGCCCCTTTAAGGGTAAGAGTGTGGTGACCCCTAGGCCATTAGCTCTGTCCAGTGTGGAGCTCTGTTGGATAGTGTTAGAGGTGGCTGTATTATCAAAACCTTTAATCACATTTTAGTTATGTTTTAAGTTTCCTTTCCACTTTGTTTTGGGTGGTTCCTTCCTTTTTGGGGGCTGGTCCCCCATTAGCTTGATATAATTTATTCATTTAATCAAAAAAAGGTTGACGGTGGATGAACGCGTACCTTAGAGGTTCACAGCATGGAAACAGGCCCTTCGGCCCAGCCTGTCCGTGCCGCCCAGCTTTTCCCCACTAAGCTAGTCCCAATTGCCCTCGCTTGACCCATATCCCTCTGCAACCTCCTTCAATAAACACCTCCCAGTACACACACCAACCTCGCGATTCTTGACTCCCCTTAGTCCACAGGGGTAAACATAATAAGAAAGATTCGGAATTTGAAGCTGAAGGCTTTCAGTAGGCGGAGCTGGTGTGAGTCAGTGAGAATTGGATTCAGGCAAGCATGGAGTGGTACGCATTCAGAGGAACAGACATTTATAAATGTGGTTGTGAGATTTTTTTTCCCTTAAGAACACCTATGTCAGGCGCCTATTCATAGACCACAGCTCAGCCTTCAACACCATTATTCCCAAGAGACTCATGTCCAAACTTTGTGGCCTGGCGCTCTGCAACTGGACCTTAGACTTCCTAAACCACAGACCGCAGTCAGTAAGGATAGGCAACAACACCTTATTTATTTATTAGTCACAAGTAAGCTTACATTCACAATTACTGTGAAAATCCTCCTCCACCATCATCCTCAACCCCAGTGTCCTACAAGGCTGTGTCCTCAGCCCCTTACTATATTCCTTATGTACCTTTGTGTGTGGCCAAATTACCCTCCAACTTGATGATCAAGTTTGCTGATGACGCCACCGTTGTAGGTCAGATCTCAAAACAAATTCAAAGCTGTTGCTCTAGTGCAGTACTGGGATTCGGAGGGGGATGGATACTTTTTTACGTGAAGTTTTTTCAAATGAGGCATTGAATCAAGGTCTGCTTGAGACTTGATTTGATTTATTATCGTCACATGCATTAATATACAGTGGAAAGTGTTGTTTCTTGCGCGCTATACAGACAAAGCATACTGTTCATTGAGAAGGAAAGGAGAAAGCGCAGAGTGTAATGTTACAGATATAGCTAGGGTGTAGGAGAAAGATCCAACTTAATGTGAGGTAGGTCCATTCAAAAGTCTGATGGTAGCAAGGAAGACGCTGTTCTTGAGTCAGTTGGAACGTGACCTCAAACTTCCGTGTCTTTTTCTTGATGGAATAGAGAGTGTTCGGGATGTGTGAGGTCCTTAATTATGCTGGCTGCTTTTCCGAGGCAGCGGGAAGTGTAGACAGAGTCAATGGATTGGAGGCTGTGTGTTGGATTGGGCTACATTCACAACCTTTTGTAGTTTTTTTTGCTGTCTTGGGCAGAGCAGGAGCCCATACCAAGTGTGATACAACCAGAATGAGCACTTTCTGCGATAGTTACTGTACTGCAGTACTGTTAGGGATTCTATGATTTTATGAACCTGCCACCTCATTGTTTCTCCACTCATTTTCTCGCCCACATTCCTGGGACATGTGGTGAACTGACCCTTTGGTGACAGGATCTTATGAAAGACAAATGTGGCAAGGTCTGGAGTGGACCATTAAAATAGCATTTGAACTTTGGAATGGACTCGGATATGGGTTGAGGTTGTTAAAATCCAGAATGGCCCCGAGTTACTCATTAACACGCAACTGTTTGCTTTAGTTGAGTGAGTAACTCTGTGTGGCGCCTCGTGATTTGAAGAGCGAGACAGGTAGAAAAATATTTGACAGTCGCGCATGAAACCCAAAGTTGCTTAGCTCTGTTGTATGTTAATTAACTTTCTGCTGACATTACAGAGGAAGGAATTATTTTACCACACACTGCCACGTTAAATTTCAAGACACAAAGTGAAAGATTTATTTCAAACGGTTACTAATGCAGCTCTTGCCCCTGCCTCTGTGTTTGAACTCTTTTCACCCCGAGTGCCGTGTAATTGTATGCAGCAGTTTACAGTGGTCAGAGGCAACTCCAGCCAATATTGTTTAGAATGCTCTCTGAAAGGTGGGGGGCGGGGGGGGGTGGATAAATACTGACCTTGAATCAAAAGCAATCTCAGGCCTTTGAACTGCATCAGGCAACAAACTCCTGATGGCAGAGAGAATGAGTGTTTGCTTAATGTGAAAATGAGTGTTTGTGTGTCAGGCTTTAATTCTGTTGGTTTTTTGCGTCCTCCATAAGCAGAAATGACACACGCTTTCCGTGTAATTCCTTACCACAGATACGTACACTAACACGCAGTGGCTAAGTCACCACTTTCTTTTAAAAAAGACTGACATTTATGTCGTGCTTTGCACTGCTGCCTCACAGTGCCAGGCATCCGTGTTCGATTCCCAGCTGGGGTCGCTGTCCGTGCAGAGTCTGCACATTCTCCCCATGTCTGCGTGGGTTTCTTCCAGGTGCATAATTAAGGACCCCACGCGCCCCAAACACTCTCTCTTCCACCTTCTTCCGTAGGGAAAAAGATACAAAAATCAGAGGTCACGTACCAACCGACTCAAGAATAGCTTCTTCCCTGCTGCCATCAGACTTTTGAACGGACCCTATCCCTCACTAAGTTGATCTTTCTCTACACCCTAGCTGTGACTCCAACACTATATTCAGCACCCTGTCCTTTCCTTCTCCATGAATGGCATATTTGTGTAGCATGTCAGAAACAGTACACTAATACATGTGACAATAATGAATCAAATCAAATCAGTACAGAAACAGACCATTCGGCCCATCGAACCTGCACAAACAACAATTCCTCATAGCCACTTCTCCATCCCATCCACATTCCTTGAATACCTCACAGGCAAGGATAGCACACTGGCACAGTGGTTAGCACTTCTGCCTCATAGCGCCAGGAAGCTGGGTTAGATTCTGGCTTGGGTCACTGAATATGTGGAGTTTGCACATTCTCCCCATGTCTGTGTGGGTTTCCTCCGGATGCTCCGGTTTCCTTCCATAATCCGGAAGACATGCTGGTTAAGTGCATTGACCCGAATAGGTGCAGAGTGTGGCGACTAGGGGAATTTCACAGTAACTTCATCGCAGTGTTAATGTAACCAATTTGTGACTAATAAATTGAATTTCGGAACTGTGAGATCATGTTGCAACTGTGGTGCTGCCGCACTTGGAATATTGCGTACAGTTCTGGTTGCTGCATTATAAGAAAGGTGTGGAGGCATTGGAAAGGGTGCAGAGGAAGTTTACCAGGTATGGTATGGTGGGAAGGTCTCATGAGGAAAGGCTGAGGGATTTGAGGTTGTTTTCGTTAGAAAGAAAAAATTGAGAGGTGACCTAATTGAGGCATAACAAGATGATCAGAGGGATAGATAGGATGGATAGTGAGAGCCTTTTTCCTCGGATGGTGATGGCTAACAGGAGGGGACATAGCTTTAAATTAAGAAGCAGTAATTATAGAATGGATGTCAGAGGTAGGTTCTTTATTCAGAGGACAGTAAGGGCATGGAACGCTCTGTCTACAGCAGTTGTGGAGTTGCCAACTTTAAGGGCGTTCAAATGATTAGTGGATAGACATACGGATAACAGTGGAATAGTTTAAGTTAGAGGGTCATTAAATTGGTTCCACCGGTCGGCGCAGCATCGAGAGCCGAAGGGCCTGTACTGCGCTGTAATGCTCTATGCTCTAAGAAAACTTAAACTTTAAACAAATGGGGCTACAATATGGATAAACTAGTTAAATGACGGTACAGACTCGAGGGGCCGAATGGCCGGCTCCTGTTCCTCTATACCTTGGCACGTCAATCAATCGAGGCCACTGGTGGCTACTGAGCCTGGACATTCTCTCATCACAACTTCCAGGGTAAACGGCTATTGATGCTTTTTCTAATAGTATTAAATAAAACAGCTGTCAATGAGATGGCAATTCTCCAAGACAGGAACAGCAATAAAACGCACACCAAACTCAACACCAGCAATGGACGCCTGCCAGCACATTGTATTGCAGTGAAATTTCATTGCTTTGTGTTGCGTTACAAAGCACAAAGCGGACTGCTCCCCCGTTTTCATTTTGAGGCCTTTTTTCGTACAGCTGCAGCACGGATGCTCAGTCTGAGCAAATTCGCAAACATCAAAACAAGGCTCGTTCTGAGATCCATCTATCCCATCATAGCTGTCAACATCAGGACCTCAGAAACTGTCTCCTGTGCAAACTCAAGAGTCATGCTCTCCCCATACAGCATGGTGGCACAGTGGTTAACATCGCTGCCTCACAGTACCAGGAACCTGGGTCCGATTCCCAGGTTCGGGTCACTATCTGTGTGGAGTTTGGGTGTTCTCCCTGTGTCTACATGGCTTTCCTCTCACCTCTGACCTGCCTATAATGTGGTGACCAGAACTGCACACATTACTCTAGCTGTGGCCTCACCAAAGTTCTATACAACTCCCACATGACTTCCCTGCTTTTGTAATCTGAGCCTTGGTTAATAATGGCAAGTGTCCCAAATGCCTTTTTCACCACCCCACACTCATGCCCTTTGCCTTCAGGGATCTATGGACAAGCACACCCAAGGGCCCTTTGTTCTGCATATTGTGGAGAAAAGTCTATCACTCTGGACGCACATTCTGCTGAAGCTGAAACCAAACAAGCAAGGAAGATTCAAAGCCTACCAGGATCATTGCTTCCCAGTCTGGCAGTGGGAGGCTGCCTGCAGACAACTGAGACATGGTTCCTTAATACCCCCCAGGGGGGCCTGCAGGCTGACAATAGATCTTAAAGGCCTTTTAATGTAGCCACTTTGCTACCTGCTGCTTGGGGCAGATAGTTCTGTGCAACAAAAGGTTCAGCCCCAAATGTCTGACCAAATCTGGTTAAAATTACAAGTTGGATTTTTTGGAATAATTAGAATTACACAGAAGATTGAACCAGTATATACATTTTTAAACAATTATTCTCCTGAATGCTTGTAATATTTCTTGCGTCATTCAAAAACCAATAATACTCCCACCAAAGCACGAACTATAGTAAACTTCTCAAACTGTATTTTTGTTCACTTTGTAATTAATTTAATGACTTTCAGTTAAGGAGAAAAGAGCTGGGATATATTGGACTGAGAGAAGTTCTCCGATGTTGCTGATGATTACACGTATAAACCATCCTTGTTCAATGTTTGTTTTCAGTCAGACAGCAGAGCAGGTTACTCTGCATACACTTCACAGTGTAGACATGGCATACACAAGCGTTAACGATTAAACACTACCAGTAATTTGACAGGACCTTTGGAAAAAGAATGAAGAGAAGGAAGGATGTGTCCTGAATAATATGCAAGGTTCTACTTAGTGATGTGCTATCATTCACATGAGGCAGGCATCATAAAGATGCATTAAACAAGTTCATTTGTTTCTGATTGAATCATAGAATCCTATAATGTAGGAGGCCTTTCAGCCCATTGACTTTTCAAAAGAGTGTCCTATCCCTGTAACCATTTACCATGGCTATTCAAGGCCATTCAACCCATCAAGTCTACACCAAATTTCCAAAAGTGCATCCTAACCTCGTGCAGTTACCCCAATCGAGGCCACCCAGTCCATACAGTCTGCACTGATTTTCTAAAAGAGCACCCCTACTCCTGTGCCTTTACCATGGCCAGCTGAGGCCATTCAGCCCATTAAGTCTGCACCTACTTTCCAAAAGAACATCCTATCTTTATGCATTTCACATGGAAAATCCAACTAACCTGCACATCTTTGGACTGCAAGAGAAAATCAGAGTGCCTGGAGGAAACCCACACCGACATGGGGAGAATGTTCAAACTCCACACAGTGACCCAAGGCTGGAATTGAACTTAGATCCCTCGCACTGTGAGGCAGCAGTGCTAACCGCTGTGCCAATATGCCACCCATCCAGTTGAAACTTACTTTGACTCTGTCTAGTTTCACAGCACATACTCCCGAGGTATCACAGTGTCCATCCTACCCAGATCAACAAGTTCCTCCAGCCTCCTGAGCCATTTCTCCATCTTGAAGTTGTGTCAGAGTTGATGATACCCTTTGCATATCTATCCCGCTCTCTCCTCTTGACATTCTGGCACCTGGTTCTGGACTCACTGGTGGAGTTGTGACATTTACTTTGAATATTTAATTTCTTCTCCAATGTCAATTACATGCTAATTGGCGACACAATGGCACAGTGGTTGGCAGTGCTGCCTCACAGCGCCAGGGAGCTGAGTTCAATTCCTGGCTCGGGTCACTGTTTGTGTGGACTCTGCACATTCTCCCTGTGTCTGCGTGGGTTTCCTCTGGGTGCTCCAGTTTCCTCACACAATCTAAAAGATATGTGAGGTGCATTGATCTGAACAGGTGCCAGAGTGTGGCGACTAGGGGAATTTCATAATAACTTTATGTGTTAATGTAAGCCTTACTTGTGACTAATAAATAAACTTTAATTCATGAGAGGAAGTGCCTATTTTTGACTGTGCTTTCTTAATTAGGAAGTGAGCTTTCCTGATCATTGAAGCATTGCTTCCTTGGTGCCTCCCTCCTGTGTGTATGGGTACATTCAGCAAGAGTAGCCTGTTTACTTTCAATTATGTTGCAGTCATTCATTTCTGCCCATTTGTGCCACCTTGTGCCACTAATATCAATCTTAACCTGATTTCTCAGATTTATACGATGACTTTACTTCCAAATCCGCTGCCAGGAAAGGCAGTCCAGCAGCATTTCCCAAGCAAATGTACCCAGTATCGAGGTGCTAAACAACCAAAGCCAGCTCGGCTGGGTTGAACATGCTCCTATGCCTGCTCTTCTCTGAACCCTACGTGGCAGGAGAATTCCAGGAATCCGACAGAAAGCCTGTCTTCAAGATGCACTGCAGCAATTCACCAAAGATCCTGTGACAGCAGCTTCCAAACCCATGACCACTTCTGTTTAGAAGGAAAAGGGCAGCAGATACGTGGGAACACCATCACCTGCAAGTTACCCTCCAAACCATTCACCATCCTGAGTTGGAAATATATCGGCTGTTTGTTCACAGTCGATGGGTCAAAATCCTGGAATAACCTCCCTAACTGTATTGTGGGTCAACCCACAGCACGGGGACTGCAGCGATTTAAGAAGGCAGCTCACCACCACCTTCTCAAGGGGCAACTAGGGATGGGCAATAAATGCCGGCCCAGCCAGCGACACCCATGTCCCACAAGTGAATGAACAAAAAAAAAAAGGACGTCCTCATACAGGCCAACACATTATAAGGATCTCAATCTTGGGCGTAACAAAGTGGAGAAGGGTAATTTGGGAAGGCACCATCGGGAATGTGCAGGGGTCCTGTCAAGGCAACAGAGAGCGCACACACTTCCAAGCCCCTCATCTAACAAACTCTTCAAGCACCCCTACACCCCATCCTGTCTACCAGCCGTGTGGCAGAGTTTCCAGACCACACTTCGGACTCAATCAACTACCCGAGAGCCCATCAAACCGAACCGAACCGGAGGCCAATCGTCCTCTCTCCCCGGAGCGAGATTATCGCACGTTTGGTATAACTCCTACAGGACGCGACTGGCCTACTCCAGCAGAAGGTATTTACATAACACTCATCTTCTCCTGCAAATCAGCCGATGCGGGTTTTTTAAAGAAAGGATCCAGACATTACAGCAGATGCACAAGTGCATTTTATAATGCAGTAAGGCATTAATCTTCCACTGTAGGTGGAACCATGCCTCATTAAGCCCTCAAAGCCTCTTTGTCTTTAAGTAAACAGAACCTCAGGTCAGAGAGAGTTTAATTGTACTTTATACGTATTATTCACAGGATGTGGGCGTCGCTGGCAAGGCCAGCATTTATTGACCTCCTTAATTACCCTTGGGAAGGTGGTGGTGAGCCAGCCTTCTAAAGCACTGCAGTCCGTACAGCCCTAGTGCTGTTTAACTGGGAGTTTCTGTCCCAGAGCTGATGAAGGAACCACAGTGTGTTTCCATGCTGATTTGGAGGGCACGCTTAACCTGGGTGGCACAGTGGTTGACACTGCTGCCTCACAGCGCCAGGGCCTTGGGTTCGATTCCTGCCTTGGGTCACCGTCTGCACGTTCTCCCTGTGTCTGTGCGGGTTTACTCCGGGTGTTCCAGTTTCCCCCCCACAATCTGAAAGACGTGCTGGTCGGCCAAATTCTCCCCCCAGTGTACCCGAAGAGGCACTGGAGTGTGGTGACTAGGGGATTTTCACAGTAGCTTCATTGCAGTGTAAATGTAAGCCTACTCGTGAACTAATCAATTAACTTTAAAAGCATGTGTCGGCTGCTCTCGCCCTGCTGACTGGTAAGATTTGAACGGGGCTGTGGAAGGAGCTGCTGTATATTTTGTAAGATGGTACACACTGTGCCCCAATTATAGAGGAAGTGAATGTTTAATGGTAGAAAAATCTGCCACAATTTCTATCAGGATGTGACTTTCATGTAAATTTGGTTCTGGTAGTTCACTGTTACTGAGTGGCCGACAGAATTTACAATTCCCCTTGTGGTTTTCCCTCCCAAATGTATCCCCACAGGTCAGCTTTGATCAACACTGCACTGTCTCTGTAGAGACACGGGTAATTAGATTTTATCTCCCTGACTGGATTCTTCAGACTGATGTCTACTTTCTCTAACAATACTGCTGTCTGCAAGTCCTTCCCCAAGCAATAATCAGCCTGAACTGTATCAACACTTCAATTCTAAGTGTAAACATCTTGGTTGTTCTGAAGTATCTCGGAGTGCAACCCTTTCCCTATAGGCAACTTTTAAAATAACTCTGCTATATTTGTAAGACCATCATAAAATATCTGAAATGTTTCTTTTACTATATTGAAGCATTTTGGGGCGGCACACAGTGATAAACACTGCTGCCTCACAGCAGGGACCCGGGTTCAATTCTGGCCTCTAGCCACTGCCCGTGTGAAATTTGTACATTCTCCCCATATGTGCATGGGTTTCCTCCGGGTGCTCCGGTTTCCTCCCACTCTTTCTCTTGCACACACACATTCCCTCTCTCTCACACACACACACACATTCCCTCTCTCTCACACACACACACATTCCCTCTCTCTCTCTCTCACACACACATTCCCTCTCTCTCTCAACACACATTCCCTCTCTCTCTCTCTCTCACACACATTCCTCTCTCTCACACACACATTCCTCTCTCTCTCTCTCACACACAAATTCCCTCTCTCTCACACACACATTCTCTCTCTCACACACACATTCCTCTCTCTCTCACACACACACACATTCCCTCTCTCTCACCACACACATTCCCTCTCTCTCACCACACTCCCTCTCTCTCACACACACATTCCCTCTCTCTCACACACACACACATTCCCTCTCTCTCACACCACACACATTCCCTCTCTCTCACTCTCTCACACACATTCCCTCTCTCTCTCACAACACAACATTCCCTCTCTCTCTCACACCACACATTCCCTCTCTCTCACACACACAATTCCTCTCTCTCTCCACACACACATCCTCTCTCTCTCTCACACACACATTCCCTCTCTCTCACACACCATTCCCTCTCTCTCACACACACACATTCCTCTCTTCTCACCACCACACACATTCCTCTCTCTCACCACACACATTCCCTCTTCACACCACACATTCTCTCTCTCTCACACACACACATTCCCTCTCTCTACACACACACACATTCCCTCTCTCTCTCCAACACACACATTCCCTCTCTCTCACCACACACACATTCCCTCTCTCTCACACACACATTCCCTCTCTCTCACACACACATTCCCTCTCTCTCACACACACACATTCTCTCTCTCTCACACACACACCACATTCCTCTCTCTCACCACACACACACACATTCCCTTCTCTCTCTCTCTCACACACACATTCCCTCTCTCTCTCTCTCTCACACACACATTCCCTCTCTCTCTCTCTACACACATTCCCTCTCTCTCACACACACACAACATTCCCTCTCTCTCACACACACACACACACACACACATTCCCTCTCTCTCACACACACCGACATTCTTTCTCACGCACGCTCTTACCTCTCCCATATCTCTCTCCCACTTACACTATTGTCCCTCTTTTACACATAGTTCCCTCTCTCTCACACACATGTACACTTGCACACTCACTTCTCTCCTTCTCTTTCTCACACATACACACACTCACCTCTCCCTTGCTCCGTAGTCATGTCTCCTCCCACTCCATTGCCAGCTGCCTCCCTCACTCCGTGGGCGTCTCCCCTCCTACACCCTTACCCTCCCAGCCCTCTGCTCTCAGCCATTTACCCCTACCACATTGCCGCTTGTCCCCCAATCCCCTGGCCGCTGCCTCCCTCTTGAGTGTCCTCAACCCCTCACTCTGCTGTTCCTCACCTTTAGACTCCTCCCCTTCAGCTTCACTCGGCTCTTCCCTCATTCCACCTTTCCCTTGGCCTCTCCCTCTACCATCACTCCGCCTCTCCCTCCTCCTCCTCCTCCTCCCCTCCTCTCCTCCACCCCCCTCCCCTCGCCTCTCCCTCCCCCTCGCCTCTCCCTCTCTCCTCCTCTCCCTCCACTCTCCCCCTCCCGCCTCCTCCCTCCCTCTCCTCTCTCCTCACTCCTCCCTCCCCTCCTTCCTCTCCTCCTCTCTCCCTCCACCCCTTCCCCTCTCTCTCCCTCCTCCAACCCTCCCTCCCTCCTCCTCTCCCTCCCTCCTCCTCCTCTCCCTCCGCCTCCCTCCTCACCTCCACACTCTCCTCCTCCTCTCCTCCACCCTCCCTCCTCCTCCTCTCCTCCTCCTCCTCTCTCCTCCACCCTCCCTCCTCTCCTCCCTCCACCCCTCTCTCTCCCTCCACCCCTCCCTCCCTCCCTCTCCTCTCTCCTCCACCCTCCTCCTCCCTCCTCTCCTCCACCACCCCTCCCCCCTCCCTCCCCCTCCCTCCTCCTCTCCTCCACCCCTCCCTTCCTCCTCTCCCACACCCTCCCTCCTCCTCCTCTCCCTCCACCCCTCCCTCCTCCTCCTCTCCCTCCACCCCTCCCCTCCCTCCTCCTCCTCTCCATCCACCTCTCCCTCCACTCCTCCTCTCCTCCCCCTCTCCACCCTCTCCCTCCTCCCCTCTCCTCATTCCCTCCTCTCCCTCCTCACTCTCCTCCACCCTTCTCTCCTCCCTCCTCTCCCTCCACTCCTCCTCCTCCTCCCTCCTCCTTCCTCCTCCTCTCCCTCCCCCTCCCTCCCTCCTCCTCCTCCCTCCACCCCTCCTCCCTCCTCCCCACCTCCCTCCTCCTCTCCCTCCTCTCCCTCCATCTCCCTCACCCCCTCCTCCCTCTCCCTCCACCCTCCCTCCTCCTCCTCCTCCTCCACCTCCTCACCCTCCCCCCGCACCCTCCCTCTCCCTCCTCCCCTCCTCCTCTCCCTCACTCCCTCTCCTCCACCCTCCCTCCTCCTCCTCTCCTCCACTCCCTCCCTCCTCCTCCTCTCCCTCCACCCTCCTCCTCCTCCTCCCTCCTCCTCCCTCCCTCCCTCCTCCTCCTCTCCTCCACCCCTCCCTCCTCCTCCTCTCCCCTTCCCCTCCCTCCTCCTCCTCCTCCACCTCCCCCCTCCTCCTCCTCCTCCCCTCCCTCTCTCTCCTCTCCCTCCCCCCTCCCTCCTCCTCCTACCTCCCTCCCCCTCCTCCCCCTCCTCTCTCCCTCCTCCTCCTCTCTCCCTCTCCCTCCCTCCCCCTCCCCTCCTCCTCCCTCCCCCCCTCCTCCTCCCTCCCTCCTCCTCCTCCTCCCTCCCTCCTCCTCCCCCTCTCCTCCCCCTCCACCCTCCTCCCTCCCGCTCCACCCTCCCTCCCTCCCTCCTCTCCTCCCTCCCCCCCCTCCCTCCTCCTCCTCTCCTCCACCTCCTCCCCTCCTCCTCTCCCTCCACTCCCTCTCTCCTCCCTCCCTCCTCCCTCTCCTCTCTCCTCTCCTCCTCTCCCTCCCTCCTCTCCCTCCCTCCTCCTCCCTCTCCCTCCACCCTCCCTCCTCTCCCTCCACCCTCCTCCCCTCCCTCCCTGCACCCCTCCCTCCTCCTCCTCTCCTCCACCCCCTCCTCCTCTCCTCTCCCTCCCTCCCTCCTCCTCCTCTCCTCCCTCCTCTCCTCCCTCCTCCTCCTCCTCTCCCTCCCCCCCTCCCTCCTCCTCCTCCTCTCCCTCCACCCCTCCCTCCTCCCTCCTCTCCCTCCCCTCCCTCCTCCTCTCCTCCACCCCTCCCTCCTCCTCTCCCTCCCCCTCCCCCTCCCTCCTCTCCTCCTCCCTCCCTCCTCTCCTCCCCCCCTCCCTCCTCCTCTCCCTCCTCTCCCTCCACCCCTCCACCCCTCCCTCCTCCCTCTCCCTCCCTCTCCTCCTCTCCTCCACCCCTCTCCTCCCCTCTCCTCCACCTCCCCTCTCTCCCCTCCCTCCTCCTCCTCCCTCCTCCTCTCCCTCCACCCCTCCCCTCCCTCACTCCTCCCTCCCCTCCCCTCCACCCTCCTCCCTCTCCTCCCCCTCCCTCCCTCCCTCCCTCCACCCCTCCCTCCTCCTCCTCCCCTCCACCTCCCTCCTCCTCCTCCTCTCCCCTCCCACCCCTCCTCTCCCTCCTCCCTCCTCCCTCCTCCCTCCCCCCTCCCTCCTCCCTCCCTCCCTCCCTCTCTCCTCCTCTCCCTCCACCCCTCCCTCCTCCTCCTCTCCCTCCCCCCTCCTCCTCTCCTCCTCCCTCCTCCTCTCCCTCCACCCCTCCTCCTCTCCTCTCCCTCCCCCCTCCTCCCTCCTCTCCCTCCTCCTCCTCCCCTCCCTCCACCCTCCTCCTCCTCCTCCTCCTCCTCTCCCTCCACCCCTCCTCCTCCTCTCCCTCCACCCCTCCCTCCTCCTCCTCTCCCTCCCCCTCCTCCTCCTCCTCTCCTCCCCCCTCCCTCCTCCTCCTCCTCTCCTCCCCCTCCCCTCCCTCCTCCTCCTCCCTCCACCCTCCCTCCTCCTCTCCCTCCACCCTCTCCTCTCCCACCTCCTCCCTCCTCCCTCCTCCCTCCTCCCTCCTCCTCCTCTCCCTCCCTCCCCCCTCCTCCTCCCTCCTCCTCCCTCCCCTCCACCCTCCCTCCTCTCCCTCCTCCTCCTCTCCTCCCCTCCCTCCTCCTCCTCCTCCCTCCCCCTCTCCTCCTCCTCTCTCCCTCCACCCCCTCCTCTCCTCCCCCCTCCCTCCCTCCTCCTCCCTCTCCCTCCCCTCTCCCCCCTCCTCCTCCTCCTCTCCCTCCACCCCTCCCTCCTCCTCCTCTCCCTCCACCCTCCCTCCTCTCCTCTCCCTCCCCTCCCTCCTCCTCCCTCCCCTCCTCCCTCCTCCTCCTCCCTCCCTCCCTCCCCCCCTCTCCTCCTCCTCTCCCCTCCTCCCTCCTCCTCCTCTCCCTCCACCTCTCTCCTCCATCCTCCTCCTCCTCTCCCTCCACCCCTTCCCCTCCTCCCTCCACCTCCTCCTCTCCCTCTCCCTCCTCCTCCTCCTCCTCCTCCTCCTCCACCCTCCTCCTCCTCTCTCCCCTCCTCCCTCTCCTCCTCCTCCCTCCTCCTCCCTCCACCCCCTTCCCTCCTCCTCCTCCTCCCTCCACTCCTCCTCCTCCTCTCCTCCCTGCCTCCTCTCTCCCTCCTCCCCTCCCTCCACCCCTCCTCCTCCTCCCCTCCACTCTCCCTCCACCCCTCCTCTCCCTCCACCCCTCCCTCACCCTCTCCCTCCAACCCTCCACCCCTACTCCTCGCCTCCACTCCCTCTCCTCCTCCTCTCCGCTCCTCCTCCTCCTCTCCCTCCACCACCTCCTCCTCCCTCCACCCTCTCCTCCTCCTCCTCCTCCTCCCTCCTCTCCTCCACCTCCTCTCCTCCACTCCCTCCCTTCTCCCGCTCCTCTCCCTCCATCCCTCCCTCCACCACCTCACTCCCTCCCTCCATCCCTCCCTCCATCCCTCCCTCCACCTCTCCCTCTGTTTCTCCCTCTTGCCCTTGTCTGGGATTTTCACTTTGCTGCCATTTCTAGCTCATCCAATTAGAGACTGGCCTCTCAGGATATTGGTTGCTGATAGGCTGTCTCGGGTGCCTATCAGTAGCCAACACAGAGTGAAAGCCACCTCTGATTGGACAAGCTGGAAGCTCAGCTTTTTTCAAATTTACAGGAGTCAGATCTATTATAGATCCCCAGGTCATTCTGGTAGATCCCTGGATCACTCCAGTGGAAAACTATGGTTCTACAAATCCCTTGATTCCTCTGGTGAAACCCCAGAGTTCTATGGATCTCTGGACCACTTCAGTGGAAGCTGACCCCTGGATCATTGCGATGTAATCCCAGGGTTCTACAAATCACTCCAATGCAACCTCAGGGTTCTGTGGATTCCCATTTGGGAAATCCTGTTGTAGTCAATAGTACTCCATAGAGATGTGTGAGACATATTTGCATTTCTGATATTTTGCACATATTCAAAGTGATTGAACCCATTTGACACAGTTATGGGTGGCACGGTGGTACAGTTGTTAGCACTGCTGCCTCACAGCGCCAGGGACCGGGGTTCAATTCTGGCCTTGGTTACTATATATATGAAGTTTGCACATTCTTCCCATGTCTGCTTGGGTTTCCCCGGGGTGCTCTGGTTTCTTCCCACATTCCAAAGATGTGTGCATCAGGTGGATTGGCCATGCAAAATATCCCCTTAGTTTGTAGATGGATTGACCATGGTAAATGTGCGGGGTTACAGGGATAGTATAATGGGGAGGGCCTGGCTAAGCTGATCTTTTGGACAGTTGGTACAGATCCGATGGACCAAATGGCCTCATTTTGCTCTGAAGGGATTCTATCACCGTGATGCCTCTTTGTAGCTCTAATTCATATGTTCCTGTTAACTTATTACTTCAGTGCAGTCTTTAAGCGCATTCCCTACATAGCGGCATTGCAATGCTGGAATTAGCATTGAGAGAAAGCTGACAGATCACACAACTAGTTTATATTTCAGAGCGTTCTGTGTTCAAGGCCCAGAACCTGACCCCAAAGTCTAGGCTGATAGCACAGTGCAGGGTTAAGGGAGTACAGTGTCAGTGGGTCAGTGGTGACCATTATGCAAGTCGATGACCCCTTTGTCCAATTAGATGGACTTTAAGAATTCTATGGCATTCAATTGAGGAGCACTGATATGGAGGTAGGTGCCCTTCCTGATAGAGAGGCTATCAAGACAGATACTGGGTGGCATGATGGTACAGTGGTTAGTACTGCTGCCTCACAGCACCAAGGACTTAGGTTCGATTCCCAGCTCGGGTCACTGTCTGTGTGGAGTTTGCACATTCTCCCCATGTCCGAGCAGGTTTCCTCCAGTTGCTCTGGTTCCCTCCCACAGTCCAAAGATGTGTATGCTAGGTTGATTGGCCATGCTAAATTGCCCCTTAGTGGTAGGGGGACTAGCAGGGTAAATGTGTGGAGTTATGGGGATAGAGCCTGGGTAGGATTGTGGTGGTTGCAGACTTGATGGGCCAAATGGCCTCCTTCTGCACTGTAGGGATTCTACGTAGCTCAGTCCCAGGTACAATCGGGAAGGTCTGATTCAGGCTGAGGCAGTGGTCAGGGAGAGAGTATAGGATCAGTACAGCGAGAGACTGGCTGGGGATTGAGGAGTAGAACATCAGGCTTTCGAAGATTTAGTTGGAGAAGATCCAACCCTGGAATTGTGCAAACTGCGGTGTGGTGGAAGAGTTGAGAGAGGTGGTGGCGAAACAGAGCTGGTGTTGTCAGCTTGTACATGGAACCTGAAATATTTTTAAATGGTAAAGCAAAGTACTGCGGGTGCTGGAATCTGAAACAAAAACAGAAAATGCTGGAAAATCTCACCATCTGACATCTTTTTTCTTTAATCTTTCATGGAAAGTGGTTGTCATTGGCTGGAGCAATATTTGTTGTCCATCCGTACTTGTCCCTTGGAATGAGTAGTTGAACTGAGTCAGTATGGTGGAACAATGGTTCCCACTGCTGCCTCACAGGGCCAGGGACCCAGGTTTGTGGCTTGAGTGACTGTGCGGAGCTTGCAAGTTCTCCCCGTGTCTGCGTGGGGTATCCACTGGGTGCTCCGGTTTCCTTCCACAGTCCAAAGATGTGCGGGTTAGGTTGATTGGCCATGCTAAAATTGCCTCTTAGTGTCAGAGGGACTAGCTAGGGTAAATGCATGGGGTTATGAGGATAGGTGGTGGTCAGTGCAGACTCGATGGGCTGAATGGCCTCTTTCTGCACTGTAAGGATTCTATGATTCTTTCATGTAATGTGGATTTCACTTGCTGAGCCAGCATTTGCCCTTCTGTAACTGCCCTTTGAACATTATGTTGGCTGTGTGTATGGGTCTGACCAATGTAATCCATTAAACCGTGCCCATGTGAGTCTCTCTCAGTCACTGCAAGCATGGGGGAGGCCTGAGGATTATTGGATCTTGGAGATGTCAACCACAGAGCTGGAGACGGAGGTTAGTTTTAGTTTAATTCTGTACTGTCGGGATTCTATGATTGAATGACGGGTTTAATAACGTAAAAGTTTATTTATTAGTCACAAGTAAGGCTTACATTAACAATGCAATGAAGTTACTGTGAAATTCCCATAGTTACACTCCGGTGCCTGCTCGGGTAAACATACGGAACCAGCACGTCTTTAAGTTTGTGGGAGGAAACCCATGCAGAAAAGGGGAGAATGTGCAGACTCTATACAGACAGTGACCCAAGTTGGGAATCAAACTCAGGTCCCTGGCGCTGTGAGGCAACAGTGTTAACCACTGTGCCACCCATACCATAGAACCTTACAGTGCAGAAAGAGGCCCTTCGGCCCATCAAGTCTGCACCGAACACAATCCCACCCAGACCCCATCCCTATATCATACCCACTAATCCTTCTAACCTATGCATCCCTGGACACTAAGGGGCAATTTCTTAGCATGGCCAATCCACCTAACCTGCATATCTTTGGACTGTGGGAGGAAACCAGAGCACCTGAAGGAAATCCACGCAGACACGGGGAGAACGTACAGTCTCCACACAGACAATGACCCGAGCCGGGAATTGAACCCAGGACCCTGGAGCTGTGAGGCAGCAGTGCCAATCACTGTGCCACCGTGCCACCTACATCAACTATTATAATGGACAATTGTGATATTTACCCAAAGATTTCAATTCATGAAGGATGCATTGAATCCCTACAGTGCAGGAGGAGACTGTTCGGCCCATCAAGCTTGCATTGACCATCCAGATGCTATCCCCACATCTCCGTGCATTTACCCTCACTCATCCTCCTGACACTAATGGACAGTTTAGCATTGCCAATCCACCTGACCCTGCACATCTTTCGGACCGTGGGAGAAATTGTGTTATAGTTGGCATTCTTTCCTCCAGAATCGCTGGCCCTAGTTGATTTTCGCATGGTTCACAGATGCTTAGAACCTTCCAGCTCTAATTAATCCAATCCACATTGCAAAAAAGTCAAAACAAAAGCTTCAATGAGGCATCTAACCTGCAAAAAAAGAAATCCCTTTTCACCCATTTAATTTCGCAGTAAGATGTGAATCTATTTTATGAACCTTTCCAGGGTTTTATAGATCTCACCCAAGGTGATAGTTCCCCAGGACTGGAAAACATCCTCAAAAACAAATGTGACATGCAGGCAGACCGTTTTCAAAGCAGCTCTCTCCATTACCCTGCCGGTAAACAGACAGCTAGAGGAGACTGCTTAGTCTCACTGTTATCCCTTTCTTCCTGAGGAGAATAGCCACAGTCGCTCTGCCTGTGAATTACAGTCATGATGTAGAGATGCCAGCGTTGGACTGGGGTAAACTCAGTAAAGTTTCACAACACCAATTTTAAATCCAACCAATTTATTTGAGAGTAAATTCGCTTGCTTTCGACAGTATGGCCTTCGTCAGACAAATGCTGGTCTGCAATGGCACTTATACCAACACAGACAGTCACAGATTGCTGATTAGAATGCGAATCCTTACATCTAACCTGCTATTCAAGTGTTAAAGTGGCTAACAATGTGTGTGAAGGGAATCCTGAGCATTGGTTAGAGAATTGTGTATTTTCTCCAGACAGCACAGTAAGTGAGGTTTTTTGCTAACCCGGGCAAGTTACGGGGGTTACAGATAGTGTGTCATGAAGCCAAGATCCCTGTTAAGACCGTCCTCATGTGTGCGGAACTTGGCTATCAGTCTCTGCTCAGCAACTCTGCGCTGTCGTGTGTCACGAAAGCCCCCTTGAAGAACATTTACCCGCAGGTCGGAAGCCGAATGCCTATGACTGCTGAAGTGTTCACCCACAGGAAGGGAACTGTTTTGCCTGGTGATTGTTGAGCGATGCTCATTCATCCGCTGTCGTAGTGTCTGCATGGTCTCCCCAATGTACCATGCTTCGGGACATCCTTTTTTGCAACGTATTAGGTAGACAACGTTGGCCGAGTTGCAAGAGTATGTACCGTGTACCTGGTGAATGGTATCCTCACGTTTGATGATGTCGTCCATGTCTATGATCTGGCATGTCTGGCAGAGGTTGCTGTGGCAGGGTTGTGTGGTATTGTGGTCACCGTTCTCCTGAAGGTTGGGTAGTTTGCTGCGAACAATGATCTGTTTAAAGGTTGTGCGGTTGTCTGAAAGCAAGAAGTGGGGGGGTGGGGATGGCCCTAGCGAGAGGTTCATCGTCATCAATGATATGTTGAAGACTCCGGAGAAGATGTCGTAGCTTCTCCGCTCCGGGGAAGTACTGGACAACAAAGGGTACTCTGTCCACCATGTCCCGTGTTCGTCTTCTGAGGAGGTCAGTGCGGTTTATTGCTGTGGCACGTCAAAACTGTCGATCGATGAGTCGAGCGCCATATCCTGTTCTCATGAGGGCATCCTTCAGCGTCTGGAGGTGTCTGTCACGATCCTCCTCATCTGAGCAAATTCTCTGTATACGGAGGGCTTGTCCATAGGGAATGGCTTCTTTAACGTGTCTAGGGTGGAAGCTGGAGAAGTGGAGCATTGTGAGGTTGTCTGTCGGTTTGCGGTACAGTGAGGTGCTGAGATGACCGTCCTTGACGGAGATGCGTGTGTCCAAGAATGCAACTGATTCTGGAGAATTGTCCATGGTGAGTCTGATGGTGGGATGGAACTTGTTGATATCATCATACAGTTGTTTCAATGATTGTTCACCATGAGTCCAAAGGAAAAAGATGTCATCAATATATCTAGTATATAACCTTGGTTGAAGATCCTGTGCGGTGAAGAAGTCTTGTTCGAACCTGTGCATGAAGATGTTGGCATACTGAGGTGCGAATTTTGTCCCCATGGCTGTTCCATGTGTCTAGATGAAAAGCTGATTGTTGAAGGTGAAGACATTGTGGTCCAAGATGAAGCGGATGAGTTGTAAAATTGCATCCGGAAACTGACAGTTGTTGACATTGAGTACTGAGGCAGTTGCAGCAATACCATCGTCGTGGGGGATGTTGGTGTAGAGCGCCAAGACATCCATTGTGACCAGGAGTGTCCCTGGTTCTACTGCTCCATGTGTGCTGAGTTTCTGTAGGAAGTCCGTAGTGTCAAGACAAAAGCTGGGGGTTCTTTTTACGATGGGTTTCAGGATGCCCTCGATATAGCCGGAGAGGTTCTCACACAGGGTCCCATTGCCCGATACGATGGGACGGCCGGGTATGTTTGCCTTGTGCATCTTTGGGAGGCAGTAGAGATCTCCAATGCGGGGAGTACGTGGAATGAGAGCCCGGAGGGTGTTCTGAAGGTCCGGATCAAAGGTTTTGATCAGAGTGTTGAGTTGACGAGTGTGTTCTTTGGTCGGATCTGCTGGTAACTGTCTGTAGTGTTTCACATTGTTTAGTTGTCGGTACACAGTGACATTTACACAATTACAGTGACATGACACTCACTAGGGCTACAATGATAGCAATAGGAAACACAGTCAACATCACATTACTCTGAATCAGCTCAGTGATGAGGATGATCTCTGTGGTGTTATGGTCAAAGGGTATATTGGGGAAGGCAGCTAGAAAGGCACGCTGGTTGGGTTAAATTCTCCCTCAGTGCCTCACAGCGTCAGGGGTCCAGGTTCGATTCCCGGCTCGGGTCACTGTCTGTCTGGATTTTGCACATTCTCCCATGTCTGCGTGGGTTTCCTCTGCGTGCTGCGATTCCCTCCCTCTGTCCAAAAAACGTGCTGGTTGGGTGCATTGGCCATGCTAAATTCTCCCTCGGTGTCTCACAGCGGCAGGGACTCAGATTCAATTCCCGGTTCGGGTCACCGCCTACGTGGAGTTTGCATGTTCTCCCCATGTCTGTGTGGGTTTCTTCCCACAGTCCAAAAAAATCTGCTAGTTAGGTGCATTGGCAGCATTAATGTAAGCCTACTTATCACACTAATAAATAAATAAACTGTTTTGAACTGTGACCAGAATGTAGGAGCTGGATTTTTTTTTCAGGTGACGTGGACAGTGAATAGAACATAGAACATAGAACATAGAACAATACAGCACAGAACAGGCCCTTCGGCCTTCGATGTTGTGCCGACCAAAATAAAAAGCAATGCCCTCCTAACTAAACCATTCCCTTCTCATCCATATACTTATCAACTAACCTCTTAAACGCCACCAAACTTGGCGCATCTACAACAGCTGCGGGCAGGGCATTCCACTCCCTAATCACTCTTTGAGTAAAGAACCTACCTCTGATATCCGTCCTATAACTCATACCCCTTAATTTAAAGCTGTGTCCCCTCGTGCTAGCTTTCTCCATCTAGGAAAAAGGCTATCACTGTCCACCCTATCTAAACCTCTAATCATCTTATATGCTTCAATAAGATCCCCTCTTAGCCGCCTCCTTTCTAACGAAAAACAACCTCAAATCCTTCAACCTCTCTTCATAGGACCTGCCCTCCATACCAGGCCACATCCTAGTAAACCTCCCCTGTACCCTCTCCAATGCCTCCACATCTTTCTTATAATGTGGCGACCAGAACTGCACACAATACTCCAAGTGCGGCCGCACTAGAGTTTTGTACAGCTGCAACATGATGCTGCGGCGCCTAAATTCAATCCCCCTACCAATAAAAGCTAAGACTCCATATGCCTTCTTAACAACTTTATCCACTTGACTGCCTACTTTCAGGGATCTATTGACACATACACCAAGATCCTTCTGTTCCTCAACACTATTAAGAGCCCTACCATTAGCCCTATACTCTACACATTATTGTTCCTGCCAAAGTGCATTACCTCACACTTTTCCACATTAAACTCCATTTGCCACCTCTCGGCCCAGCTCTGCAACTTGTCCAAGTCCCTCTGCAAACTATAACACCCCTCTTCACTATCTACCACTCCACCGACTTTAGTGTCATCTGCAAATTTACTAATCCATCCTTCAATACCCTCATCCAGATCATTTATAATAATTACAAACAGCAGGGGCCCCAAAACAGACCCCTGAGGTACACCACTTGTCACCGAACTCCACGATGAATATCTCCCATCAACCACCACCCTCTGTCTTCTATCTGCCAGCCAATTCCTAATCCAATTAGCGAAATCACCCTCTATTCCACACATCTGCATTTTCTGTAGAAGTCTTCCATGGGCCACCTTATCAAAAGCCTTACTAAAGTCCATATATATAACATCAACCGCCTTACCCCCATCCACCTCTCTGGTCACTTTCTCAAAATAGAGGGGAGATAGAGGGGAATAGAGGGGAGATAATGGCCAAGTGGTATTATTGCTGGACTATTAATCCAGAAATTTAACTAATGTTTTGGGTTCGAAACCCACTACGGGAGAGGGTGGAATTTGAATTCAATAAAACATATCTGGAATTAAGAATCTACTAATGACCATGAAACCATTGTCAGAAAAACCCATCTGGTTCACTAATGTCCTTTAGGGAAGGAAATTTCCTTACCTGGTCTGGCCTACATGTGATTAATTGTAAACTGATTTGATTTATTATTGTTGCATGTATTAGTGTACAGTGAAAAGTATTGTTTCTTGCATTTAACAGCATACCATACATAGAGAAGGAAAAGAGAGGGTGCAGAATGTAGTGTTACAGTCATAGCGAAGGGGTTGAAAAGACTTAAAAGTTTTAGAAGCATACAACGAGAATAAAAGGTAGAGGATATGCTGGGCCCAGCTTGCAAGAAGTCACCTCGCTCCTGCGCCATCTTGGAAAGAGAACTCTGGGCCTGTTGCAGCGATTGGCGAATTGTAGCGGATCCAGGCAATCTCTGAAGCTGGATTTGATTCATTCCGTGACTAACCTTCTGAAGCGCATCATAATGATGGATGCCCTCCAAGGGCAGCAATGGATGGGCAATAAATGCTGGCCAGCCACTGACACCCAAGTCCCACCAATGAATAAGGAATGGTGGAGCTGGCATGAAGGGCTGAATGGTCTACTCCCCCCTCATTTGATCTTACTCCTGTGATGGACCTCGGAGATTTCACTATGATAAAGCAGCTAGGATGCAGGGGAGTTGGTTAACTCATTTGGCTGAATGGCTCATTCATGATGCAAAGCGGTGCCAACAGCGCAGGTTCAGTTCTTGTGCCAGCTAAGGTTATTCGTGAAGGGTCCCACTTTCTCAACTCTGCCTCTCGGCTGAAATGTGTTGATCCACAGATTAAATCACCACCAGTCAGGATGCATCTGGGACTACGCTCATTCTAACTTTCCATTGGTACTATTGAGGCCCTCCATGCCCACTGGGGTCTCAAGGAGCTTTGCAACTTAATCCCTTAAAGAAAATCCACCATCATCTTTCCAAGGAAACTAGGTGCCACCATAGGGAGGCAGTGCCATACTGGCTGTGGGGTTTCTTTCCTATAAAACCTCAGGGGAAGTGCTGAAAGACTGATATTGTCGCTGGACTAGTAATCCACATTGAGTGGTCAATGGGTGCTAAACTATTTCTTTATACTTGGAGATTTTCAGAGTACTCAAATTCTCGTTTATATTGACAAAAAAAAACTACTTCTTTGATCACAGTTTTGCCCCCAGTTCCACTGGATTCACTACATAAACACAACGACTACAAGGGCAGGTCAGAGGCTAGGAATACTACAGTGAGTAACTCACTTCCTGGTTCCCCAGAGCCTATCCATCATCTACAAGGCACAAGTCAGGAGTGTGATGGAATACTCCCCACTTGCCTGGATGGGTGCAGCTCCAACAATACTCAAGAAGCTCGACACCATCCAGGACAAAGCAGCCCGCTGGCACCACATCTACAAACACTCAATCCCTCCACCACTGACACTCAGTAACAGCGGTGTGTACTATCCACAAGATACACTGCGGCAATTCACTAAAGATCCTTAGACAGCATCTTCCAAACCCATGACCACTTCCATCTAGAAGGACAAGGGCAGCAGATACATGGGAACACCGCCACCTGCAAGTTCCCCTCCAAGCCATTCACCATCTTGACTTGGAAATATATCGCCGTTCCTTCACAGTCGCTGGGTCAAAATCCTGGAATTCCCTCCCTCACGGCATTGTGGGTCAACCCACAGCACATGGACTGCAGCGATTCAAGAAGGCAGCTCACCACCACCTTCTCAAGGGGCAACTAGAGATTGGGCAATAAACCAGCAACACCCACAAATGAATTAAAAAGAAATCTTCTCATCTGACTTGGTGTTTGACCATGATCTTGTGAAATGTCTTGGGTGTTTGTTTTTCACTCTAAACAGTGCTTCATATGTAAATACAAGTTATTTTAGCACATTCCTGTAGCTTAAAGATGATAATGTTGTAAACCGCATTGGTGAACAAGAGCTACACGGGAGTAACAGTACGTTCTGCAGGGAAAAAGGCTGTTTGCTAATTGCGCTAATTTGAGATGTCCAACTCATGTGGTTTGCTACCATTCAGTTACACTTCCTTTCAGTCAGTTCTGGGACATCAGCCCCTTCATGGAACAGACTGTTAAAGTTGCTGTGGCTCCATAATTATATATATAAAATGTACAGTTGCAGTTCCTTCTGCGGTTCAGCACCGCAGAGTAAACCAAAAATACTTTACAAATCTTCAGCGAAATGTGCAGAATGGGAATCTCTCTGCTTGCTTCAGGCAATCTGCAGCATTGCCGGATACTGATGCTGCAATGTTAGAGTCACCAGAGAATCCCTACAGTGCATTTGGCCCATCAAGTCTGTACTGACCACAAACCCACCCAGGCCCTAGTCCCGCAAACCTATACATTTACTCTGCTAATCCTCCAACAGTAGGGTCAATTTAACACGGCCAATCCACCTAACTCGCACATCTTTGGACGTGAACTTGGGTTCCTGGCACTGTGAGGCAGCAGTGCTAACCACTGTGTCATTGGCTGCCCTTGGTCGATGACTGTAGTGATTAGATATTTGCTCAGGTGCCATGAGCTACGTTTCAATGCATGTACGTAACCATCCTTGTAGCTAGATTCCTCTCTCAGTCAAGATGGGGCAATTGAATTATTAATAATGAATAAATACATGTCTGTGTCAAAAGAACAAAAACAAAGAACAAAACAGCACGGGAAACAGGCCCTTCGGCTCAACGAGCCCGCGTCGCCACCCCGATGTTCCCACCTCTACCCGCGATCCCTGTCTATATTTATAGATTTATGGATTAAAAACCAAAATTGAGACAATTTAGAGAGAATTTGTTTTGCCAATTAGTCTAAGAGCACGTCTTTGGGATGTGGGAGGAAACCGGAGCGCCCGGAGAAAACCCACGCAAGCATGGGGAGAATGCGCAAACTCCCACAGACACAGGCCCAAATCCATGTATCTGCACAGCACAGCGATAGTCACTGAGCTGTCGTGTTGCCCATCAACTGGTCCAGGTCAAGCGTACACTAACGATGTGAAGCACTAGGATTCTCTCAAAAAAAATTCAAGAGCAGCTCTCTCATGACCCATCGTGTGTACGTGTGCAGGAATTAAAATCACAATCAGGATACTAATGTTCTATGAATCTAAATCCTCAATGAAACTCTCATCCATGCCTTTGTGACACCAAGATTTGACCATCCCAAACATCTCTTTGTGGCTCCTCCACCTTGGACCCTTCACTAACTTTAATACATCCAAAATACTGCTGCCCACATTCCAATTTGTTCTACGTGGGGAAGCAATGGCTTAGTGGTATTATCCTTAAGCTATTAATCCCGAAACTCAGTTAATGTTCTGGGGACCAGGGGTTCGAATCCCACCACGGTAGATGGTGGAATTTGAATCCAATAAAACAAAATCTGGAGTTAAGAATCTACTGATGACCATGAAACAATTGTCGATTATCAGGAAAACCCACTTAGTTCACTGATGTCCCTTTAGGGAAAAAAATATGCCATCCTTACCCAGTCTGGCCTGTATGTGACTCCAGACCATAGCAACGTGGCTGACTTCCAAATGCCCTTGGGCAAATTAGAGATGAATAATAAGTGCTCGCCTGCCAGTGATGCTCATGTCTCACGAATAAATAAAAAACAAATTTTTTAAACGTTCCATTCCCCTGTCACCCTTGTGCTCATTGACCTCTCGGGGCTCCCCAGTTTCCTTGATTAGAATTTGTATGGAATATAAAAATGGGGAAGTGCTGAGGTTCTATATGGCCCAGGTTTTGTAGAAACAAACACCAGAACTCCAGAATCCTGTCACCCATGGAATCAGAGTGGGTGAGGAACGGACAACATGTCCGTTAACCTTGGGCGGGAATTTCCAGTCTCGCTTGAGCAATGCTATAAAAACACCTACTTAAATAATCATAGAAACCCTACAGTACAGGGGAGGCCATTTGGCCCATTGGGTCTGCATCGGCAACTATCCCCAGCCAGATCCTATTCCCATAACACCAGATATTTGCCCCAATAACCCCTATAATCTGTATCCTGGAACACTAAGGGACAATTTAGCATGGCCAATGCATGTAACTCGCACATCTTTGGACTGTGGGAGGAAATTGGAGCACCCAGAGAAAATCCATTCAGACGAATGTTGCAGACTCCCCACAGACAGTGGTCCCAGCCGGGAATCGAACCCAGGTCCCTGGTGCTGTGAAGCAGCAGTGCTAACCACTGTGCCACCCCTATCATTACCATTCACTTTGTTTTTTGTCTGTAACAGATTTGCTATTTAATCTCTATCCTTGAACTTCTCTTTTACTCCATCTAATCCACTCCTCCCCCACCTTTATCAGCAAAGTAAAATTCATCAGATTCTACCACTTCAGCCCTGAGGAAGAGTCAAAATGTTAACTCTGTTTTTCTCTCTCCGCAGATGCTGCCAGACCAGCTGAAGCTATCCAGCATTTCTGTTTTTATTTCAGATTTCCAGCTTCTGCGGTATTTTGCTTTTATTGTTTGAGAAAGAATTTTGTGTGGAGCGAGGTTGTAGCAGGTACTATATAAATGCAGATTCTTCTTCTCTGTACAGATGAAGCATCACAGAAATAGGATCTCCACAGTGCAGAGGCAGGCCATTCGGCCCATCAAGCTTGCACCAACAACAATCCCACCCAGCCCCTACCCTGTAACCCCATGCACTTACTCTGCTAGTCCTCCTGACTCTAAGGGGCAATTTTGCATGGTCAATCCACTTACCCCCGCACATTTTGGGAGCGTGGAAGGAAACCCACGCAGACACGGGGAGAATGGGCAGATGCCACACAAACAGTGACCCGCAGTCTGAATTGAATCCAGATCCCTGGAGTTATGAGGCAGCAGTGCTAATCACTTTGCCAGCATTGTAATTATAGAATCATAGAAACCCTACAGTGCAGAAGGAGGCCATTCGGCCCATTGTGTCTGCACTGGCAATAATCCCATCCCTTAACCCCATAATTTTCCCCACTAATCCCTCTAACTTACATATTCCAGGTCACTAAGGGGTAATTTAGCGTGGCCAAAGCACCTAACCTTTGGATGTGGGAGGGAACCGGAGCACCCGGAGGGAACCCACGCAGATAGAGGGAGAATGCACAGACAGTAACCCAAACTGGGAATTGAACCCGAGTCCCTGGCGCTGTGAGGTGGCAGTGTGAACCACTGTGCCACCGCACCACCCCATGTGAGGTAAGATGATTAGCTGTGAAAGTGCGATGATAAATAGAAGTGCTTTGATTCTCTGCCCTCACTGATGAACATCCATTCCGAATTGTGTTGGCACGTGGAATCGAGCCAAATTCCAGCCAAACAGAAAGTTTACACCATCAGTAATCAAAGCAGATTAAATGACACAAATGTCTGGCCTTGGGAAATCCACGAATCATCTTTCTGGTTATTCTTGGAAGAAGAACAATATCTGCGTTCCCACAGAAGCCAAGGTCAAAGTGAAGACACATCTCCACCACAGTTGCCCGTGACAACGTCCTGTTTTGTTTTAATGACCCTCATTGGAAAAGTCCCGGGATTTTCTTATCAGTTACAAAACAACAAGTGCGATCTGGCTTTCCCTTCTAGTCTGGCTCGAGACAAAGAAGCATCAGAAGCATAGATGTCGGAAAGGAGAAAGAGTCACTGTTTCCTGGTCCACAGCAAAGGAAGAGAAAGAACAAGTGTTAAAGATCCTGTCTTCAGGAAGTGCCAAGATGTTTTACAACCAATGAATTATTGTTAAGTGTTGTCAGTGTTTTGCAGGCAAATATTCCCACAAGCCACATTGAGATAAATGTCACCAACAGCAATTCATGAAAAACATCCTCTCCACTCTTTAATACAATTAATAATCTTTCCCATCTACCTACTGTTCTGATCACCCTGTTATAGAAAGGATATTATTAAACTGGAAACAGTGCGGAGATGATTTACTGGGATGCTAAAGAGACTTGATGGTTTGAATTATAAGGAGAGGCTGGATAGACTGGGACTTTTTTCTCTGGATTGTAGAAGGCTGAGGAGTGATAAGAACAAAGAGTAAAGAAAATTAAGAACATAAGAACATAAGAAATAGGAGCAGGAGTAGGCCAACCAGCCCCTCGAGCCTGCCCCGCCATTCAATAAGATCATGGTTGATCTGTAGTGGTTCAGTATCACTTTCCCGCTTTCTCCCCATAACCCTTAATTCCCTTGTCAATCAAAAACCTATCCACTCTTGACTTGAACATATTCAGTGAGGAAGCCTCATCAGGCAGAGAATTCCAAAGATTCACCACCCTTTGTGTGAAGAAACCCCTCCGCAACTCCGCAAAATTACAGCACAGGAACAGGCCCTTCGGCCCCTCCAAGCCTGCACTGACCATGCTGCCCAACTGAGCTAAAACCCCCTACCCTTCCAGGGACCATATCCCTCTATTCCCATCCTATTCATGCACTTATCAAGACGCCTCTTAAAAGTCATTACCACATCCACTTCCACTCCCCTGGCAACGAATTCCAGGCACCCACCAGTCTCTATATAAAAAATCTGCCTCGCACATCTCTTTTAAACTTTGCCCCTCGCACTTTAAACCTCTGCCCCCTAGTAATTAATTCTTCCACCCTGGGAAAAAGCTTCTGACTATCCACTCTGTCCATGGCTCTCATAATCTTGTAGATTTCTATCAAGTCGCCCCTCAACCTCCTTTGTTCCAGTGAGAACAAACTAAGTTTCTCCAACCTCTCCTCATAGCTAACGCCCTCCATAACATCTTGGGTAAATCTTTTCTGTAACTTCTCCAAAGCCTCCAAAGATCTTATAGAGGTTTATAAAATAATGAGGGGCATAGATTAGCTAGATGGTCAATATCTTCTCCCAAAGATAGGGGAGTCTAAAACTAGAGGGCATAGGTTTAAGGTGAGAGGAGAGAGAGAGACAAAGGGGTCCAGAGGGGCAATTTTTTCACACAGAAGGTGGTGAGTATCTGGAATGAGCTGTCAGAGGTGATCGTAGAAGCAGGTACAATTTTGTCTTTTAGAAAGCATTTAGACAGTTACATGGGTAAAATGGGTATAGAGGGATATGGGCCAAATGCGGGTAATTGGGACTAGCTTAGGGGTTTAAAAAAAGGGTGGCATGGACAAGTTGGGCCGAAGGGCCTGTTTCCATGCTGTAAACCCTATGATGTATGACCTGAATAGGCAGACAGAGCCCTCCTCCAAAGTCTCGTCTGAAAGATGGAGGGTGCGAGCTTATTGGATCATCGCATCAGCCAATTAGCATAGTGAACCGGGAAGATAGCGTGTAGCGGTAAGAATGGTTTTGTATCTTCCTGGCCCCCTTTTTACCGGCGAGAACTGGCATAGAATTAGCACAGGATTGACTTTATTGACATGTAGTTGGTGAGTGCAACATGCCTGCTCCGCCTTCCCCTCTCCCGAATACTTCCCCGCTGGCTGGAAAGCTGTCACACCAGTGAAAGTCTGGACTGCTCTGCAGTAGTGGCAACTAGGCGCTCAGCCAAATCCCCGTTTAATACAGCAGGACCTGAGAGACCCCGCTGGCATGAATGGCCAGAGAATTCCAGCTACTTACGGGCAGCATGGTGGCACAGTGGGTAGCACTGCTGCCTCACAGTGTCAGGGACCTGGGTTTGATTCCTGGCTTGGGTCACTGTCAGTATGGAGTCTGTACATTCCCCCCGTGTCTGCGTGGGTTTCTTCCGGACGCTCCAGTTTCCTCCCACAGCCCGAAAGACGTGTGGGTTGGGTTGATTTGCCAGGCTCAATTGCCCCTTAACGTCAGGGGGTAAAATAATTGGGGTTACAGGCCTAGGTGGGATTGTTGTCATCGCAGGCTCAATGGGCCGAATGACCTCCTTCTGCACTATAGGGATTCTATGATGATTAGCTAATGATCTTGTAAATGAGAGAAAATTGTGCATTGTCCACCTGGGGAACATTTGAACTTTCTTTGCATGTCATTTTTCATAACATGGAGCATTCTCTCGATGAAAATGGACATGGGTATCAAAGTTCAGCATCATCTCCACTGTTCTAGTCCAACCCTCGGCCAATGGAGGAAAAGTATTTGAGAACCAGGATTTCAAACTGGACAATTAAGTCATGGTTTAGTGGAGAGTAGTTATTTCTTCACTCTGATTCATAGTCATAGAGATTTCCAGCATAGAAACAGGTTCTTCGGCCCAACTTGTCCATACTGCCTCTTTTTTTTCAAACCGTTAAGCTAGCCCCAACTGCCCGCATTTGACCCATACCCTCTATACATATCTTACCCATGTAACTGCCTAAACACTTTTTAAAAGACAAAACTGTACCCACCACTACTACTACCTCTGGCAGCTTGTTCAAGACACTCGCCCCTCTCTGTGTGAAAAAAATTGCTCCTCTGGACTCTTTTCTATCTCTTCCCTCTCATCTAAATCTGTGCCTTCTAGTTTTAGACTCTCTTACATTAGGGAAAAGCTGTTGACTATTAGCTGATCTATGCCCCTCATTATTGTATAGATTTCTATGAGATCATCCCTCAGTCTCCTATGCTCCAGAGGAAAAATGTCCCAGTTTATCCAGCCTCTCCTCACAACTCAAACAATCAAGTCCCAGTAGCATCCTAGTAAATCTCTTCTGCACTCTTTCTAGTTTAATAGAATCCTTTCTATAAGAGGGTGACCAGAACTGTACACAGTGTGGCCTTTCCAAAGTCTTGTACAACTTCAACAAGTTGTCCTACCCCTTGCGTTCAATGTTCTGACCAAGCAAACCAAGAATGGTCTGCTTTAAAGATCTGGACAACCTCCAGCAGGAACCTCAAAGCTCAGGAGAAATGCCACAAGATCTTCCAAACCTGGAGCAAGAATGATGGTCCAACAGTATCACCCTCGACCAAGTGAGCCTGCCCAGCATCAAGGCCTATTAACTCAAAACAAGCACTGTTAGATAAGACACATTGGCCAGAAATCTCTGACCTTGCTCCTGGCTGGGATTCTCCAGTCCCGCTGCATTAAATGAAGTTTTGGCTGAGTGCCAATTTCTCCAGTGGCAACATTGGAGAATTACGAACTTTGTTTAGATACCTGACACCAGGCTGCCGATGTAACTACTCGGCTCAGAGCTCGGTAATGGCAGGAGATTCCAGGAGGCCAAGGAAAATGTTTTTGTGATACCCCTGAAGCATCCTTATAAATCCATGACTGTGTGGCCAATTTCCCTCCAACTCAATTTTCAAGTTTGCTGTAGTGGGTCGGATCTCAAACAATGACGAGATAGAGTATAGAAATGAGATAGAGAATCTGGTGAACTGGTGCAAAGACAATAATCCCTCCCTCAACATCAACATAATGAAGGAGATTGTCATTGAATTCAGGAGTACAGTTGGGAATACGCCCCTGCTTACATCAATGCGGACAAAGTAGAAATGATCAAGAACACCATGTTTTTAGGTGTCCAGATCACTAAGAACCTGCCCTGCTCCCCTTCCATGCTGACACTATAGTTAAGAAAGCCCACCATTGCCTTACTTTCTCAGAAGACTAAGGAAATTTTGCATGTCAGCTATGACTCTCATTAACTTTTACAAATGTGCCATAGAGAGCATTCTTTCTGGTTGTATCACAGCTTAGTATGGCTCCTGCTCTGCCCAAGACCACAAGGAACTATAAATGGATGTGACTGTAGCCCAGTCTATCACGCAAATCAACCTCCCATTCATTGACTTTGTCTACATTTCCCACTAAGGACCACATATCCCAGACATTCTCTCTTCCACCTTCCCCCATCGGGAAAAAGGTGCAACCAAATGACTCAAGAACAGCTTCTTCCCTGCTGCTGTCAGACTTTTGAATAGACCTACCTCGCATGAAGATGATCTTTCTCTACACCCTAGCTATGACTGCAAAACTACATTCTGTACTGTCTCCTTTCCTTCTCTATGAATGGTATGCTTTGTCTGTATAGCGTGCAAGAAACAATACTTTTCACTGTATCCCAAAACATGTGACAATAATAAATCAAACCAAAATCTTTGAAAAGGTCAAACATGAGAGTCCGTGGCCTGTAACCAACCAAAATGGAGGAGCACCTGTCAGGAACGTTCTAGAAATGTCAAGAAACCTCATCGGGAACTTGTGGTGGAGGCATCGGAGAGAGTATGGAAAACCCCCAAAGGACTTGTTCCCACCCAACTTGTTGGGCATCCCCTACCCCGCACGGGGGGGAGGCTACGGATAGCACACTGGGCTCAGGAGCTGCAGAGGGACTGTTGAAGAAAGAGGAGAAGAAAGGGGTACCTTCGGAGACGCAGTGAGTGGGGAGCGCCACAAATGGGGCGCGCGCTGATCTCCGAGTGAGTGGAACAAGACTGCTTTATTCAGCGGAGTCTCTGAAACATTCCTCCGAGTGCGTATAAAACTTCACTTTTGCACGCGTAACGTTTATTTAGAAACGCAAAGACGTGTCAGGAACATTCGTAACTTTCCGCAAGGCCTTCCTAAACCCAACAAGAAAGGGCGGAACTTCAAAGAAATCATTTACCAAGGCTCAGAGGCCAACTTGTATTTGTCTATGATTTAACACCTCAACACTAAATCTATCAGTAGACTGGAAGCAGAAGAGAATTAGTATCACACTTCTCTTTCTGATGTAATCTCTAAAAATACTCTCAAGGCTCTCTCCTAATGAATATTTTCTCGTTTGATTGAATTGCTGCCTTAGAAGAAAGAAGTTCTGTTGCGTGAACATTAAAAAGAAATTGCTTGACATAAAATTACTTCCAATCCTTTATGAAGAGCTGTAAAATATAATAAATGCCACTATTCTATTGGAAGATCTCTTAACTCACTCCGAAGCCACACAGTTTAAACAATCGCTACAAAGTCTCAACAAAGAAATGAAACTGGACGGATCACCTGGTATCGACCCAGACATCGGAAAAAAACAACGGCAAAACAGCCCTGTCGACCTTGCAAAGTCCTCCTTACTAACACCTCCCAAAATTGGAAGAGTTATCTCACAAACTAGTCAAGCAACAGCCTCACACAGAATCATATCTTACAGATAACACCTCAAACACCACCATCACCATCCCTGGATATGTCTTGTCCCGCCAACAGAACAGACCACAGTCCAAAGATGTGCGGGTTAGGTTGATTGGTCATCCTAAAAAAAAATTGCCCCTTAGTGTCCTAAGATGTGTGGGTTAGAGGGATTAGTGGATTAAAATATGTATTTTGGCATATGGAGTCTTAGCTTTTATTGGTAGGGGGGTTGAATTTAGGAGCCGCAGCATCATGTTGCAACTGTACAAAACTCTAGTGCGGCCGCACTTGGAGTATTGTGTGCAGTTCTGGTCCCCACATTATAAGAAAGATGTGGAGGCATTGGAGAGGGTACAGAGGAGGTTTACCAGGATGTTGCCTGGTATGGAGGGCAGGTCCTATGAAGAGAGGTTGAAGGATTTGAGGTTGTTTTCGTTAGAAAGGAGGCGGCAAAGAGGGGATCTTATTGAAGCATATAAGATGATTAGAGGTTTAGATAGGGTGGACAGTGATAGCCTTTTTCCTAGGATGGAGAAAGCTAGCACGAGGGGACACAGCTTTAAATTAAGGGGTATGAGTTATAGGACGGATATCAGAGGTAGGTTCTTTACTCAAAGAGTGATTAGGGAGTGGAATGCCCTGCCTGCAGCTGTTGTAGATGCGCCAAGTTTGGTGGCGTTTAAGAGGTTAATTGATAAGTATATGGAAGAGAAGGGAATGGTTTAGTTTGGAGGGGCATTGCTTTTATTTTGGTCGGCACAACATCGAAGGCCGAAGGGCCTGTTCTGTGCTGTAATGTTCTATGTTCTTTGTTCTATGTTCTAGGGATATGCGGGTAGGGCCTGAGTGGGATAGTGTTTGGTGCAGACTCGATGGGCCAAAGGGCCTCTTTCTGAACTTCGGGTTCCATGATTCTATGATTCTAGACCCAGCAGAGATGGTGGCACAGTGGGATACATTCGGATGAGAGTTGCCCTGGGAGTCCTTGACATTGATTCCAGACTCCAGGAAGATTCCTGGCTTCAGGCTAAATATGGGCAAGAAAACCTCTTACTGTGTACCATCCTCCTTTGGCCCAACAATCCATATTCCTCCATGTTGGACACAACTTGAAGCACTGAGGGTGGCAAGGGCGCAAAATGTGCTCCGCATGGGAGATTTCAACCACCAAGAATGGCTGGAGAGCAAAATTACTGATTGAATTGGTTGAGTCCCGAAGGATGTATCTGCCAGACGGTCTGTAACAGGTGGTGAAGGAACAAACAAGAGGAAATGACATACTTGATGTCATCCTTATCAATCTGCTGGCTGCAGATGCATCTGTCCGTGACAGTATCGGTATGAGTGACACAGTCCTTACGGAGACAAAGTCCCACCTTCACATTGAAAATAACATCCATCATGTAGTGTGGATCTATCGACGTGCTAAGACTTCAAACTGATCTAACAAGCCAAGACTGGGCATCCATGTGGTGCTGTGGGGTCATTAACAGCAGCGGAACGATACTCCAGCACAAGCTTCAACCTGATGATCCGGCATATCCCCCCCCACTCAGCTATTACCATCAAGCCAGGGGATCAACTCTGGTTCAATGGAGAGTGTAGGAGGGCACATCAGCAGCAGCATTCTTAAAAATGAGGTGTCATCTTGGTGAAGCTACTAAGTAGGACTACTTGCATACCAAATGGCAAAAACAGCAAGTGATGAACAGAGCTAAGCGATCCCACCACCAACGCATCAGATCTAAGCTCTGCAGTCCTTCCACTTCCACTCCCTGCACCACTGATGCTCAGTAACAGCAGTGTGTACTATCTACAAGATGCACCGCAGCAATTCACCAACCATCCTTAGACAGCACCTTCCAAACCCATGACCACTTCCATCTAGAAAGACAAGGGCAGCGGATACATGGGAACACCACCATCTGCAAGTTCCCCTCCAAGCCATTCACCATCCTGACTTGGAAATATATCGGCCGTTCCTTCACAGTCGCTGGGTCAAAATCCTGGAATTCCCTCCCTAATGGCATTGTAGGTCCACACACAGCACATGGACTGCAGTGATTCAAGAAGGCAGCTCACCACCACCTTCTCAAGGACAATTAGGGATGGGCAATAAATGCTGGCCAGCCAGCAACGCCCATGTCTCATGAATGAATTAAAAAAAACTTTGCAGGATAAACAATACCTACAATATAGATATTCACTATATGTCAATATTGGTACAAGATGAGGCCATTTGACCTATCGAACCTGTATCGACAACAATCCCACCCAGGCCCTATTTCTGTAATCCCTCATATTTACCTGGTTAATCTCTTTTTATTTATTATTTATCTATTAGTCACAAGTAGACTTACATTAACGCTACAATGAAGTTACTGTGAAAATCTTCTAGCTCCCACACTCCTGGTGCCTGCTTGGGTACACTGAGGGAAAATTTAGCATGACTAGTACAAATAACTATGTCTTTTGGACTATGAGGGGAAACTGGAGCACCCATGCAGACACGGCGAGAATATGCAGACTCCACACAACAGTGACCCGAGGCCGGAATTGAACCCGCGTCCCTAGCGCTGTGAGGCAGCAATGCTAACCACTGGGCCACCTTCAGAGAATCCCACCATTCCCAGAACAAGTCTGGTGGAATTTTGTTGCATTCCCTCTGTGGCAATAATATCCTTCATCCACCCCAGAATCGGTATTCTCCATTGGCCTGGGCAGGATCTCACAAGCCTTGGGTGGACGAGGCGGTAAAATTCCGGTATATAAAACCGTAAGACATCGGAGCAGAATTCGGCCATTCGGCCCATCGAATCCATTCTGCCATGGCTGATACGTTCCTGACCTCCATTCTCCTGCCTTTTCCCCATCACCCTTGATCACTTTACCAATCAGAAACCTATCTATCTGAGTCTTAAGTACACTCAATGACCTGGCCTCCACAGCCTTCTGTGACAACAAATTCCACAGATTCACCATCCTCTGGCTGAAGAAATTTCTCCTCATCCCGGTTCTAAAGGGTCTTCCCTTATCTCTGAGGCTCTGTCCTCGGACCTGAGTCTCTTCTTCTAATGGAAACATCTTCCCCATGTCCACTCTATCCAGGTCTCTAAGTATTCTATATGTTTCAATGAAATCCCCCCTCATCCATCTAAACTCCATTGAGTATAGGCCAAACTTTCTTTATATGTCAAATTTCTCATTCCTGGGATCATTCTTATGAATCTCCTTTGGATCCTTCCCAAAACCAGCACATCCTTCCTTAGATATGGGTCCCAAGACTGCTCACAATAATCCAAGAGGGGTCTGACCAGAGCCATACAAAACCTCATCATCCTCAAACTTGTAAATCAAACTGGCAATCAAATAATATCTGGATTTTTTCAGGGCCTTGTCCTTATTCAAGAGCTTGAATGAAAGGAGGGTCCTGTTAACAGTGACTGACCTCTCGAGATGCAGTAGCTGTAATAATGGCCTCTGCGGTGAATGGTTTGAAATGTTTCAGAAGAGGTTAGATTGAAAAACCTCTCCCGCGCTCCACCTCAGCGAGGCTGCTGCCATTTCAGAAGCTTTGAGGTTGACATTCCTGGGAAAGAGAGGAAAGATAAAGTTAATTTGGGTCACATCCTTCCTGGTTATGGAGGAAGATCCAGCAATTCCAATTTTCCACCCAATTTGATTGAGTGGGCGGATATCTGTTTATTGACAATACTGGGCATTTGCTGTGTGTGGATGCGTGCATGTGTGTGTCCATGTATATACATGCATGTGTATGGGTTTGTGTGTGTATGTGTGTGTGTGTGTATGTTTGCTTGCGTTTGTGTGTGTGTGTATGTGTCTGTGCGTGTGCGTGCATGCGCATGTGTGTGTTCATTTCTGTGTGTGCATGAATGTATACATATGTGTGTGCATGGGTGTATGTATACTTATGTGTGTGTGTCTGTGCATGTGTACATGCGTGCATCTCCATGCATGCGTGTGTGCATGTGCATGCATATGAGTGTGCCTGCATGAGTGTGTGCATGTGTGTGTGTATGTGCTTGCGTGTGTGTGTCTGCGTGTATGTGTGTGTGCACATGTGTGTGTTTGTGTGTGTATACACACACATGTATGTACTTGTCTGTGTATTATGAGGAAGATTCTTTAGATCATTGTTATGCTTTGTAAAAGCGACAGTGTGAGACATTAATAAGCTGCTTCTATCACAACTGTGAACACCATTCAATATCAGTGAGGGGTAGCTCAGTGGACTGGTGGTTAGCATGGCTGCCTCACAGCACCAGGGACCTGGGTTCGATTCCTGGCTTGGGTCACTATCTGTGAGGAGTCTGCATGTTCTCCCTGTGTCTGCGTGGGTTTTCTCCAGGTGCTCCTGTTTCCTCCCATGGTCTGAAAGATGTGCTGGTTAGATGCATTGGCCATGCTGAATTCTCCCTCACTGTAACCCAAACAGTTTAATTTAGCTTTGGTTTATTTATTAGTGTCACAAGTAGGCTTATATTAACACTTACGTGCACTACTATGAAAATCCCCTAGTCGCCACTCTCCAGCACCTGTTCGTGTACACTGAGTTAGAATTTAGCGTGGCCAGGGCACCTAACCAGCACATCTTTCATACTGTGGGAGGAAACCGGAATACCTAGAGAAAACCCATGCAGACACGGGGAGAATGTGCAGACTTCACACAGACAGTGACCCAAGCGGGGAATTGAACCCAGATCTCTAGCGCTGAGGTAGCAGTGCTAACCACCGTGCTGCTAAAATGGCTTAACCATTCACACCTTAGAGCTGACATCAAATTGAAATGGTAAAAATATCGACACTTTGGACACAGAGGGAGAGTGCGGCTCTCACAGTCAATGTTGTGAGCAACCAGCACGCACCTCACTTCACCCGCCCTTGCTGTATATGAGAATCTCTTCAGACACAGACGGTAAGAAAAAGTCCGCGTGAATGGAAATCAGTGGAATGTGACAAGTCTGTGCGTGGGAAACAAGTCGACAAAACACCTCGTGGACCCGCACTCAGAGTCCAGGTGGGCCACATATCGATCCATGGGCTGCGAATTGCCCACCACTGCCCTAGACTCTTGCCAAACCTCCCCACCTCTGCTCCTTTTTAGGGGCTCCTTAAAATCTATTCTTTGACAAAGCTTTTGATCGCGTGTCCTAATATCTCTTCATGTGGCTGGGGGCTAAATAAAGAACCTCAAGAATATGAGATTTTGTGTAAATGTAAGCTGTGGACCTATGAAGCCACATTGAGGTTTGCAGCACGGCAACAGACCCTTCGGCCCAACTTGTCCATGCAGTCCTTTTTTTTAACCATAAGATAATCCCAATTGCCTGCGCTTGGCCCATACCAAGGGTGGCACAGTGGTTAGCACTGCTGTCTCACAGCGCCGGGGACCCAGGTTCGATCCCTGGATTGGATCACTGTCTGCGTGAAGTCTGCACGTTCTCCCTGTGTCTGCATGGGTTTTCTCCCACAGTCCAAAGATATGCTGGTTAGGTGGATTGGCCATGCTAAATTCTTCCTCGGTGCTCCAGTTTCTTCCCACATTCTGAAAGACTTGCTGGTTAGGTGCATTTAACTGAAGAGGTGGCGACTAGGAGAATTTCACAATAACTTCTTTGCAGTGTTAATGTAAATCTTACTTGTGACTAATAAATAAACTTATAATTTATATCCCTCTACACCCATGTAACTGTCTAAATGATTTTTAAAAGACAAAATTGTACCTGCCTCTAGTATTGCCTTTGGCAGCTTGTTCCAGACACTCATCACCCTCCGTGTGAAAGAATTGTCTCTTTCGACCATTTTGTTTCTCTCCCCTCTCGCCTTAAATCTATTGCCCCTAGTTTTAGGCTCTCCTGTCTTTGGGAGATAATATTGACTATCTAATTGATCTATGCCCCTCATTATTTTATAGACGTTTAATAAGATCACCCCAAGCCTCCTACACTCCAGGGAAATGGTTCCCAGTCTATCCAGCCTGTCCTTATAACTCAAAACCATCAGGTCAATTACATTTTGTAATGAAAATGTGAAATATGCTAATTATAATGGATGCTCCAGAACAGAATAGACAGAAATAACTGTCTGTTTAACTAAGGTGTAACTTTTCCCTTTGATTCATCGTAAAATGGCAGACGAAAAATAAAAAGTTAAAGGTAGACATGAAGGGCTTTTGTGGAACAATATTGCATTTTAAACACTTCTACACATGTGATGTAATGCAAAAAGTATTCAATAATCAGGTGATTCATTACTGTAAAGCAAACCAAAGAAATGTCATGCAATCCTCATGTTAGTCTGAAATACTTCGCGCATTCATCAGTGTTTCAAATACTTCTGTGGAATTGGTGACATGGAGTCATTCATCATATCCGCACTAGTAGCCTGGAGTGTTCTCATTGTGGTGTTAGCTGCCCATTCATATGAACTGAGGGTTGGGTTGCAGAGCAAGGCTCTGTAAAGAGAACAGAAAATGACAAAGGGAGCTCTGTAATGAAATGAAAGAAGAAGAAAACAGGGTTTTGCCAAAATGACTAAGTCATTTCCCAACCTGGCAAACTACAAAACAATTAAGAAATGCTTCGAAAGTAACCATTTAAGGGTGGCACAGTGGTTAGCACTGCTGCTTCACATTGCCAGAGACCTGGGTTTGATTCCCGTCTCGGGTCACTGTCAGTGTGAAGTTTGCACATCCTCCTCATGTCTGCGTGGGTTTCCTCCCAAGTCCAAAGATACGCTGGTTAGGTGGATTGGCCATGCTAAATTCTTCCTCGATGTCCCTGAACAGGTGCCAGAGTGTGGCGACTAGGGGGATTTTCACAGTAACTTCATTGCAATGTTAATGTGAGCCTACTTGTAACACTAATAAATAGCCTTAAACTTTTGCAGCCATGTTTCAGGTTGAATTCTCATAATATCTCTGACATTTACAGGTGGCACGGTAGCATTGTGGTTAGCACTGCTACTTCACAGCTCCAGGGTCCTGGGTTCGATTCCCGGCAGAGATCACTGTCTGTGTGAAGTTTGCACATTCTCTTCGTGTCTGCGTGGGTTTCCTCCCACAGTCCAAAGATATGCCGGTTAGGTTGATTGGCCACGCTAAGAAATTGCCCCTTAGTATCCAGGTATGTATAGGTTAGAGCGATTAGTGGGTATAATATGTAGGGATATGGGGGATAGGGCTTGGGTGGGATTGTGTTTGGTGCAGACTCGAAGGGTCACTTTCTGCACTGTAGGGTTCTATGATTCTATAATTCATTACACTCCACAAACGGTATTTTTTAACAATTGATAAACAATTTAAGTCACTGAATTTGATGGGTGCAGCAAATTGAATTTTACTTTTTTTTTGCCGAATGTTTTTACTGAAATTTTTCCATTTTACAATTTACTCGATGTCGCAACAAAACCCAAAATCTGGTACAGCACAGAATAACTATCATTCAAAAAAATGCAAATAGAAAAGACCGACAAATACTAACAATTGATTCGTATCAACAAATGTGATTGTTGTAATCAGTGCCTGCTATCACATGGATAATGAATGGATATTACAAAGAGTGAGGAATATCAGAATATCAGGATAGCAGGACAGAGCCATGTGCAATGCATGAACAGTAACTGCGGTTATTTGATAATTTGGCTCCTGGGATTGACAGTGAGCATAATCATCCTGGAGTAGGGGTCTCTTGGGCGGGATCTTGTTGATGATGGAAGGACGCTGAGTGGTGACCCCAGTCTGCCCAGAGAGGAAGGGAGGGGTCTTTGGGTACTGAATCAGGTCCTGTTTGGTTTTATATAACCCCCCGAAAGGATCCATATTGCTATATAGCTCTGTCTTCTGTGACTCCTGGAGTTGCACCGAGTTAGCACTGCTGCCTCACAGCGCCAGGGACCCAAATTTGATTCCCAGCTTGGGTCACTGTCTGTGTGGAGTTTGCATATTGTCCCCGTGTCTGCATGGGTTTCCTCCGTGCGCTCTGGTTTCCTCCCACAGTCCAAGAGACATGCTGGTTAGATGCATTAGCTGTGTTAAATTCTCCCTCAATGTAGCCAAACAGGCGCCAATGCGTGGTGACTAGGAGATTTTCACAGTTTAAACTTGTTACTCTGTAGGTGAGATCGTTTTAATTAATTCATGAGGCATGGGTGTCACTGGCATTTATTGCCCATCCCTAGTTGCCAGAAAGCAGTTGAGAATCTTGGCTCTGAAGTCACGTGTGGGCCAGATCAGAACAGGACATTAGTGAATCAGACGGGTTTTTCTGATGATTGACAATATTTTCATGGTTATCAGTAGAATCTTAGTTCCAGATTTTTTTTACTGAATTTGAATACCAATATCTGCGAGATTTGAACCCGGGGTCCACAGATTATTAGCTGAGTTCCTGGATCTATCAATAATACCACTAGGCCATTGCCATCCCATGGAGTATGAGCTCCTTGATTGAGGTAATGATGGCCTACCCAATCAGGGAATCTGACTTATGTGTGTGTGTGTATATATGTGTGTGTGTGTGTTTATATATATATATATATGTATGAGTATCAGTATCCCTGGCATCCAGATTCTAATTTTGTGCCTGAAACAATCTCAGGCGCGGGATTGAGTTTGTAAATAAAGAGAATCTGGTGAAAGGACACTGGCCTTTGAAGAGTTAATTCACAATTAAACTTGTATCCATGGCTCATTTTCCTCTCATCTATAGGAAATGGTGTAGAAATCCTCTGAAACTCTTGGCATTGATTCTTTATTCATTGTGATTTAGTGTCACTGAAAGTGATTTTGCTACATGTCGATATATCAGCCACTATTTCACATACCATGCCATTGATAACCTGTGATTGATGTTGCTCTATTGGGAAATGAGGGAGGATTATAAATAGAGTTCTTATTTTTAGGCAGCTCTGAGCTATTGTGTCTGAACCCACAAAGCAATTTGATTCAAAGGCTGTGTGATGTGTAACTCCCACAGACATTCCATATCTTCTATACATAACCAGCAATGAAAGTAAGGTGTGGGATGATTCTGTTTGGTTTCTATCTTTAGACAACAGGTCTAAAATTAAAACACAGCCTCCCTACAACCTTTGGTGAGAAATTTAATCCACACTTTTATGCCAGTGATTGAGCTTGTCAGGTATGAGAAAGTGCCTGCATTTACATGGCGCCTCACCACATATTGGAAACTCTGAGCTGCTTTTAAAAGTGCAGTCTAATGTCACATATCAATGTATTAATCCTCCTGCCATCAGGCACTGTGGAGGATGTGTATTTGTTTAGAATCAGATCTTTATTCTCTTCTGAAATCAGTAGAGAGAGATACCGGCATGTCATGGCACCTTCCCAGGATTAGTGGCCCCGCAGAGGAGGGAGAGGCTGGGCCTGTCACTGTTCTGGGAGCAGCACCACATGTATACCAGCCGCGGGTATTCCGACATTGATCATCGCACCGACAGATGTCAGAGATGCTGCATCTGTCCCGAGGAACCATCTCCGTCATACCCTGCAAGAGCTGGAATGGGAGGGGGGCACTCAGTGCCTGATGCCCTTAAACTCAAGGCCGCTCTGAATTTCTATGCGAGTGGCTCATTCCAGAGCAACAGGGGGGTATCTCCACACACAAATGCACTTGGGAGGTCACAGGTGCCATTTATCAACTTGGATTCAGACTGGGTGAGCCAAGATGCCAGGGCCACAGGCATTGTCACCTTTGCAAGCTTTCCCCAGGTGTAAGATTTGATTGACTGCTCCCTGGCACCCACGCAGCACCATTCATAAAACACGAGGGATACTCCTTCCTCAATCTGCAGCTCACCTGCGACCACACAACGCGCTTCACGCAGGTTGCCCAGGGAGTGCCCATGGCAGCTACATCACGGATGCTCTCGGAGAGAGAGCAACTGGCTGGAGGGGTAGTTCTTTGGGGACAAAGGGGTGGTGGGTGACGCCATTCCAGACACCAGCGGAGATTCATTACAACGAGGCTGCAACACGTGCGCTAGTTCAGCAAGCGATTGCTGGGCGTGCAGTTCAGGTCAGCGCCTGGATCAGTCAGGGGGTTCGCGACATACAGTTCCTCAGAGAGAGTCTCCCACATCATTGCAGTCCTCAGTGCACTTGGCGCTGCAGAGAGGAGACCACCTGGATCTGCAGGAGATGGATGAACGCCACATCTCCTCGGGCGAAGGGGATGTTGAGGATGAGGGTGACCATGTAGAGGAGGAGGCGAAAGATGCCTGGGCAGTGATCAGGGCCCAACTGGTCCATTATGGGTGGGTCTCATAATGACTTGCTCCCGGGATGAGTAGGACGAGGAGTGACTAGCTCTTCCACCATGGGGACTAACATCTCAGCAGTAATAAGGTGCCAGCTTCCTGCACCCATGCTGTTGCCAGGCGTCATGGACAAGGCGGTAAAGCTATAGGCTGGACTCTGAGATAATGATTTGCATTGAGGACAGAGCAATGCTCCTCTCATTCTCAGCAATGTGTCTGACTCCTGCCTGACAGAGAGCTTACTGCGTCCTGCCATTGAACGTGCCTACCATAGGACTCAGAATGCGCAGTGTCAGGCCCACCCACGTCAGGGCTTCTGGTGTTCACATCCATCTCACAGCCAAGGTTTGAGGATGTGGAAGCTATTGAGAGGGTGCAGAGGAGATTTACAAGGATGTTGCCTGGATTGGGTGATATGTCTTACGAAGGTAGGTTGAAGGAGCTCGGTCTTTTCTCCCTGGAGAGACGAAGGTTGAGAGGCGACCTGATAGAGGTTTATAAGATGTTGAGAGGTATAGATAGGCTGGATTCTCTATTTCCCAGGGCTGAAATGGTCGCTACGAGAGGACACAGGTTTAAGGTACTGGGGAGCAAGTACAGAGGAGATGTTAGAGGTAAGTTTTTCACTCAGAGGATGTTGGGTGAGTGGAATCGGCTGCCGTTGGTGGTGGAGGCGAACTCGTTGGGGTCTTTTAAGAGACTTCTGGATGAGTACATGGGATTTAATGGGATTGAGGATTATAGATAGGCCTGGTAGGTAGGGATATGATTGGCACAACTTATGGGCCGAAGGGCCTGTTTGTTCTATGTTCTATGTAAGGCGGGTAGCCTGACAGCACCTCGACAGCCCTCGGCCTGGTGGTCACTGGAGAACACCGTTCGGCACGAGAGGGGCGAGCTTTGCTGGAGCAGGAAGAGGGAAGTGGACAGATGGGGGAAAGGTCTCCAGGATTGGGGAGCCAGCAGCGTCATTTCTTTACAGCACTGCCAGTATGGGAGGGACATGATGATGCCACACTCCACAGGGAAGAGGCAGTCGAGGCTGAGATGATAAGGACATGGAGGTATATAAGACCATGAGAGGCATGGATAGGGTGAGTGCACTTTGTCTTTTACCCAGGTTGGGGAATTGAGAACTAGAGGGTATAGGTGTAAGTGAAGAGGGGAAAGAATTAACGGGAACCTGAGGAGCAACATTATACACAGAGGGTGGTACGTATGTGAAATAAGCTGTCGGAGGAAGTGGTTGACGCAGAGACAGTGACAACATTTAAAAGGTATTTGGACAGATATATGGATAGGAAAGGTTTAGATGGATATGGGCCAAATACAGACAAATAGGGTTAGCTTAGATGGACATTTTGGTCAGCATGCACCAGCTTGGGCTGAAGGACCTGTCTCCATACCGTAGATTCTGTGATAAAACAGCAGTCAGGATGGAGGGGAAAATGGCTGTCAAGTGTTCTGGGACCTCCTGGGCTCATAGAATGCTCCACATGAATGCAAGTTCTACTTTTCCCTCATAACTCAAAGACTTTTGGATCAGCAGTAAAAATGAGACCAGGGCAAACTGAGCTGGTACCATCATAGAATCATTCTGTAAGAGAAGGAGGCCATTATGCCCATCTGTGCTGCCTCTATAGAGCAATCCAATCTGTTCCAATTCCCTCTTCTATCTCCTTAGCCCTGTAAGTTCATTTCACTGAATTGTCCCTCTAATATTTGACACAGTTCCATTGGAGTACAAGTCTGATCCAGTCTATGCTCCCTGCCCCTTTTTTCATCAAATCCCAACAGTGCAGAAGGAGGCCATTTGGCCCATTGAGTCTGCACTGACCACAATCCCATTGAAGCACCTTGCTAATCTCCCTGACACTAAGGATCAATTTAACATGGCCAATCCACCTAACCCGCAGTGTCGGAGGAAACCAGAGCACCTGGAGGAAACCCACGCAGACATGGGGAGAATGTGCACAGACAGTGACCCAAGCTGGGAATCGAACCCGGGTGCCTGACGCAGTGAAGCAGCAACGCTAACCCACCCCCGAAATGGCAATTCTTCAATGCCATTTATTCCGATTGCAAAAAAGAAAAGATATTTTGCTCATTAAGATGCACCTCTTTCGCTAGTTCGATTTTCAAGTGGGGTGTTTGAAAGCACAAAAGATACCCGATGGATAAAGTTCATGAATCAAATTATTTCTCAGAACAGATTGGAAAGGCGGCAATGAGTCATCTCTGCATTTGTTAGCTCATAAAGAACATGTCTCTTGGTACTCCCACCTTCAGCATATCTAAATATGCTGGCTTTGAGGGGGGACTCAGTGATTGGAATATACCATAAAATTAGATTCAAATCCTTCGCCTGCAGAGAGACTCAGATTTACATATCAAATTGAACTCTTCTTCTTTCGTTCCCTCAGTAGAAGCGGTGCTGACTGTAACTTCAGAAAATCAAGAGGGCATCAAGCACTCTCAACACTGTGTTATGAGTCAGATGACAGTTTCATTCCCTACCCACTCACATACTGTAATTTTCTTACTGTCAAAAGAAGGGTTTTTTTTCTCTGAAACTGTGCCTGGAAATAGAACAGTGGCTGGGGTGAAGTTACGCCGAGAAGAAAAGCAGTAATGAATAAATCGTGATTCGGAGAGAACACCGAGGTGGAATCTACTTAACGCAGCCCGACGAGGGGAGTATTTTTACACGAAATACCCATTGAGAAATTCTAATTTTGGACAGAGTCATACTTAATCATAACCAGTAAACAGCACCTGAGAATCTGACACATCTCCCCAAAAGGAGCTCTGTTATTGTGGCTGTAATATCACGGGACTGGTAATTCTGAAGCCCGGGTTAACACTCTGGGGGACACGGGTTCCAATCCCACAACGTCTTGTTGAAGTTGTACAAGACATTAGTAAGGCCACGCTTGGAATACTGTGTGCAATTCTGGTCGCCCTATTACAGAAAGGATATTATTGAACTGGAAAGAGTGCAGAAAAGATTTGCTAGGATGTTGCAGGGATTTGATGGATTGAGTTATAAGGAGAGGTTGGATAGACTGGGACATTTTCCTCTGGAGCGTAGGAAGCTGAGGGGTGACCTTATAGAGGTCTTTAAAATAATGAGGGGCATAGATCAGCTAGATAGTCAATATCTTTTCCCAAAAGGTAGCGGGGTCTAAAACTAGAAGGCATAGATTTAAGAGAAGCGGGGAGAGATACAAAGAGGCCCAGAGGGACAATTTTTCATGCAAAAGGTGTTGACTGTTTGGAGCTGCCAGAAGTAGTAGCAGTAGAGGCGGGTACATTTTAAAAAGCATTTAGACAGTTACATGGGTACGATGGGTGTAGAGGGATATGGGCCAAATGTGGCAATTGGGATTAGCTTAGGGGTTTAAAAAAAGAGCAGCATAGAGAAGTTGGGTTGTAAACCTCTATGACTCTATAACAGCAGCTGGTGGAATTTAAATTCAGTGCATTTTTTTTCAAATCCGATGATGGTGATTATTGCAAAACCCCCAGCTGATTCACTAATGTCTCAGAGAAGGAAATGTGCTGGCCTATTTTTTATTGAGGGGATGTGGGCGTCACTGGCTGGACTCAGCATTTATTGCTCACCACCTCTTTCCCTTGAACAGAGTGGCTTCCTCGGGCTATTTCACAGAACAGTTTAAGGGGTCAACCTCATTGCTGAGGATGGACGGAGTCACACGTAGGCCAGACCGTGTAAGGACAGTGGATTTCCTTCCCTAAAGGAGATCAGTAAACCAATGAGTTTCCGTGGCAATCAACAATGGTTTCGTTTGACTTTTAATTCCAGGTTTTCATTTGATTCAGATTTCACCATCTGCCATGGTGGGATTCGAACATAGGTCCCCAGAGCGGTGCACTGGGTCGCTGGATTACTAGCCCAGTGACAATACCACTGTCACCACCTCCCCTTGCCATTGGTGTACACGTGACTCCAGCTCCATAGCAATCTGGTTGCCTGTGAACTACCCTCAAAGGGCAATTAGGGATGGACAACAAATGCTGGTCTCACTAACGGCATCCCCATCCCATGGCCAAAGATATATTAAAAATAACCTCCCTTAAGAGAGACAGTAAGATTTAATTCTTATAAAGATCTGGGAGAGACTCTTTCCTCTGAGCAAGGACCGACCTTGAAACATTACGCTTTCTCTTCTTTGAAGGAAAGAAAGACTTTGAATGTGTCCACTTTTATAACCATCAAGTACCCACCAGCACAGGGGGTTAGCACTGCTGCCTCACAGCTGCAGGGACCCGGGTTCGATTCCAGCCTCCGGTCTCTGTCTGTGCAGAGTATGTATGTTCTCCCCGTGTCTATATGAGTTTCCTCCGGTTTCCTCCCGTACTCCAAAGATGTGTGGGTTAGGTGGATTGGCCATGCTAAATTGCCCCTTAGTGCCGGGGGGAATTAGCAGGGTAAATACGTGGGGTTAGGGAAATAGTATGGTCAGTGCAGGTTGAATGGCCTCCTTCTGCTCTGTAGGGATTCTGTGATTCAAATCCCATCTTCCAGCACTCTTCCAGATGAACTTGTTTCAAGTGCTCATCTAAGTACTTCTTAAACGTTGTGAGGGTTCTGTCTCCACATCCTTCCTGGAAATGAGTTCCAGGTTCCCAACAAGTTTTTCCTCAACATCCCTCTGAACCCCCTGCATCTTACATTAAATCTATGATCCCTGGCTATTGACTGATCTGCTCAGAGGAGAATCCTAGAATCATGACAGGGCAGAAAGAGGCCATTTGGCCCATCCAGTCTGCACCAGCTCTCTGAAGAGTATCCTACTCAGGCACTGAGTGAAGCTGGAATGAGAGCATAAATCAGTAAGCGATTCTCTTCCTGAGGACTAATCAGTGCTTTCTGCCAGGCAATGTACACAGTTGGAGTGTTAAGTGATACCTTCCACAGCCGAAAAGCAAAGTAACAGTTCATCTGAAGCACAGAAAGCTATTTTAAGCAGAATTTCTCGTACCGCTTCCACTTTATCAAATATACAGGAAACTACAGCTTAAAATATTCCACTCTTGTGAATCAGGATTCATTTCTGCAATGGAATGGTAAGAATAACTCATCTTGGATTCAGCTCTACTATCAACCATGTCAAGAACATGATGTAGGCTGGGAAACAACTGTCTGATGCTCTGTAGCAGTGGGTAACGCGAAAATAGTCTGATAGAGTTACAAAAATAACAGGTGCGTGCGTGCCTGCATACGTGTATGTTGTGCGCATTCCGTGTGTGTGTGTGTGTGTGTGTGTCTACATGCCTACGTGTGTTTGTGCGCATGTCCACGTGTGTGTGTGTGCATCAGTATGTGTGCGTGTGTGTCAGTCTGTGTGTGCGTCAGTATGTGTGTGTCAGCCTGTGGGTGCGCGTCAGTATATGTGTGTATCAGTCTGTGTTTTTGTATGTGTGTGTGTCAATCTGTGTGTCTGTGTATGTGCGTGTGCATCAATATGTGTGTGTGCGTCAATGTATGTGTGTGTCAGTCTGAATGTGTGTGTGTGTGTGCGTGCGTGTGTCTGTGTGTATGTATCTGGGTAACCAAATAAATTAAACCAACAAATTGATGGGTGTATTAAACTACAACTTCTTAAAGTGAAACTCCATCAAGGTAAACAGGATATTTTAAATTGATTTATTATTGTCACATAATCTCAGGCTTTTGTATCTTTTTTCCCGATAGGAGAAAGTGAGAGAGAGAATGTCCCGGAGTGTGAGGTCCTTAATTATGCCGCTGCTTTTCTCAGGCAGTGGGAAGTGTAGACAGAGTCAATGGATGGGAGGCTGGTTTGTGTGATGGATTGGGCTACATTCACGACATTGTGTAGTTCCTTGCGGTCTTGGACAGAGCAGGAGCCATTCCAAGCTGTGATACAACCAGAAGATTCTTTCTCTGGTGCATCTGTAAAGATTGGTGAGCATTGTAGTGAACTTCCTTAGCCATTTGAGAAAGTAGGGGTGTTGGTGGACTTAAAACATTAAAACAAAACGTGGCTAAAGGTGACAATGCTACCCAGTTCCAGCGGGCACCAAATGCCTTGATATTATCCATGGACACCCGTGTGCCAGTGCCTGCTCCCTTTCCAGGGATAGCTGGCAGCAAACATTGCTGCAGAAAAGGGCCAGAATTTTGGCACACTTTAACCACCCAGGAGCTGGGCCACAAGGAGGTCTTGCCCCTTCTCCACCCCCTTCACTTTGCGCCAGCTACCTGAAGATCAGGAGTGTGGATCTGAGATGGAACCACAAAGGAAAGTGACAGATTTTTCAGGAATCCGGAAAGAGGATGCAGCTTCACATGCCTCAGGTTTCCGGATTCCACAAGACCACAGAAGACATAGGCATCTTGGGGGTTTGTGAATCATCATAACCTCTGCTTATGTGGGACTGATATCTACAATACCCTTCACACCGAGTCCCTAATGGGAAGGGGGAGGATGTCCTCATATAGAGTGAGAGTGCACGTGTCTGTATGTGTGTGTTCTTGTACATGTGCGTGTTGGTATGTATGTGCACATTTGTGTTCTTGTACACGTGCATGTGTGTGTGTGCATACATAGAATCATAGAATCCCTACAGTCCAGAAGGAGGCCATTTGGCCCATTGAGCCTACACCCACAACAATTCCACCTACCCCCTATCCCGTCTCCCCACATACTTACCCTGCTAATCCCCCTAACCTACACATCTTGGGACACTAAGGGCAATTTAACATGGCCATCAGCCTAACCTGCACATCTTAGACTGTGGGAGGAAACTGGTGCACCTGGAGGAAACCCACGCAGACATGAGGAGAATGTGCAAACTCCACACAGAGTAGTCCAAGATGGACCCAGGTTCCTAGCGCTGGGAGGTGGCAGTGTCAACCACTGTGCCACCGTGCTGCCCATGATGTATATGTGTGTGTGTACATTTGTGTACGATGTGTGTGTGTGTGTGCATGTTTGTGTATGTGTGTGCGTGTGTACCTGCATGTGTGCAGCGTGTGTATGCATGCGCGTATGCATATGTATGTGTTTGTGAGAGTCATGCATGAGTTTTGCACAAAAAAGCAACTTGATCCAGCATGCTACTTTTGCTGCGTAGTTTAAGAATAAGAGATTCCCCAATTAATGCAGAGATAAGGAGGAATTTCTTCCCTGGGAGTGTTGTGGATCTTTGGAATTCTCTACTCCAGACAGCTGTGGAAAACGGGTCATTGATACATTTAGCACTGAAATTAACACATTCTCGACCTATGGGACAGGCAAGGGTTCTGAGCAACAGACCAGAAAACGGAATTCATAGAAACCCGACAGTGCAGAAACAGGCCCTTCAGCCCATCAAGTCTGCACCGACTCACCAACATAACATTCTACCCAGACCTCATCTCCATAATCCCACCTCATTAATACCCCCACATCTATGGACACTAAGGGGCAAGTTAGCATGGCCAATCCATCTAAATTGCACATCTTTGGAAGGAAACCCACACAGAGATGGGGAGAGTGTGCAAACTCCACACAGACAGTGACTCGAGGCCGGAATTGAACCCGGGTCTCTGATGCTTTAAGGCAGCAGTGCCAACCACTGTGCCATCTTCACCAGTCGAGGCACAGAGTGTACGGTTATGATGGAGCTGTACAGAATGCCCATAGGCTGCAGCTGGAGTCAAGGATCAGATCAGCCTGTGAGCTGATCTAGAAGAGACTCGAAGGGCAGAAAGGCCAATCTAGCTCCTATTTGTAAAGCTGCAGCAAGAGGAGCAGCGTTTATTCCTGGGACCTGCCCGTGAATGAGGATGATAAAACCCTGAAGAGTTTCCGCTGGGGGTGAGTGATCGGGAGGCACCTCTGCAAGAGAGGGTGACAGTGTGACCAGCTCAACCAGGGGAGCGGTCAGCTATGATCTGATTGAATGGCAGAGCAGGATCACTGGGCTGAATTTGCCTGCCCCTATTGGTGGGGGGGGGAAGGCAGCATGGTGGCACAGTGATCAGCTGCTCACAGCACAGGGGTTCGATTCCCGGCTCAGGTCACTGTCTGTGGGAAATTTCCCCCCGTGTCTGTTCTGTGTGCCCCGCTTTCCTCCCACTGGTTAGGGGCATTTGCTGCACTTAAGTCCTCCCTCAGTGTACCCAAACAGCTGCGGCAACCATTTTCACAGTAACCTCATTGCAGTGTTAACGCAATCCTACTCGTGACGCTAATGGATAAAACTTTTAAGGTTCCTACTCACTGAGTGAAGTGTCTCACAGGGTATGAATTTAAAGCCCCATTCACAGCGGAGATGGTTGTGAATGACAGGGAAGGAGGCAGTGCTGACTAGCTGTCGATCTGCAGCTTCTGCGCCTCCAGTGAAGGGGCCAGGCTGGGTTATTTTTATTCGCTGCTCCATTCTGTAGAGCTCAGGGCTCATTGATAATCCAGAGACGGGCACACACTGTCCAATCAGCTGGCACTCTGAGCTGCTGCTGCCTTGCCTGAGTCTTCATTGATAAAAACACACACACACATCCTCTGCAGGGGAGCTGCCTGGCAAGCAGGCGAGGCTGGCCCATCTGTTTGTAACTGTTACCAGGGGCCTTGCTTGCGTGTTTGTGTGTGTGTGGGGGGGATGCAGGAGGGGAACATTCAGCTGCTTCCTATTATGCTTGCTCAGCCGTGCCGTGTGCTGCGCATCTTCAGCCGGCACCCACGACTTCTTTCTTAAAGGGGCATTGCCCTGCTTCAGGTTGCTCCACTCTGTGACCACTCGATCTTGTCTTTGCTTCTGGCATGGAATTTAATGGAAGTGCTCTTAAAGATTACTGCGTTCTCACAGTGCCGTCGAATCCCTACAGTGCAGGAAAAGGCCATTCAGCCCATCTAGTCTGCAGCAACTTTGCGAAAGAACGTCTTATTCTTGAATGGACCTATCATATAAAAGGTGATCTTTCTCTACACCTTAGCTATGACTGTAACACTATCATCTGCATCCTTTCCTTTCCCGCTCCCCAATGTACTCTATGAGTGGTATGTTTTCTCTATATAGTGCGAGAAAAAATACTTATATTCTATCCCAAGAAATGTGACAATAATAAATCAATTATTAAGTTGGTCTTTCTCTACACCCTATAACTATGACTGCAATGCTACATTCTGCACCCTCTCCTTTCCTTCTTCTGTGGACACTTTTTAGCACTTTCTCAGCCTCCTGTATCCTCACTTACATTCCCTTTGTTCCACTCTACTACCCATAGTATAAATCTCCGCTGATTCTCTTCACTCTCAGCTCTGACAAAGGGCCATCCAGATTTGAAACATTGGCTCTATTCTCTCGCCATTGATGCTGTCAGACCTGCGGAGGTTTTCCAGCATTTTCAGTTTTTGTTTCGGATTCCAGCATCCGCAGTAATTTGCTTTTATCTCTTGCTGCCGTTTTATTGAAGCTGTTCCCCTCGCTCATCGCTCTTAATAACGAAAATGAAAAGGAAAGTTTGATTGTTCCCCTGCCAGTGACCCATTTCACTCGTACACGGGAATGAGCTCTGAGAGACAGCTGCAGCCAACATCCATCCGTCAGCCACATCAACAGTAAGCAAAAGGATTGGATATCGGCAATGCCGGGATGGTCTACCGATAGTTTAACATTTATGGGATGTGCCATCCAGTATTTGTTGCCCATCCCTAATTGCCCTTGAACTGGGTGGCTTGCTAGCACCTCCTCTCCCTCCCAGATCATCATCCCCCCACCCTACAAAGGCCATTGCTGGCATTCCCTTCTCCTCCATCCATTCCTGGCCACCACACAAGGTTATAGAGGTTTACAGCATGGAAACAGGCCCTTTGGCCCAACTTGTCCATGCTGTCTTTTATTAAAACCCCTAGATTCAGCCTAACTGCCTGCATTTGGCCCATATCCCTCTATATCCATTGCACCCATGTAATGATTTAAATGCTTTTTAAGAGACAAAATTGTTTCCTTCTTCGCTACTGGCAGTTTGTTCCAGACACTCACCATCCTCTGAGTGAAGAAATTGCCTCTCTGAATCCTTTTATATCTCTCCCCTCTCACCTTAACCTTATGCCCTCCAGTTTTAGACTCCCCTACTTTGGAAAAGATATTGACTATCTAGCTGATCTGTACTCTTCCTATAAAATAACTCCTCAGCCTCCTACGCACCAAAGAAAAATGTCTCAGTCTATCCAGCCTCTCTTTATAACTCAAACCATCAAGTCCTGGTAGCATCTTAGTAAATCAATACATCTTAATGAATCCCCCCCATCTCCCTCTGGAGCCTGTCCCTTGGCACAGGTTGGCACTGCCAAGTTGGCATGAGCATGGTTGCCACCCTGGCAATGCCTGACCATGTTCCTCTCCCCCACCCCGGAAGGGGGTTGGAGGGAGGGCTATACTCACCTTTATCTGCCCCGGGATGACTCTGAGTGAAGCTGTTGTACATTGTGTTGGCGAGATGTCACCCCTATGTCGAAACATGGTGAGGTTAATGAGATTCAAATATATTGAGGTCCGTTGAAATCGCCAGCGAGGGGTGGGTAAGATTGGAGATTACAATCTGTGATTTCAGATCCAGAGCTGCCGCTGATAATCACACGGATGGAGAGGAAGGGAATGCCAGCAGCGAGCATGGCCTCAAGCTCCCCCCCACCCCATGAATTACAGATTTAATTCATCAGATTTCAAGCTGATCAGCTGCTGTGGTGGGATTTGAACTTGTCTATGAGGTGAATACATTGTGTGAGTATATATTATATAGAACCACCTTAATCTTCCTTGGTGGAGCATCAATTAGAAAGAATTTTGTTTCAATGCATAGATCTATAAACATAGACAGGGATATCGCATAGAAGTGGGAACATCAAGGTGGCGGCACGAGCTCGTTGGGCTGAAGGGCCTGTTTCCTGTGCTGTTTATTCTTTGAATCTTGAACATAAGGACAGCCTGATTTAATAAAAACACTATCCAGCTGCTCTGATGAAATGAAATAAATAACTACCTTCTACAAATTAGTAAAGGAAATCTTTAACAGTGCTGAGGTGGCGAGGTCCTGGGAGTGTGTTGGCATCTGCAGCAGTGGGCAGGCAGGGTTGATTTAAGGAGAGAATTGCCTCACAGCTCCAGGGATCCGGGTTCAATTCCCGGCTTCGATCACTGTCTGTGTGGAGTCTGTACGTTCTCCCCGTATCTGCCTGGGTTTCCTCCGGATGCTCCGTTTTCTCTGGAGCCTGTCCCTTGGCACAGGTTGGCACTGCCAAGTTGGCATGAGCATGGGTGCAGCCCTGGCAACGCCTGACCATGTTCCTCTCTGCCACCCCGGAGGGGGCTGGTTGGGAGGGGGGGGGGTGGTGCTACACTCACCTTTATCTGCCCCGGGTTCACGTCTGGGTGAAGCTGTTGTACATTGTGTTGGCGAGATGTCACCCAAAGATGTGCGGATTAGGTGGATTGGCCGACGTAAATATCCGGGGTTATGGGGACAGGGTGGGGGAAAGAGCCTGGGTAAGACACTCTGTCAGAAAGTTGGTGCAGGTTTGATGGGCCAAGTAGCTTCTTCTGCACTGTAGACATTCTATAAACCTATAGTATTCACCTCAACCACTCCCTGTGGTGGAAATTCCACCTTCTCGCCACTCTCTGGGTATCAAAGTTTCATCTCTGTTCCCTGTTAGATTTCCTGGTTGTTATCTTGTATTGACGGCCTCCAGTTATGTTCCTCTGCACAGCTATAAAGTCATAAACTCACTCCCACAGCTCTGATAATCCTTCCTCTGCCCTCACTTTCTGGCAGGGTCTATTCCATTCACACAATTTTCCTGCTGCACCTGTTTGGTTGTTGCAAGTTGCCTTCCAATGTAAAGTAAGTAAAGTTCAATTATTAGTCACAAGCAAGGCTTATGTTAACACTGCAATAAAGTTACTGTGCAATTCCCCTAGTTGCCACACTTCAGCACCTGTTTGGGTCAACACACCCAACCAGCAGGTCTTTCAGAGGAAACTGGAGCAGCTGGAGGAAACCCACATAGACACAGGGAGAATGTCCGCACAGACAGTGATCCAAGCCGGGAATTGAACCTGGGTCCCTGGTGCCGTGAGGCAGCAGTGCTAACCACTGTGCCACCGTACTGTGAATTGAACCTCAGTCTAGGATTCTCCCCTCGTTACTCTCCCGAATCGCTGTCCGTGTGGAGACTGCACATTCTCCTTGTGTCTACGTGGGTTTCCTCCAGGTGCTCCAGTTTCCTCCCACACTCCAAAGATGTGCGGGTTAGGTGGATTGGCCATATCCGGGTTATGGGGATAGGGCGAGGGAAAGGGCCAGGATAAGACACTCTGCCAGAGAGCTGGTGCAGGCTCGATGGGCCAAATGGCCTCTTCTGCACTGTAGAGATTCTATAATCCTATATTATTCACCTCAACCACTCCCTGTGGTGGAAATTCCACCTTCTCGCCACTCTCTGGGTATTAAAGTTTCATCTCTGTTCCCTGTTAGATTTCCTGGTTGTTATCTTGTATTGACGGCCTCCAGTTATGTTCCTTGGCACAGCTATAAAGTCATAAACTCACTCCCACAGCTCTGATAATCCTTCCTCTGCCTTCACTTTCTGGCAGGGTCTATTCCATTCACACAATTTTTCTGCTGCATGTGTTTGGATAGAGCAAGTTGCTTTCCAACGTAAAGTAAGTGAAGTTTATTTATTAGTCACAGGCAAGGCTTATATTAACACTGCAATGAAGTTACTGTGCAATCCCCCATGCTCCAGCACCTCTTTGGGCCAATGCACCCAACCAGCGTGTCTTTCAGACTGTGGGAGGGAACCGGAGCACCCAGAGGTAACCCATGGAGACATGGGGAGAATGTATAAATTCCACACAGACAGTGACCCAAGCCAGGAATTGAACCCGGGTCCCTGGCACCGTGAGACAGCAGTGCTAACCACTGTGCCGCCGTGCTGTGGATTGAACCTCAATCTGGGATTCTCCCCTCGCTGCTCCCCCTCTTCTCCAAGTGTGGCTGACAGAGCTCCGAGCCTTATCTTTTCCAGCTGTCGCACATCTGTGTAGCAGTGTGAATGGAAAGAGGATTGAAATGAAGACTGACACAGTGCTACAGTTCTTGCCGTTGGCTGCACATCTGGTTCTTACCTCTGTCGCTGTTGTGGGAACCCTAATATCACATCATTCTATTAAAGCTGCAGAGTTTGGGTAATCCTGTGCAAAGAACAGATTGAATTGTAAACAGGAATCAATTTGAGCTCTTCATTCCCCCAATGAACAGCAATTATAAAGTAAAGATTATTTATTTGTGTCACAAGTAAGACCTACATTAACACTGCAATGAAGTTACTGTGAAAATCCCCACACTCCGGCGCCTGTTTGGGGACATTGAGGGAGAACTTAGTATGGCCAATGCAGCTAACCAGGATGTCTTTCAGACTGTGGGAGGAAACTGGAGCACTCGGAGGAAACCCATGCAGACACGGGGAGAATGTGCAAACTCCACTGACACAGATAGTGACCCAAGCCGGGTCCCTGGCGCTGCGAGGATGTAGGGCTAACCATTGTGTTTAATAGTGCAGTGCAGCAGTAGGCAATGGAGGGTTAATATCCTTGCAACTAATCTGCTCAAGATGAAATACTCCAGAGAACGTATAAAGTAGCAGAGGTACTGGAATGATCCTTAAAATGGGAGATACGGTGGCACAACTAAAGTTAAGGTGCTAAATTGGGGGGAAGGTTAATTACAACAATATTAAGCAGGAACTGAAGAACGTAGATTGGGGACAGATGTTTGAGGGCAAATCAACATCTGGCATGTGGGAGGCTTTCAAATGTAAGTCGATCGGGATTCAGATACAGCACATTCTTATCAGTATGACAAGTTTTGTGAACCTTGGATAACGAGAGATATTGTGAGCCTAGTCAAAGAGAAAAAACAAGCGGTTGTCAAAGCTAGGAGGCTGGGAACACGCAAAGCAAGTGTGGAATACAAGGAAAGTAGAAAGAAACTTAAGCAAAGAGCAAGGAAGACTGAAAGGGGTCACGAAAAATCATTGACCAGCAGGATTAAGGAAAATCCCAAAGCTTTTTATACATATATAAAGAGCAAGCGGGTAGCCGGGGAGAGGGAGAGGGAGAGGAGAGGGAATTTATGCATGGATCCAGAGGAAATGGGCAAGGTATTAAATGTGTACTTTGCATCAGTATTCACCAAAGGATTTGGTGGATGATGAATCTGGGAAAGGGCATGTGGATGGTTTGAGTCATGTTGAGATCAAACAGAAGCAGGTATAGGGGTTCTTGAGAAACATTAAGGTTGACAAGTCCCTAGAGCTTGATGGGATATACCTCAGAATACTGAGGCATGGGATGGAATTGAACAAAGAACAAAGAACAACACAACACGGGAAACAGGCCCTTCAGCCCAACGAGCCCACACTGTCATTTTAACATTGTGAGTGCCCGCCTCTACATATGACCTTTGTCTACACCTATTCGGGAAGATTGAGGGACGACTAATTTAGGGACAATTTGTTAACACCAATCAGCCTATGAGCATGTTTTTGGGGTGTGGGAGGAAACCGAGCATCCAGAGAAAACCCATGCAATCACAGGGAGAATGTGCAAACTCCCGCAGACACCGGCCCAAACCCATTGCTGGGACCTTGAGAGAAATCTTTACTTTCTCACAGGGCCCGGGGAGATGGTGATGTGGCGATGCCAGCATTGGACTGAATTAAGCATGGTAAGAAGCCTCACAATACCAGGTTAAAGTCCAACAGATTTACCTGTTGAATCTCACCTGATGAAGGGGCCATGCTCCAAAAGCTTGTGGCTTTTGTTACCAAATAAATCTTTTGGACTTTAACCTGGTGTTGTGAGACTCCTTACTGTACGGGGGAGGTCCCAGAGGATTGGCGATTAGCCATTGTTGTCTCTTTGTTTAAGAAGGGTTCAAGAATAATCCAGGTAAATTACAGGCCGCTGAGCTTTACATCAGTGGTAGGGAAATTATTGGAGAAGATTCTTTGAGACAGGATTTACTCCCACTTGGAAATAAGTGAATGTATTAGCAAGAGACAACATTGTTTTGTGAAGGGGGGGTTGTGTCTCACGAACTTCATTGAGTTTTTTTGAGGAAGTGATGTAGGTGATTGATGAGCGTGGTGCAGTGGATGTTGTGGCTGGAACTCGCTGCTGGGGGAGGTAATGGAAGCAGATTTGATAATGACTTTTAAAGGGTGTCTTGACAAATACATGAACAGGATGGGAATAGAGGGATACGGTCCCCGGAAAGGTAGGGGGCTCTACTTCAGTTGGGCAGCATGGTTGGTGCAGGCTTGGAGGGCCGAAGGGCCTGTTCCTGTGTTGGAATTTGCTTTGTTTTTTGTTCTTTGTTGTCCCCTTGTTTCCTCCAAATGTTCTGGTTTCCTCCCACAATCCAAATACACGCAGGTTACGGGATTAGCTGTGCTAAATTTCTCCTTAGTGTCCAAACCTACAAAGGAACGAAGCCCAGCCCATCATGCATACCAGCCTCCCATCCATTGACTCTGTCCACATTTCCTGCTGCCTCGGGAAAAAGCAGCCAGTATAATAAAGACCCCACACACACTGAACATTATCTCATCCATTTTCTCCCGTCAGGTAGAAAAGTCTGACGTTACACACTAACCAACTTTTTCCCTGCAGACGTTTGAATGGATCTACCTTATATATTAAGTTGATCTTTCTCTACACCTTCGCTATAACTTTAACACTACATTCTGCACCCTCTTCTTTCCTTCTCCCCAATGTACTCTTTGAACAGTATGCTCTGTCTATAAGAAACAATACTTTTCATTGTATCCCAATATGTGTGACAATAATAAATCAAATCAAATCAAAATCAAATCAAAGGTACACCTTGAAACTTACCTCTTTGCCCATAGATTTGACCCTTACTGTTCGATGGTTTAATAGCATTATATTGTTTAACAATAGGAACATTGGACTTAGGGGGCAGGAGAAGGCTATTCAATCCTTGGAGCCTGCACAAATAAGTTCATGGTTAGAGTCATTAAGTCGTAGCAGTTTACAGTAAGGAAACAGGCCCTTCAGCCCAACTTGTCCATGCTATCCTTTCTTAGCCACTAAGTTAGTCCCAATCGCCGACGTTTGGCCCATATCCCTCTACACCCATGTAACTGTCTAAAAACAAAATTGTACCCATCTCTACTGCTACCTCTGGCAGCTTGTTCCAAATATTCACCATCCTCTGTGTGAAAAATTGCCCCCCTGCACCCTTTTGTATCTCTCCTCTCTCACCTTAAACCTATGCCCTCTAGTTTTAGACTGCCCTGCCTTTGGGAACAGATATTGACTATCTAGCTGATCTGTGCTCCTCGTTGTTTTATAGACCTCTATAAGATCATTTGTCAGCCTCCTACGCTCCAGAGAAAAGAGTCCCAGTCTATCCAGCCTCTCCTTATAACTCAAACCATCAAGCCACAGTAGCATCTTAATTGATCAGGTTGTGGTTTCAACCCCAGTGTCCTGTCTGCTCCCAGTACTCTTAGGCTTCCCCGCATTTCACAAATCTGTCCCATTTTCTGCGATTACGCTCTTGAGGAGCACTTTGGACAATTTCCCGTTCTGGATGCTGTAAAGGTTTTTGTTGTACAGGAGGTTGCTTGGCTTCAGGGGAATCACAACAAAGCTTAATCCTGTCCGATCCTCTCATCCACAGATGGCATTCTTTGACGGGAGGTGACTGGGACGTAACCAGGAAGGATTCTCGTCTGATATTCTTTTCCGGATTAGAGCTCCTGATTAAAACATAAATCTCATAAATGTGTTTATGCTGAGGTTAATTTCGATTTTGAAAAAAAATCTCCCAGCTGTCAGCTCCAAGCGATGTAAGAGCCTATTCAATTCTGTCTCTAAACTATAAAGGGCTCAGTTTAAATATTGGGCACCTTCTGTGAATAGCACAGACCTGAGGCTGTCTGTGCCAATCCGTATCTACTGAATGAAGCAATACTGTTTGATGCCGTTATCAATGCAGGTTCAATCTGACCGGCATAGGGTTTGAACACATCCTGGATTTTGAATCATTCACAATTTGCTCGGCTATGTAACTGCTCGAAATCCAAGGGGGAACGGTGGAACAGACAGGCTGGTCAACTTTTACAGATGCACCACAGAAAGCATTCTTTCTGGTTGTACCACAGCTTGGTTTGGGCTCCTGCTCTGCCCGAGACTATAAGGAACTACAAAAGGTCGTGAATGTAGTCCAATCCATCACGCAAACCAGCCTCCCATTCATTGACTCTGCCTACTCTTCCTGCTGCATTGGAAAATCAGCCAGCATAATCACGGACCCCACGCACCCCGGACAGTCTCTCTTCCATTTTTCTTTGTCGGGGAAAAAATACAAAAGTCTGAGGTCACGTACCAAGAACAGCTTCTTCCCCGCTGCTGTCAGACTTTTGAATAGACCTACCTTGCACTGAGTTGATCTTTCTCTAAACCCTAGCTATGACTATAACACTACATTCTGCACCCTCTCATTTCCTTCTCCATGAACGGCATGCTTTGCGCACAAGAAATAATTGCTTTTCATTGTATACTAATAAATGTGACAATAATAAATCAAATCAAATCGAATCAGTTTGCATCACAGATTTGTGACATGAAGCATCAATATATATCGCCAATATACTCTGGACCCTTAGTGGTGTGTTTGGCAGAGGCAGAGGCAGCCTGCCATTGGCTGGTGGTGGGATCTTCCTGTTCCACTGCTGTCAGCCAGTTTTCCCACTGTTCACATTGCGTCATTGGCGGGACTGGAAGATCCCACCCACAGGAACAGCTGGAAAATCCCATTCCTGCAATTGTAAATGGAGTGATGCACCTCAGAGTGCCACCTACATATTGAAAGAAATTAAACCATGTTGCACTTTGTGTTGTGTCACTTCTGACATGTGATGCATCTTTACAAATTCATAAATGGAATCCCGACGGTGCAGAAGGAGGCCCATCGAGTCTGCAGTGACTCTCTGACAGAGCATTCCACACAGCCTCCATTCCTGTAATATGTTCACCCCAGTAATCCCCCTAACCTGCAGACCTTGGGAGGCTACGGTGGACATTCTGCCCACCACAGGAATCAGAGCGGGCAAGGGGTGGACCATGGAAATATCCATTGACACTGGGTGGGATTTTCTGGTTTCAGCGCAAGCGTGACCAGAAAATATCACCCTATCGGTCAATTTATCATGGCCAATCCATTTAATCTGCATTTCTTCAGACTCCAAGGGCAATTTAGCATGGCCCATCCACCTTAACCTACACATCTTTGGAGTTACTCACACACCGCTGGCTGGGCCAGCATTTATTACCCATCCCAAGTTGCCTTTGGAGGGCAGTTGAGAGTCAACTGCATTGCCGTGGCTCTGGAGTCACATGTAGGCCAGACCAGGTAAAGGCAACAGATTTCCTTCCCTAAAGGAAACCAGATGGGTTTTTCCAAGAATCAGTAGGTTCTTAATTCCAGATATTTTTTATTGAATTCAAATTTCACCATCTGCTGTGGTGGAATTCTGCTAGGGTGGCACAGTGGCACTGAGATTAACATTGCTTACAACTCCTCACAGCGCCAGGGATCCTGGTTCAGTTCCTGGCTCGGGTCACTGCCTGTGCGGTGTTTGCACATTCTCCCCGTGTCTGTGTGGGTTTTCTCTGGTTTCCTCCCACAGCCCAAAGATGTGCAAGTTGGCTGGATTGCCATGGTAAATTGTCCCTAAATGTGAGGGGGACTAGCTAGGATAAAATGCATGGAGTTATGGGGAAAGAGCCTGGGTGGCATTGTGGTCAGTGTTGACTCGATGGGTCAAATGGTCTCCTTCTGCACTGTAGGGATTCTATGATTCGAACGCTGATCCCCAGAACATTAGCTGAGTTTCTGGCTTCAAAGTCTATTGATAATACAGCTGGGCTATCCACACAAGACTGTACATACAGCAGGAGATACAGAAATGAAGAGAATGTAAAATATGTACAAATCTGACTGCCAGCTGGATTATTAAGTTTGATAAGTCGGGTTCACTGTAGTTCAGTGGTTTTGCAGCCACATTGTGTACCCTTGGCTCATCTCCTTCATATTATCATCTTGGCAAGTCCTTCACATGACATGTTCTCGAGTTCAGTAGACAGTCCACTTTCCCCCCTCCCCCTCACTTTCTTTTATTTCCTTCCTCCTCACTCTGTGCACAATAACATGGTCTGTGAACTTTTAGCAGCTCATAGCAAGGACAAAGGGAACTGTATTTCCCAACAGCTGGATCAGGTCCACCCACAGAGACCCTTGGGGAAAAAGATACAAAAGTCTGAGGTCACATACCAAACCAACCCAAGAACAGCTTCTTTCCTGCTGCCTCCAGACTTTTGAATGGACTTACCTTGCATTAAGTTGATCTTTCTCTACACCCTAGCTATGAGTGTAACACTACATTCTGCACTCTCTCCTTTCCTTCTCTATGAATGTGTCTGTATAGCGCGCAAGAAACAATAATTTTCATTGTGTGCTAATACACGTGACAATAATAAATCAAATCAAATCAAATTGAAGCAACTTAAAATCATTCAGAAAGCAATGTCCCATCGGTTAATTTATTGGTCTTTCTGTAATCAGTCAGTTCACCAACCTTTTTTTTAAAAGTAAGGCAGCAAGAGCAGACTGCGGAGAATGGATGATTTGCATTTATACAGATAAAGACCAAATACTGCAGATGCAGGAAAATTCTGGAGAAACCCAGCAGGTCTGTCAGCATCTGGTCAGAGAGAAAGGAGGCAATGCTTCGAATCTGGATGACCCTTCACCAGAACTTAGTTGATACCGTGGCCAGAAATCTACCCCATGCCTGGCACAAAATCGGCGCAAGCAAAGATCCCACAACAGAAATCCCTGCTGACCTCAGGCCGGAATTTCTGGTCTCATCACGAGCGAGGCCATAAAATCCCACCCACTGTCTTTAACATGGTCCCAAAGCTTTTCCACAGAGCAATTACCCAACAGAATTTGGGACAGAGCAGCACATGTATTTTTTTAGGCCAGTTGGACAAAAGCTTGGGTCAAAGATATGGGTCTGAATAGAAAAGAGAGAGGAGAGAGATAAAGTGCTTCATGGAGAGGGTAAAGTTTCTTTATTGGTGTCACAAGTAGGCTTATGCTCACATTGCAACGAAGTTACTGTGAAAAGTACCCTCGTGGCTATACTCCGGTGCCTGTTCGGGTACACCGAGGGAGAATTCAGCGTGGCCAACGCCCCTAACCAGCATGTCTTTCAGACTGTGGGAGGAAACTGGAGCACCCGGAGGAAACCCACGCAGACGGAACTTTCCACTCGCCTGATGAACACGCAGACTCCGCACAGACAGTGATCCAAGCTGGGAATCAAACCTAGGTTCCTGGCGCTGTGTGGCAGCAGTGCTAACCACTATGCCACAATACAGCAAAGGGAATGTCAGAGCTTAGGGCAAAAGCAGCTGAAGGCAAAGTCACCAATGGATCAAATAAAATCAGGGGTGCTGAAGAAGCCAGAGTTAGGAGGGTGCAGAGAGTTTGGAGAGTTGATGGGCTGAAGGCATTTACACGGAAAACAGATTATTAACCCTATTAAAATCAAATGCAAATAAAATGTATTATTTTCACATCACTTGATTATATTTTAATGGTTCTTATTATTTTCTGTTGTTAATTGTAAATGACTCACCTGAATAGTGCTGCGAAAGCTCGTGATTCCAAATAAACCTGTGGGACTTTAACCTGGTGTTGTGAGATTATTTACTGTGCTCACCCCCCCACCCCGGTCCAGCACTAGCACTCCACATCATGGCTAATTGTAAACTAATTCTATTTAATCATAGGCAGGTGCTGGGCACTTGCTGGAGGGCGGGGCGGGGGGGGGTGGTTCTCATTTGTGCCTATATAAATAGGAACAGACTGAAAATGAGGTTGTTGGGTTAAGAGATGTATGCATGTATTGTGCATCTCTGTAACTAAAAGCTTGTGCAAGATTAGCTGCAGTTGTATCCTTCAAAGCTAGCTTTTTGGATCAGTTGCCCATAATATACAATAAGTAGTCTCACAACACCAGATTAAAGTCCAACAGGTTTATTTGGTAGCACGAGCTTTCGGAGCATCACTTCTTCATCAGGTGAGTGCCTCAGAGATACTTTAACCTGGTATTGTGAGACTACTTATTGTGCCTACTCCTGTCCAACAGCAGCTATATGAATTGCCTATCATTCTTGGGTTACCTTGTTACAGTTATTATTGCTGACTTGTGTTCAATCTTGTGCTGAAAAGGGTAAGGGATATAAAAGGAGCTCCAATTATACAGACCATTGGTGACATCTGGACAACTGTGTAAAGTTTTGGTCCACTTATTTAAGAGAGGATATAAATATATTAAAAGCAGTTTGGAGTGGGTCACTTGATTGGGATGGGAGGTTATCTTATGAGGAAAGCTTGGGGTTATATCCATTTAGAAGAATGAGAGGAGATCTTGTAGAAATGTATCAGCTCCAGAGGGGAAGTAACAGGGAGGATGCTGAGATGATGTTTCTCCTTGTGAGAGAGACCAGAATGAGGGTCTCCCATTTAACACGGAGATGAGAAGACTTTTTTTCCCCTGAGGTGGTTGTGAGGCTTTGGAGTTCTCTTCCCCAGACAGCAATGGAGTCAGGGTCGATTTGTAAGACGGGGGCAGATAGATTCTGTGAATCAAAGATTATTGAGGGTAGGCAGCAACATGGAATTGAGGGCATAATCAGATCAGCCATGATCCTTTTGAATGTCCTACGCTCCAAAGGTGAGCGAATTAGGTGGATGGGTCATGCTAAATTGCCCCTTAGTGCCAGGGGATTAGTATGTGGGATTAAGGGGATTGGGCCTGGGTGGGATTGACGTTGGTGCAGACTTGATGGGCTGAATGTCCTCCTTCTGCACTGTAGGGATGCTATGATTCAATGACAGAGCAGGTTCAAGAGGCTGAATGATCGAGTCCTGCTCCTGATTTGTCTGTTTTAATGTTCAGATGTCCAGGAATCACATTGGACATTTATACTGATTACATATGTCACATTTGACCCTTGCATTGTCTATAGCTACCTCATGAAACATTGTTTTTGCCATTATCTCACAGGGCTATATAATCAAAGCTAAAATCCCCTTTCTCCTTCTGTATCTCTGAGCTTCTGGTGAGCTGGGACTGAGGCCCGTTCAGCTGGTTACACTGCTGGGCTTAGGTTTCAGCTGGTTTCACGGATTACTCGTGCTTACACTCAGAAAATGCAATATTCCTACATTTACCTCCTGTAAAACCTGCCTCTGGATACCCAATATTACCTCTCCTTTTTGCTCTGTGCCTTTCTTTCGTTGGTTTGATTAAAGTTTATTTACAAATGGGCTTACATTAACAGTGCAATGAAGTTACTGTGAAAATCCCCTAGTTGCTGCACGCCGGCGCCTGTTTGGGTACATTGAAGGAGAATTTAACATGACCAATATGTCTTCCTGACTGTGGGACGGAACTGGAGCCCCCAGAGGAAACCCATTCAGACACAGAGAGAATGTGCAAACTCCATACAAACAGTCACCTGAGGCAAGATCTGAACCCGGGTCCCTGGCGCTGTGAGGCAGTAGTCTTAACTACTGTGCCACCATGCTGCCTGGGCATAAACACAGGCTTGTGTCAAAATATTACCCCAGGAAAGCAAATGCTCAGCATCAGAATCCTTGGAAGGAAGGGGACTGATTGGGTTATGGGAAAATAAGACCTTCAGCTATACCCTAACCCTGCTCTGTAAGAAATAAAAACACTAACAATCTGGGGGCAGTGCAGAATGCTCTAACACTGAGTCTGTTTGTAATGGAAGGTAGGTAAAACAGAAGCTACATCTCTTTATCAGTCCGAGCTGTTTGCGTTGGAGGAAAAAGTACTAAGATCCCAGGGAAGTGACCGCTGGCCCACAGCCTGCCCTGGCACACTGTCATCGTGTGAGCATGTCGCTTTGCAACCTCAGAAATCTAGAACAGTCCCTAAAGCGTTTACTGGCAGCAACCTTTTCACAAAGTTCAAAAGCTGAATGGGGGAAAGGCCACAGTCCAAGACCCTGCTGCCAGTGAGTGCTAGGAAGCTGGGATCAACCCCCCTCCCCCCGGCCCTTAGGGCTGTAGGCAGCAGACAATGTTTGACATGAAACATAGAGCGATTGTGCGTTGTAAATATAGTCTGTGCTGTCAAGCGAGAGTCACTTCCTAATACATACAGTACACTGATCTGTATTGCACCAAATGCAAAATTTCAACTGCTTTGCAATTTGCTTTTACAAATAAGGTATGTCTTTCGATGGGGATGGGGAGGTGGAACCTTTATTTGATGGACTGAAAAACCCTCTGGTTATAGTCTGAGGTCACACACCAATCAACATAAGAACATCTTCTTCCCTGCTGCCATCAGACTTTTGAATGGACCTACCTCACATTAAGTTGATCTTTCTCTACACACTAGCTATGACTGTAACATTGCATTCTGCATCCTTTTCTTCTCCCCTACGTACTCTACGAACAGCATACTTTTTCTGTATAGCGTGCAAGAAACAATACTTTCCACTGAATACATGTGACAATAATAAATCTAAAAGCCTACATTATATTAAGTTGCTCTTTCTCTACACCCTAGCTATGACTGTAACACTACACTCTGCACTCTCTCCTTTCCTTCTCTATGAACGGTTTGCTTTGTCTGTATAGTGCACAAGAAACAATGCTTTTCTCTGTACATTAATACATGTGACAATAATAAATAAACTCAAATCAAATTAGATCAAACCAAATAAAGCTTTGTAGATGAGCTTTTTAGTGCCACAGCTCGTGTTGATGGGGTGCTGTGCAAGGTGAGGGGACAGACAAAGGAATCGTAGAGCAGTATTATGCTTTATTAATGCAATCCTGGGCAGGGCACTGAGTATGCCAAGGTTTCCTTTGTTCCTGACTCTTGTAAAGAAAGCATGAATGAGCTTGATGTTTCCTCCCCATTTCTGTTTATTCAGCAGCCCCCGAATTACAATGTGAGCTAAAGCAATCGATATTTTCTCTCTCTGTCTCCCTGCAAACACATGCTGGCGTTTGGCCTTTCGCTACAATGGAGGTGGGAGGGAGAGAAACAGAGAGAGAACTGACAGTGCGTCTGGAGACAACTGCAGAATGAATGGTTGCTGGGCATATTTCAAACTCATTCACTCATAGTAACTGCACACTTAGCTATGAATGGAGTGTTAGGCAGTCCTAACGTGCTGTGATTGGCTGTTTGGTGTGTGTGTGTGTCTCTCTCTCTCTCTCTCTTTCATTCACTCATTCACCCTATTCACAGAGAGAGAGAGAGGAGGAGGGATGCGTACAGTCCTGAACAATAATCAATCATGACACCCCTCCACTTCCCCCGGCACCGTCAGAGATATAAATCCTGATAATAGCTCTGAGCGAAATAATGGGGACAGTGTACATTCACAATGTCACCTGCAAGGGCAAACTCTTGTGGTGTTTTCTTTTTTTTTGTTAAAGAAAGAAAGCTTGTTTTCAGTTGCGAGATTGTTTGCAGGGATTGCAGTGAGCTGCTGTTGACACATTAAATATTTACCAGCCGTTGCCCCCTCCAGCTTGGGCTGGTTCCACCGCAGGAAGGAGACCATCTCGAAACCCTACCCCCAATCCCTGCCCCATGCTGAGTCACATTTTGTGAATGAGTGGGGTTTTTGACGGTGAGAGAGTGCTAAGTCGCTTTTCACAATACAACCACCGCGCACACATTGACAAATCGCAGACAGTGAAACCACTGCAGTGCCGAGACGTGGTATAGCCATTGAATTATCAGTTACTTCACTGAATTTATCCCCCTTCCAACCCATGATGCTTCAATCCATCTTTTTATATGCAGGTTGGGTGCATTGGCCGTGCTAAATTCTCCCTCGGTGTACCCGAACAGGCACCGGAATGTGGCAACTAGGGGATTTTCACAGAAACTTCATGGCAGTGTTAATGTAACCCTGTGTCTATGTGGCTTTCCTCCGGGTGCTCCAGTTTCCTCCCACAGACTGGAGGTCCGGCTGGTTGGGTGCATTGGCCATGCTAAATTCTCCCTCAGTGTATCCAAACAGGCACTGGATTGTAGAGGATTTTCACAGTAACTTCATTGCAGTGTTAATGCAACCTTACTTATGACACTAATAAACTAAGTTTAACTATGATACTAATAAATAGACATAAACGTAAAACTTAAAATATATTTATTCATCAGATCTGGGTGTCGCTGGCTGGCCAGCATTTATTGCATATCCCTATTTGCCCTTGAGAAGGTGATGGTGAGTTTCCTTCTTGAGCTGTTGCAGTTCACATGGTGTAGATACACCCACAGTGCTGTTAGGGAGGGAGTTCCAGGGTCTTGGTCCAGCCTCAGTGAAGGAATGGCAATATAATGATATATTAGAATAATTTTTTTTAACAAAACAAACTATTGCGGATGCTGGAATCTGAAAGAAAAACAGAAAATGCTGGAAAATCTCAGCGGGTCTGGCAGCATCTGTGGGGTGAGAATAGAACCGACATTTCGAGTCTGGATGACCCTTTGCCAGCTCTGAATATAATTATTATCCCTTGACATTCAATGTAATTACCATCACCGAAACACCCATAATCAATATTGTGGGAGTTACCACTGACCGGAAACTGAACTGGACTCACCACATTAACACTGTGGCTACAAGAGCAGGTTAGAGGCTGGGAATTCTGCAGTGAGTAACTCACTTCCTGACTCCCTGTTCACCATCTCCAAGGCACAAGTCAAGAGTGTGGTGGAACGGTCTCCACTTGATTAGCTGAGTTCAACTCCAACAACACAAAAGAAGCTTGATACCATCCAGATTAAGGCAGACCGCTGGATTCGCACCCCATCCATCTTAAACATACACTCACTCTGTCACTGACACACTCTGTCAGCAGTGTGTACCATCTACAACCTGCATTGCAGCAACTCACTAAGGCTCCTTACTCAGTACTTTCCAAACCCATGGCTGCAAGCATTGAGAAGGACAAAGATGCACTGGAGCAGCATCACCTGTAAGTTGCCTTCCAAGCCACTCACCTTCCTGTTCATTGTCCCTGGATCAAAATCCTACAACATCCTTCCTACCATCACATGGACTGTAACAGTTGACTCACCGCCACTTTCCCAAGGGGTACTTAGGGCTGGGCAATAAATGCTGGCCCAGCCAGTGACTGGGTGAATTGGTGACCTGGCCATGCTAAGTTGCCCGTTAGTGTCCAAAGATGTGCAGGTTAGATGGATTAGCCACTACATTGGGTTACAGGGATGGGGTGGAGGAGAGAACCTGAATAAGATGTTGGCTCATTGTAGAATCCCCACAGTATAGAAGGAGGCTATTCAGCCCATCGAGTCTGTCCAAACCACATCCCACCCAGGTCCTATCCCCTTAACCCCAAACATTTAACCTGCCAATCCTTCTGACAGTAAGATCAATTTAGCATGGCCAATCAACCTAACCCACACATCTTTAGAGTGTGGGAGGAAACCAGAACACCCAGGAGGAAACCCAAGCAGACATGGGGACAACATACAGACTCCACACAGACAGTGACCCAAGGCTGCAATTGAGCCTGGGTCCCTGGCTCTGTGAGTCAGCAATGCTAACCACTGTGCCACTGTGCTGTCCTAGGAGTTGGTGCAGACGTGATGGGCTGAATGGCCACCTTCTGTGCTATGGGGATTCTATAAAAAGTCAAGGTCACTTCCTGAAGGTAGGGTAGGGGATGGGGTGGCGGGGGCTGGGGGGAGCTAGGCTGATTAGTTGAGGTGGCGCAGTGGTTAGCACTGCTACCTCACAGCACCAGGGATCCATGTTCGACTCCTGGCTTGGGTGACTGTCTGTGTGGAGTTTGCACATTCTCCCCATGTCTGCATGGGTTTCATCTGGATACTCCGGTTTCCTCCCACAGTCCGAAAGACGTGCCGGTTTAGGAGGATTGACCTGAACAGGCACCGGAACGTGACGAGTAGCGGAATTTCACAGTAACTTCATTGCAGCATTAACGTAAGCCTTGCTTGTGACTGATAAATAATCTTTAAATGAAGGATAGTCACTGTTACTGGATGTGACAAATTGGGAAGGGGGAGGGCTGTGGAGAACACAGACATCAGCTAATTAACATAGACTGCACCCCCCCCACCCCCCACCCCTGGAACATGGCAAGTGGGTGAGTATTGGGTAATTGAGAAGAATCATGTTCAGGGAACCATTGCGGTTAAAGTGAATATAAAAATTGAACGATGTGAATACATTCAGACCCTGCATTCTGCACCTATTCTCATTCGGCCCCTAATTAATGACTCCTCCTCAGGATAGTTTTAATGTAACTGTTCCATTGTTAAAAATGTGCATAATTTAGCTGATTATGCATGACCTGATGGGCTGCTTTAAATAGATTAGCACGAACTCACTTTGATTCCTGGCCCGTACCTGACTTTTTGGTGTTCCATTCAATGACACATCATTTGTACTCAGTCATATTTCGTTCTTGAACTGAGAGGTTATTCGCAATGTTGTTAAGTTTGTGATTTGTCCCCTGCCGCTGTTCCTCCTGACATTTGACGGTGAGGGCAAGCTTCGGTCGGCTCTCTGTCTCTTTGTGTTTTGGCATCGCCGAGACCTCCCCTTTAACACCAAAGGCACCGGTTGTTAAAGGGAAAGTGCTTTTTATTTAAATTCTGCCCAGCAGTGGTGTCGCAAATTGGGCCAGTCGTTTCCCCGGCAACAGTGACATCATCTCTCACATGATACACACACACAGCCAATGGCATTGCATGTGCGACCGGCCAAGCAATGATATCAACGTTCACTTGTCTGCTGTCACATCGTTGGCTCAGGGATTATTCTTGGGTATGTGTTATTATTTGGCTATGAGGTGAGGTTGAATAAACCAGGATCGTTCTCACTGGGAAAAGGGCGGCTGAGGGGAGACCTGATAGAGGTCTACAAAATTATGAGAGGTATACACAGGGTGGATATTCAGAGGCTTTTTCCAAGGGTGGAGGTGTCAATTGTAAGGCAGCGCAGGCCCAAGGTGAGAGGGGCAAGTTTAAGGGAGTACGGTGGCACAGTGATTAGCACTGCTGCTTCACAGCTCCAGGAACGTGGGCTCCCTTTCACCCTGGGGTCACTGACTGTGTGGAGTTTGTACATTCTCCCCGTGTCTGCGTGGGGTTCTTCCAAATGCTCCGGGTTCCTCCCCAGTCCAAAGATGGATTAGGTTGATTGGCCATGTTAAATTGCCCCTTAGTGTCAGAGGATTAACAGGGTAAATACATGAGGTTATGGGGATAGGCTTGGGTGGGGTTGTTTCTATGCAGGTTAGATGGGCCGAATGGTTTCCTTCTGCACTGTCGAGATTCGACGATTTTTACAAGATGTGGGGGGAGGAGTTTTTCATGTAGAGAGCTGTGGATGATTTGTGTTGCTTCATTGGAAGCAAAGAATAAAAGTGATGAACTGTCAAGGGTTGGACTCCTTGATTATTTAATAAATTCGCTTTTTGAAATTGTTTTGTTTTTGAATAGATTTATTATTGTCACATGTATTAACATACAGTGAAAAGTTTTGTTCCTTGCACGCTACACAACAAAACATACAGTTCATAGAGAAGAAAGGAGAGAGTGCAGAATGTAGTGCTACAGTCATAGCTAGGGTGTAGAGGAAGATTAACTTAATGCGAGGTAGGTCCATTTAAAAGTCTGACAGCAGCAGGGAAGAAGCTGTTCTTGGCATGCGTCCTCAGACTTTTGAATCTTTGAAGGTGGAAGAAAGAATGTCTGATTTGTGTGGGGTCCTTAATTATGCTGGCTGCTTTTCCAGCGAATGAACCAGAACAGCCGACAGAGGGATCCGCAGTGCAGCAACCGAAGAGGAATGAATCCAATTGGACTCCTCCGGAAGGCCGCTGCCCCCGACTGGACATGTATGCCCAAGCCATCAGGAGGTGCGTGAACACCAGATTTATCAACCGCACTTACAAGACAGTCCCGAACATCACCCAAGCACAAAGCAAGGCCATCCGTGCTCTCAAGACCAACCGCAACATTGTCATCAAACCAGCAGACAAAGGAGGCGCCACCGTCATACTGAACAGAACGGACTACTGTGAAGAAGTGTACCGACAACTAAACAATGAGAAACACTACAGACAGTTACCAGCAGATCCGACCAAAGAACACACTCGTCAACTCAACACTCTGATCAAAACCTTTGATCCGGACCTTCAGAACACCCTCCGGGCTCTCATTCCACGTACTCCCCGCATTGGAGATCTCTACTGCCTCCCAAAGATACACAAGGCAAACATACCCGGCCGTCCCATCGTATCGGGCAATGGGACCCTGTGTGAGAACCTCTCCGGCTATATCGAGGGCATCCTGAAACCCATTGTACAAAGAACCCCCAGCTTTTGTCTTGACACTACGGACTTGCTACAGAAACTCAGCACACATGGAGCAGTTGAACCAGGGACACTCCTTGTCACAATGGATGTCTCGGCGCTCTACACCAACATCCCCCACGACGATGGTATTGCTGCAACTGCCTCAGTACTCAATGCCAACAACTGCCAGTTTCCAGATGCAATTTTACAACTCATCCGCTTCATCTTGGACCACAATGTCTTCACCTTCAACAATCAGCTTTTCATCCAGACACACGGAACAGCCATGGGGACCAAATTCGCACCTCAGTATGCCAACATCTTCATGCACAGGTTCGAACAAGACTTCTTCACCACACAAGATCTCCAACCAAGGTTATATACTAGATACATTGATGACATCTTTTTCCTTTGGACTCATGGTGAACAATCATTGAAACAACTGTATGATGATATCAACAAGTTCCATCCCACCATCAGACTCACCATGGACTATTCTCCAGAATCAGTTGCATTCTTGGACACACGCATCTCCATCAAGACGGTCACCTCAGCACCTCACTGTACCGCAAACCAACAGACAACCTCACAATGCTCCACTTCTCCAGCTTCCACCCTAGACACGTTAAAGAAGCCATTCCCTATGGACAAGCCCTCCGTATACACAGAATTTGCTCAGATGAGGAGGATCGTGACAGACACCTCCAGACACTGAAGGATGCCCTCGTGAGAACAGGATATGGCGCTCGACTCATCGATCGACAGTTCCAACGTGCCACAACGATAAACCGCACTGATCTCCTCAGAAGACGAACACGGGACACGGTGGACAGAGTACCCTTTGTTGTCCAGTACTTCCCCGGAGCGGAGAAGCTACGACATCTTCTCCGGAGTCTTCAACATATCATTGATGACGATGAACATCTCGCTAGGGCCATCCCCACCCCCCCACTTCTTGCTTTCAGACAACCGCACAACCTCAAACAGATCATTGTTCGCAGCAAACTACCCAACCTTCAGGAGAACAGTGACCACAATACCACACAACCCTGCCACAGCAACCTCTGCAAGACATGCCGGATCATAGACATGGACGACATCATCAAACGTGAGGATACCATTCACCAGGTGCACGGTACATACTCTTGCAACTCGGCCAACGTTGTCTACCTAATACGTTGCAAGAAAGGATGTCCCGAAGCATGGTACATTGGGGAGACCATGCAGACACTACGACAGCGGATGAATGAGCATCGCTCAACAATCACCAGGCAAAACAGTTCCCTTCCTGTGGGTGAACACTTCAGCAGTCATGGGCATTCGGCCTCCGACCTGCGGGTAAATGTTCTTCAAGGGGGCTTTCGTGATACACGACAGCGCAGAGTCGCTGAACAGAGACTGATAGCCAAGCTCCGCACACATGAGGACGGTCTTAACAGGGATCTTGGCTTCATGACACACTATCTGTAACCCCCGTAACTTGCCTGGGTTAGCAAAAAACCTCACTTACTGTGCTGTCTGGAGAAAATACACAATTCTCTAACAATGCTCAGGATCCCCTTCACACACATTGTTAGCCACTTTAACACTTGAATAGCAGGTTAGATGTAAGGATTCGCATTCTAATCAGCAATCTCTGACTGTCCGTGCTGATGTGTGCTATTGCAGACCAGAACACTGCACTTGCCTGAGGAAGACACGGGAGTGTTGAAAGCTCGCTTTTTTACTATCAAATAAATCGGTTGGATTAATAATTGGTGTTGCTAAATTCTTACTGAGTTCTTACCACCCCAATCCAACGCCGGCATCTTTACATCATGCTTTTCCAAGGCAGTGGGAAGTGTAGACAGTCAATGGATTGGTTTGTGCGATGGACTAGACTACATTTCATGACCTTTTGTAGTTCCTTGTGGTCTTGGGCAGAGCAGGAGCCCATACCAAGCTGTGATAAAACCAGAAAGAATGCTTTCTATGGTACATCTGTAAAAGTTGATAAGATTTGTAGTAGATATACCAAGTGTCCTTAACTGCCTGAGAAAGTAAAGGTATTAGTGAGCATTCTTAACTGTAGTGTCGGCATGGGGGGATCAGGACAGGTTGTTGGTGATCTGGACACCTAAAAGCTTGAAGCTGTCAACCATTTCCACTTTGTCTCCATTGATATAGACAGGGGCATGTTCTCCACCACACTTCCTGAAGTCAATGACAATCTTCTTCGTTTTGTTAACGTTGAGGGAGAGATTATTATTGTCGCACCAGTTCACCAGATTCTCTATCTCATTCCCATACTCTGTCTCATCGTTGTTTGAGAGTCCACGCGGTGTCTTGTTGGCAAACTTGAAAATCAAGTTTTGGGGGAATTTGGCCTCACAGTCATAGGTGTAGAAGGAATATTGTAGGGGGCTGAGAATACAGCCTTATGGGGTGTTGAGGATGAACGTAGAGGAGGTGTGGTTGTCTATCCTTACTGATTGTGGTCTGTGAGTTGGGAAGTTCAGGATCCAGTCACAGAGGGAGGAACCGAGGCCCAGACCACGAGTTTGGAAATGAGTTTTGTGGGAATAACGATGTTGAAGGCTAGACTGTGGCCAATAATTAGGAGCATGACATTGGTGTCCTTGTTATTTAGGTGTTCCAGGTTGATGCAGGGCCAGGGAGATGGCGTCTGTTGTGGACCTGTTGCAGTGAAAGGTAAACTGTAGTGGATCCAGGCAATCTTGGAGGCTGGAACTGATTCGTGCAATGATGATACTGTCAGATCCAGCAGGTTTATTTGGTAGCGCAAGCTTTCGGAGCACTGCTCCTTCATCAGGACTCCTGACAAAGGGGCAAAGCATCACTTGATGAAATCATTGAGGCACACTGCTTGGCTTTTCTTGGTACTGGGATGATGGCCAATTTCTTGAATCAGGTATGGACCTCAGATTGGTGTAATGAGAGATTGAAGATGTCTGTGAATATCTCCACCAGCTGATCCGTGCAGGATTTGAGTGGTCTTCCGGGTGCCCCATCCAGACCAATGGCTTTCCATGGATTGACAGTCAGGAAGGCTGCTCTGATGCCTGCTATGGTGATCCCAAATACAGGTTCATCTAGAGTTCCCAGGGTGGAGGGCATGTTCTCATGGACCTCTTGCTCAAAATATAGAATGTATTGAGTTCATCAGGGAAGACTGCGTTGGAGCTGGCAATTTTACATACCTTCATCTTGTAGCCTGTTATGTCTTGCAGACCTTGCCATAGTTGGCAGGAGTCCATGTGGTTAGCCTGGGACTCTAGCTTGGTCCTGTACTGTCTTTGGGCAACCTTGACAGATCTCTCTGGCTTTTGTTTCTGGCTTTCTTGTATAGATGTGGAGATGCCGGTGTCAGACTGGGTTGGACACAGTAAGAGGTCTCACGACATCGGCTTAAAGTCCAACAGGTTTATTAGGTAGCACGAGCTTTTGCTCCTTCATCAGCTAAGTCCTGACAAAGGGGCAAAGCATCAGCTGATAAAGTTGCAGCTCTCTGAAAGCTCGGGGGACTTTAACCTGATGTTGTGAGACTTCTTACTTTTCCTTGTGTAAGTCAGGGTAACCTCAGACCTAGACTTCAGTAAGCAGTGGATATCCCTCTTCATCCATGGTTTCCGATTGGGGAACACACGGATTTGCTTCTTCTGCACACAGTCTTCTACACACTTGATAACGAAGTTAGTTACTGTAGTGGTGTACTCATTCAGCCTGGTCAGTTTTTAAATACTGACCAATTCGCTGACACCAAGCAGTCCCATAGGAGATCATCCGATTCCTCAGACCAACATTGCATGACTCTCTTTGATGGAATCTCCTGCTTCCATTTTTGCCAGTAAGCTGGGAGCAGGCACACAGCCTCGTGATCTGATATGCCAAAGTGTGGGCTGGTTATAGAGGGGTCGGCATGTTTGATATTTGTATAGTAATGGTCTAGAATGTTTGGGTCTCTGGTGGAACAGGAGATGTGTTGATGATATCTTGGTAGAACACACTTGAGCTTGGACTGATGGAAGCTCCCGGCCACAATGAACAAGGCCTCGGGATGTTTTGTCTCAAGGCTATTTGTAGCGGTGTACATTTCATCCAGTGCAATCTCCATGTCCACGTCGGGTGGGATATAAACTGCCATAACGGAGGTGAATTCCCACGGACGGTTATAGAGGTGGTGTTTTAGCGTCAGGTATTCTAGGTCTGGGGATGTAGAAACCTGCACATTGTCTCTCACACACAACAACACACACACACACACACACTCATTCACGCTCACACATACAACACACACATACACATGCAGACTCATTCACACACACACACACACACTCACATACACACACACGTAGATATTCCCACACACGCACACACATTCATTCATACACACACACAAACAGACTCATTCACACAAGTACACACATACACACACACTCACATACATGCACACACACACACGCTCGCATACACACACACACACACATTCACATACACATACTCATACACACACACAAACAGGCTCATTCACACAAGTACACACATACACACACTCACATACATGCACACACACACACGCTCGCATACACACACACACACACACACATTCACACACACATAGACTCATACAACACACAAACAGGCTCATTCACACAAGTACACACATACACACACACACATACATGCCACACACACACACACACACACATTCATTCATACACACACACAAACAGACTCATTCACACAAGTACACACATACACACACACTCACATACATGCACACACACACACACTCGCATACACACACACACACATTCACACACACATAGACTCATACACACACACAAACAGGCTCATTCACACAAGTACACACATACACACACACACATACACACACATATAAACTCATACACACACACACACAAACATTCACATACATACACACTCACTCACACATACACTCACACGCACACGCTCACACACACACACAGACGCCTGAAACCTGCCAGCAATAATTATAAAATTACGTTCTGGCGTTCTGTGTTCCCCTGGGAGGAAATAACTTCTCTCAGTCTGCCCCGTTGGGTCCCATTATCATTTTAAGGGCCTCGATTAAATCAGACTCCCGTCAATCTTTATAAATGCAAGGGGAAAACAGTTTATAAAACCTGTTATCATAACTTAATCCTCTCAGCCCAGCTGCTGTGACTTGTCGGACTGCAGACGTTAAGGTTGGTTTCACAGTCCCTGTCCCCTGTCTGCCCCCATCTCTCACAGCTGTGTGATGGAGATGGCACCCCTCCCCACAAAGTGCTTTTTGTACCCTTCTATCTGAGACGTTGCCTGACCAGGTGAATAATTGAAGCTTTGCATTGCTCTTGATGTATTTTAATGGAGCCGAAACTCCAGAAGCTACATAGATTGGAGCAGTGCATTCTTACGATGATATTGTAAAGGACAATAAACATTAAGTTGCATTTAATGCATTGTTCCCAAGTGAAGGATAATTTCACTCGTATCCGTGGCCCCCCCATCCAACCCGCCCCCCCAACCCCCATCACCCTCCTCCTTCTGCCACCCCTCACTATCCCCAATTGATGATCTTAGTCTTAGGTGTTAAGACTCCATCTATTGGAGAGATGCAAACTTGCACCAAGATGATTCGGTGCAAACTAATCATGCAACAACAACTTGCCTTTATACAGCGCCTTTAATGTCCCTTTCCTGTTCCTCACGGGGACTTCATCAGACAAAGGAAGACACATGAGGATAGAGGATTCAGAAGCCTGGTCAAAAAGACAGAGCCTTTGTCTCAAATTTGGTTTTTAATCCGTAGATCTATAAACATAGACAGGGATCACAGGTAGAGGTGGGAACATAGGGGTGGCGGCACGGGCTCGTTGGACAGAAGGGCCTGTTTCCCGTGCTGTTTTGTTCTTTGTTCTTTGTTCTTTGAGTCAACCACAATGCTGTGGGTCTGGAGTCACATGTAGGCCAGACCAGGTAAGGACAGCAGATTTCCTTCCCTAAAGAACATTATTGAACCAGATGGTTACACAACTGGCAACCGAAGGCATGATTACCAATGGATGATAAAGAAGAAGAAGGTTGAGCTAAAGTATGTTGTCATGAGTCGGTGAGGCAATAGCCTAGTGACATTATCACTGGACTATTAATCCCAGGAACTCTACTAATGTCCTGGGGACCCGGGTTCGAATCCCGCCACGGCTGATGGTGGAATTTCAATTCAACAAAAAAAAATGTGGAATCAAAAATATTTGATGACCATCAGGGAAGGAAATCTGCCATCCTTACCTGGCCTGGCCTACATGTGACTCCAGAGCCACAGCAATGTGGTTGACTCTCAACTATTCTCTGAATGAGGGATGGGTAATGAATGTTGGCCCAGCCAATGATGCCCATGTCCTACAAATTAATTTAAAAAATCGCAATGTGGCATTGTTACCAGCATTCCCCACTGCATCCAGGTCTACTGCACCATCTAAAAGAACCAAAACGACTCCACTAATATGCATCCTACAAAGTCAATTCCAATACTCCTTGGGACAACAAAATACCATCAAGTTCCTGACAGGAAGGTAAGCTTTACAATTCAATCCTTCTGACGCAGAGCTTTCCGTAAGGAGAGTGATTGTACATCAGAACGTGGTTACATAATTCATTGCTTCCAAGTCATTTCTCCATTGCACTCCTGGGTCCCCTCACAGGATCAATTGCCCAGTCTTGCAGAGTCAATGCTCGTGAATCATTGAATTCACACTGAAATTCCTCCCAGCCAAACCCATTCATGACCACTGAACACCTCGAAGCTCTTTACTTTCCAAGAGGCGCTTTTGAAGTGTCCTCACTGTTGCAATGTAGGACATGGCGGTGCGGTAGTTAGCACTGCTGCCTCACCACGCCGGGGTTCCAGGTTCAATTCCGACCTTGGGTGACTGTCTGTGTGGAGTTTGCACATTCCCTCTGTGTCAGCGTGCATTTCCTCTGGGTGCTCTGGTTTCTTTTCACACAAAGATGTGCAGGTTAGGTGGACTGGCCATATAAATTGCCTCTTAGTGTCCAACGATGTGTTGGTTAGGTAGATTGATCATACTAAATTGTCCTTAGTGTCCAAATATGTGTAGGTTAGGTGTAGTGGCTATGCTAAATTGCCCCTAATGTCCAATAATATGCAGGTTAGGTGGATTGGCCATCCTAAATTGCCCTTAGTGTCCAAAGATGTGCAGGTTAGGTAGATTGGCCATGCTAAATTGCCCCTTATGTCCAATGATGTGCAGGGTAGGTGATTGGCCATGCTAAATTGCGCCTTAGTATCCAAAGATGTGTAGGTTAGGCATATTGGTCATGCTAAATTGCCCCTTAGTGTCCAAAGATGTGCAGGGTAGGTGATTGGCCATGCTAAATTGCACCTTAGTATCCAAAGATGTGTAGGTTAGGCATATTGGCCATGCTAAATTGCCCCTTAGTGTACAAAGATGTGCAGGGTAGATGAATTGGCCATGCTAAATTGCCTTTAGTGTCCAATGATGTGCAGAGTGGGTGGATTGGGCATGCTGAATTGCCTCTTAGGTTCGATGGATTAGCGGGATAAGTGTGTGGGGTTATGAAGAAAGGGCATGGGATGCACCTGTGTAATAAGATACTGTGCTGGAGAGTCTGAATGATCTCGTTCTGCATTACAGGGATTCTATGATTCCAGACAAATAGAGCAGCCAATTTGCACACAGCAAGATCGCACCAACAACAGAGGGATAATGTGACCACATCATATGTTTTTGTGATGTTGATAGTCTGCATAAATTTCAACCAGGACACCTGAGATAACTCCTCTGTCCTTCTTCACCATTGTGCATCAGATTTTTTTTATCTTTACCCGGACAGATGGATGGGCTCTGATTGATATCTTTATCGGAAAAACAGCCCCTCAGATAGTGCAGCACTCCCTCTGTACTGCACTGAAGTATTAGCCTAGATTTCTATGCTCAGATCTTCCGGGGAAGATGCCCACAAGTTATAAATCAATTCTTTACAAACAGATTTATGATTTAATTGTGTACAAAGCATAGATTGTAAAGCGTTCCTTTCTAAATGGGTATATGATTTAATTATAGATAATGCACCCAAAGATTGTAAACACATTCATTGCGAACACATTTATGACTGAACTTTCAGATAATGCAAAGCAAGATGCTAGCTGATTTCTACATAAGGGCGTTTATGATTTAATTATAGATACACGCAGCATTTGTAAGTTGTTTCTCCGTAGATTCATGATTTCATTAAAGATAATGCTGACAGAGATTGTTAATGTATTTATGATTTAATTGTGCACAAAATGCTGAGAAATTGTAAATGGGTTTTTTACGGACGGGTGAGAATCAGAGAATTTTACACAGCGGGAGAGGTGATTCGGCCCATCATGACTCTCCTGGCTCTTCAGTAAGACTATTCCAATTAGTCCCACTCTCTTCACTCTTCCCCAATTAGTCTTACATTTTTTTATTAATTCATGGGTCACTGTCTGGCCAGCATTTGTTGCCCATCCCTAGTTGCCCCTTGAGAAGGTGGTAGTGAGCTGCCTTCTTGAATCGCTGCAGTCCATATGCTGTGGGTTGACCCACAATACTGTTGGGGAGGGAACTCCAGGATTTTGACCCAGCGACTGCGAAGGAACAGGATATATTTCCAAGTCAGGATGGTGAGGGGCTTGGAGGGGAACTTGCATGTGGTGGTGTTCCCATGTATCTGCTTCTTGTCCTTCAAGGAAGTGATCATGGGCTTGGAAAATGCTGTCTAAGAATCTTTGATGAATTGCTGCAGTGCATTTTGTAGATATTACACATGGCTACTACTGAGTGTCGGTAGAGGAGGGAATGGATACTTGTGGATGTGATGTCAGCGGGCTGCTTGGTCCTGGATGGTGTTGAGTTTCTTGAGTGTTGTTGGATCTACATCCATCCAGGCAAGTGGATAGTATTCCATCACACTCCTGACTTGTGCCTTGTAGACGGTGGATAGTTTTTTTTTCCTTTCCAAGCATTTATCCAATTTGCCTTTGAAGTTTACCGTTGAATCTGTTTCCACTGCGCTGTCAGTCAGTCCATTCCAAATCATAATAATATGCTGCCTGAAGACATATTGACAAAATGTCTATTTTCTGCAACGCTTAAGTTCTGCATAATCAAAGCGTTATAAAAGCATTCCTCTTAATCCCCCATCTCACTCCTTTATCTACTCTCTTCCATTTGTAAGAAGTGGTAACCAGTTGTAACCAGGTTAGAGTCTAGCAGATTTATTTAGAATCACGAGCTTACGGAGTGCTGCTCCTTCATCAGGTGTCCTGCCTTGAGACAATTCACACCTCTTTTATCTGTGATTGTCCCTCTCTCCACTCACACTGTCAAGACTTGGTCATATGTAAAGACTCGCATTCCAACCATTATCTTGCAATTGTGTCTCTGTCTATATATGCTGTGTTTGTGAAATCTACCTCTCCATTCACCTGATGAAGAAGCAGTGCTCCGAAAGCTCGTGATTCTAAATAAACATGTTGGACTCTAACCTGGTGTTGTGAGACTTCTGACTGTGTCCACCCCAGCCCAATGCCGGCATTTCTACATCATGGCTTTTATTTGTTCCCCCTGTTTATTGAGCACTATGAGAGGAAAGCGATATTTCCCTCTCAATTCCATCATTTTGAACACCTCTGTTAGATCTCCTCTCAAATTTAATAGCAGATGATGATTTAATTTCAGATAATTACTTAATTATGGTAAGATTGCAATGGATTCTTTCTTCTAATCGTAGCATGGCTTTGATATTTGCACAATGTCAAATAAATGCATCTTTAAAGACTGATGTGTTAATCGCAAGCCGGAACAGACAAGACTGAGAGGTGACCTCACTGAGATTTGGAAGATTTTGCAAGGGTTTGCGAGGTGGCAAAGAGAAGTTTCTAACTCAAGGGCGAGACAAGAACCGGAGGTGATAAATGCAAGATAATGACTAATGAACGCAACAGCGAACTCTCGAGTAACATCTTTAGCCAGAGAGTGGTGAGAATGTGGAAGTCCCTAGCGAAAAGGGGTAGTTGAGACAACTAGCGTATGCACTTTAAGGGGAAGTTGGCTAAGTGCATGAGGTGTGGGAATTGGGCAAATGTCATAAGGGGAAGTGTTGTAACTTCAATAAATCTCACAGCACAGGAAACTTGTGTCTACCCTAATGAACCCTTTCACAATCTGCAAGCTCTCTCCAACAGGCCACACTTCAGTCTTCTCCGTGTTAAAGGCAACGTAGTCAAGAGGCTGGATGTTTTGGTCACCTGGCAACAGGCCCCTTTCAAAATGGAGTTGGCCTCATCGCCGATGGCAATGGGTGGGGGCTGGGGCAATGGGCTAGTGACCAAGTCAAAATTTATTTATTAGTATCACAAATAGGCTTACATTAACACTACAATGAAGTTACTGTGAAAAGACATAAGAACATAAGAAATAGGAGCAGGAGTAGGCCATGTAGCCCTTCGAGCCTACCCCGCCATTCAATAAGATCATGACTGATCTGAAGTGGATCAGTTCCACTTTCCCACTTTCTCCCCATTACCCTTAATTCCCTTGTCTATCAGAAACCTATCTACCCGTGACCTAAATATATTCAGTGAGGAGTCTCCACCACTTCAATGGGCAGAGAATTCCAGAGATTCACCACTCTTTGAGTGAAGAAGTTCCTCCTTAATTCGTGCAGACTCCGTACGGACAGTGACCCAAGCCGGGAAGGGAACCCGGCTCCCTGACGCTGAGAGGTAGCCGTGCTAGCCATTGTGCCGCCGTTCAGAGTGGTTTAGTGCCCCGTTAAGAACAGTTGAGTGGAAATCCCAGTGAGGGAGCGAATGGACGCAACTCAGTGAAGGTGACAACTGGAAAGAAGAACATTAAGCTCAAGACGTAGCTTGCCCAACGGCTAAAACACGCTTGGGCCCTGTACAAGTCGGGATGAAGAAGTGGCAGGATCGCTTGTTAATCATTGGAAATACGAGGTAAGCTTAGGCAGTCTGTTCAAACCTTTGACCCGCAGTGTAAACAGGAAATTAGAGGCAAGGCTGTGAAGCTCACCCAGAGGGGAGTCATAACTTAACCAGCAGATTTTCAATTAAAGAACAGGTCACTGACCCTTCCTTTTCCTGAAAGCATGTAAGGCGGATTGCACGCACTTGATTAATGATCCCTGCAGATAGGCTTCTGCAAGGACCACATTCCAACTCTTCACCCACGGGACAGGAACGAGAAAGAGAGGCATTGAAATCCACAGTCGCTGCCACTAAGATTGACCCTTCAAGAGAAAGAGGTGAGAAATGAGGGCGGGAAGAACGGCCCAGCTCCCTCTGGGAAACCATGCGGAGAGTCAGCAGTCAGCATTCTCCCCGTGTCTGCGTGGATTTCCTCCAAGTGCTCTGGTTTCCCCCTACAGTCCGAAAGACGTGCTGGATAGGTGCATTGGCTGTGCTAAATTCTCCCTCGGTGTACCCAAACAGGCACCAGAGTGTGGCAACTCAGGGATTTTCACAGTAACTTCATTGCAGCTCCCCGGTGGGGAGGAGGGAGGAGGTCACCGCTCTCTGAGAGAACATGTTCCAAGAATGAATAGTGGGCAGCGTGCTGGCACATTTGTGGGCGATACGGTGGCACAGCGGTTGATACCACTGCCTCACAACTCCAGGGGACCTGGGTTCGATTCCCAATTGGGGTCACTGAATTGCACATTCTCCCCGTATCTGGGTGAGTTTCCTCTCCAGTTTCCTCCCTCAGCCCTGGCAAGGTACATTGGCCATGCTAAATTAACCCTTAGTGTCCTGGGATCAGCAGGTTAACTAAGCAGGGATAAGGCCTGGGTGGAATTGTAGTCGGTGCAGATTCGATGGGCTGAATGGCCTCCTTCTGCACTGTAGGGATTCTATGAATGTCTTTTTTTTAAATGTATTCTTTCGCCAGAGGCAAGCATCGCTTATTACCCATCTCTAATTGCACTTGAGAAGGTGGTGATGGTGGTGACATTTCTTGAACTACCTCTGTCCATGTGCTGTGGCTACATCCACAGTCCTGTTAGGGACAGAGTTCCAGGATTTTAACCCAGCGACAGTGACCCTGGAGTCGGTTGTGGTATAATGAGGTAGAACAAAAAAATATATGTATGAATATATTAAAAAATCTAAATAAAATATATTAAATAAATGAGTTAATAGTCATGATAATGAGACAATATTGGTCAGATTCAGAAAAGCACATGAAACGTCTCAGTTATCAAGAGCAATGTGCCTATTCTGTAGCCTACCTTGTACATACTGTTAAAAAAATAGCTTGAAGCAACTTAACTGAGTCATAGATACGTTTTGTGGGATGTTGGTGTTGCTGCCTGTAGGCCAGACCAGATAAGGACAGCAGATTTTCTTCCCTATGGGATATTAGCGAACCAGATAGCCGTTTGCAAATATCGGCAATAGTTGCCATCAGACTTTTAATTCCAGATTTTTATTGGATTCAAATTTCCAGCTGCCGTGGTGGGATTTGAACCCAGGCCCCTGGACAATTCAGATAACACTTATAACATTTTTAAAGCATCTTGCAGCACTTCCAAAAGTTTTAAAGTTTATTAACTTTAATAATACTGAAATGAAGTTACTGTGAAAATCCCTGAGTTGCCACACTCTGGTGCCCGTTTGGGTACACCGAGGGAGAATTTAGCACAGCCAATGCACCTATCCAGCACGTCTTTCAGACTGTAGGGGGAAACCAGAGCACCTGGAGGAAATCCACGCAGACACGGGGAGAATGCGCAGACTCCCGTACAGTGGCCCAAGCTGGGAATTGAACCCAGTTCCCTGGCACTGTGAAGTAGCAGTGCTAACCATTGTATCATTGTGCTTCAATATCAGCAATTGTGCCTTCAGCTGATGAAGTTCTGAGCTCCAGGATTCTGCTGCTGAACTGCCCTGCCTGCCAATTCCTACATTTTGTTTTGACCAAGCTTTTGGTTGCCTGTCCTAATACCTCCTCATGAGGCTTGGGGTTTTGTTTGATCCCAGGATGGTGAAGGTTCCATGTAAATGCAATGGATGCATTTGTATCTGGTGAAGTAGCCTTGGAGGAGTGTCTCGTTTGACCGGCTGTATCAGCTCAGTGGTATGGCCAATTATACTATCTTCCTCCTTCTTATCTTCCAGCATTTGGAAGGTAGCAGCAGCCCCAAGGAAAGGCTCATCCCACTTAATTTTGCAGGGATTTGCAATTGGGAAACTGAAACCAAATGAAGTTGACCAATTTATCGTAACCTGAATATTGTTATATTTTGAACATGGAAGGATAAAGCACCGTTCACAGTGGGGAGAAACCATACTCGTGTTTTGTGTGTGGACAAGGATTCAACCAATCATTTGACCTGTCAAAACATAAATGCACTCTTGATGGGAAGAAGCCGTGGAAATGTGGGGAATGTGGGAAGGGATTCAATTACCCATCCCAGCTGGAAACCCATCAGCGTGGTCACACCAGGGAGAGGCTGTTCACCTGCTCTAAGTGTGGGAAAGGATTCAGTAAGTCATCCACCCTGCTGACACACCAGCGCACACACACTGGGCAGAGGCCATTCACCTGCTCTGTGTGTGGGATGGGATTCACTCAGTCATCCACGCTGTTGACACACCAGCGAATTCACACTGGAGAGAGACCTTTCACCTGCACTGACTGTGGACAGGGATTCACTCACCAATCCACCTTGCTGACACACCAGCGAGTTCACACGAGGCAGAGACCATTCACCTGCTCTGAGTGTGGGAGAGGATTTATTAATTTATCCAACCTGGTGACACACCAAAGAAATCACACTGATGAACTGGACTCAAACGATCATCTCACCTCACTGTTCACCAGCGCACTCACACGGGAGATAGACCATTCATCTGCTCTGAGTGTGGGGAGGGATTCACTCAGTCATACACTCTGCTGAGACACCAACGAGTTCACACTGGAGACAGACCGTTCACCTGCTCTAGGTGTGGGAAGAGATTCACTCAATCATCAGCACTGCTAAGACACCAGCGAGTTCACACTGGGGAGAGGCTGTTCACCTGCAATGATTGTGGGAAGCGATTCACTCAGTCATCCAACCTGCTGACGCATCAGCGAGTTCACACCAGGGAGAGACCATTCACGTGCTCTGAGTGTGGGAAAGGATTTACTCAGACATCCAACCTATTGAGACACCAGCAAATTCATAATTAACTATAGAGATTGGATTGTGTTATCACTCAGATTAACAGCTGACTTAATTGAGGCATACAAGATGATCAGAGGGTTAGATGGGGTGGACAGTGAGAGCTTTTTTCCTGGGATGGTGATGGCTAACAAGAGAGGACATAGCTTTAAATTAAGGGGTGGTAGTTATAGGTTGGATGTTAGAGGTGGGTTCTTTACTCAGAGGGTAGTAAGGGCGTGGAATGCCCTGCCTGTAGCAGTTGTGGACTTGTCAAGTTTAAGGGCGTTCAAATAGTCAGTGGATAGGCATATGGATAGCATTGGAATAGTTTAGGATAGAATGTCATTAGATTGGTTCCATTGGTCGGCGCAACACTGAAGGCCGAAGGGCCTGTACTGCGCTGTAATGTTCTATGTTCTATGACTCTAAGAAAGTGACGAAAATGGCACAGTAGCACAATGGTTAAGACTGCTGCCTCACAGGGACCTGGGTTCGATTCCTGCCTTGGGCCACTGTCTGTGTGGAGTTTGCACATTCTCCCCATGTCTGCATAGGTTTTCTCCAGCTACTCCGGTTTCTCCCACAGCCCATAGATGCAGGTGTTAGGTGCTATGGCCATGGTAAATTGCCCCTTAATGTCCCAGTAACTTCACTGCAGTGTTAGTGAAAGCCTACTTATGAGAAAAAATCAGCAGGATTAGTAGAGTAAATATGCGGGGTTTTGGAGATAGGTTCGGACTGCTGCCAGTGCAGACTGTTTGGGCTCAATGGTCTCCTTCTGAACTGTAGGAATTCTAAGATGCTACTCTGTTCTGACAGTTGGAAATAAAACAATAGATTTAACTTTCTCAAAAGACTAAGGAAATTTGGCAGATCAGGTATGAGTCACCAACTTTTATAGATGCACCATAGAAAGCATTCTTTTTGGTTGTATTATAGCTTAGTATGGGCTCCTGCTCTGCCTAAGACTGCAAGGAACTACAAAAGGTCACGAATGTAGCCCAATCCATCACATAAGCCAGCCTCCCGTCCATTGACTCTGTCTACACTTCACGTTGTCTCGGCAAAGCAGCCAACATAATTAAGGACCCTGCATACCCCGGACATTCTCTCTCCCACCTTCTTCTGTCGGGAAAAAGATGCAAAATTCTGAGGTCACGTACCAACCAACTCAAGAACAGCTTCTTCCCTGCTGCTGTCAGCCTCTTGAATGGACCTACCTCGCGTTGAGTTGATCTTTCTCCACACTCTAGCTGTAACTGTAACACCATATTCTGCACGCTCTTGTTTCCTTCTCTGTGAACGGTATGCTTTGTCTGTATAGGGCACAAGAAACAATACTTGCCACTGTATGTTAATGCATGTGACAATAATAAATCAAATCAAATCAAATTTTAAAAATGGAAAATACCATGGTACAAAGCAAGTTTGAGAGACAATGTAATTAAAGACATTTAAAATTGGGATGGGAGTAGGTTACGAGACCTTGGATCCATTATTTGAGGTAGAAGTAGTTGGAATGTTGAAAGAATAGTGAAAAAGGTCATTTTGACCCAGTTTGGTCATTTCTCTGTTTCTGGTCATTGGCACCATCTGGTGGTTCCTTATGTGAATTACTTAATTTATAACACTTAAATCAACAAGCCTAACAATTGGATTGTGTTGCTATTGGAGCATAGGAATCACACAGTATGTGGTCAGTCTGGGTCTCTCCCTCCAGATGCAGGTAATTTTATTCTGTACCCTGCCATCCATAGGCTGAGAAAAGCAGGTTGTTTATTTTGTGCAATGTCCTTTTAAGAACAAAATCTTCTGAAAAGAGAATTAATGATTATCTTGGTTAGAACAGCATTAAGAGCCACAAAGTGTCCATGTGACCTGGGGTCACCATGGTGAAGGACAACTAAGAAGCAAAGGATGAAGAGAAAGCTAATTGCACTGTTAAGATTGTCTTTGTGGCAGAATACTGGGAATTTGTTCAAGGCAATTCCAAATGGAATAGTTTTCTGCCTGGCAATCTCTGTACAGATCCTGGTGTTGAGGCAGGTCTCTGAGAATAAAATGGAGAATGTGTTACACAGTCAGAAATGACAGAACACGGCCAGTGCTGCTGGATTTGTGCAGGAAGCATTGATAGAGCTTGTAAATATGTGAGGCACATCTTTGTCGCGTCCACTAATCAAGTAGAATTTCAATGTTTGTTTGAAAAATCAGCACCTGTTAGTTATTGTTTGAAATGTGTTGACTTTGGTTGGTTTGTTACAGTAAAAGTGAAATCTTGTCCTGTTGCTTTCTTTCTGTTGGTGTTGTTCCCATCTCGAAAAACACAGTCACCAGAGCGGTTAGTAACTGTGTTTTGGGACAGTTGAAGTACAGTTTGACCCCTGGTCAGTGCAGGCGATAGGTTGGGTGCAAGTTGATCCCAGGTGAATGGACGGTTGACTTCAGCTGGTTGGAACCCAACAGCTCCCAACAAGTGAGATCTCGTCTCCATCGAATTGAAAGGTTGTTGGTGCTGATTGGCAGTTCGTGGACTGCTGGTTGGAGGCAGCAATCCTTGGTTGATGAGTATTATGAATCCACCGTGATGAAGTCTGTGCTTTGATTAATAAGAGGATCGATGTTATGGGGAAAAGACAGGAGAATGGGGATGAGGAAAATATCAGCTGTGGTTGAATGGTGGAGCAGACTCAATGAGCCAAATGGCCTAATTCTGCTCCTATTTCTTATGGTCTTCACTACATCACGGTTATGGATGTCCAGTGAAGCCACTGGCTGAGCTAGCTTACAGGTTATTGTGGGGAAAAGTTGAATTAAGTCACAATAACTTCCATATTATAGAATCCATATAGCCCAACACGTCTGCATTGACTCTCTGACATAGCATCGTACCCAGGCCACCTCTGTCCTATCCCATGCATTTAGCTTGGCCAATTCACTTAACCTGCACATCTTTGGAGGAAACTAGAGCACGCGGAGGAAACCCACGCAAACATGGGGAGAATGTGCAAGGCAGTGACCCAAGGTCGGAATTGAACCTGGATCCCTGGCACTGTGAGGCAGTACTACCAAGCTGCTTATAGGAGTTTGAATTCCTAATTTCCCACTTTAAATGACCAAGTAGCTGTTAACCGTGCAGGTTGAACTGCTGTTCAAGAAAAGGAATGAGACACTTGCTGACTTCTGTTGCGAAGTTAGGAATTAAACAGTACAAAACTCAACTGGAAGAACCTTCACAAAATCAAACACAACTTTATTATCCATTTGTGGGACATGTGCGTCACTGGCTGGCCAGCATTTATTGCCCATCCCTAATTGCCCTTGAGGAGGTGATGGTGCGCTGCCTTCTTGAACTGCACGATGTACATGTTTGTGGCCTTCGCCTGACGAAGGCCACAAAGGCCGAAAGCTCGCAGATTTACTGTCAAATATATCGGTTGGATTTAAAATTGGTGTTGCCAGACTTTACTTCTTGAACTGCTACAGACCATATGGTATAGGTGTCTCCTGTCACCTCATCTTCCCGTTACCCTCCCCATCCTCCTGTCACCTCCCATTGCTCTCCCTGACTTGCTGTCACACTCCCCGATTTCCTCCTCCTCTTCCTGTCCACCTCCTCTTCTTCACCTCTTCCTCTCTGTCATTTCCATCTCCTCACTTTCAGCGACACTTTGGTATCTTTCTCCACAGGTGATCAGACATGGCAGATCCACATAACTATCATCATTGCATCCACATCCCTCCTTATTTTCTAGTGTCCTGGTGTATGGTTGAACATGTGGAAATTCTCTATGTATCTTTAAATTGCCTCTCTGTATTTACAGTGTCAGCAAACAATAGCAGTCAGGAATGGATGAGCTGCTGCATGCACTGGATGTTTCATTTGGAAGTGAACCCTCTCATTCTCATTGCCACGAGTCTCACAACTGCCCAGTTGTCCAAACCTCACATTGGAATCAGAGGTATAGGGCCACATTGCAGTTCCAGAGTGACCCCGATGGACGAGGGTCGTGGATAACATCAACAGATTTTCCCTCTTGTTCTTTTCTTCCCTCATCCCTTTCTCTGCTTTTGAACTTACTTAAGCCTGTTCCATCTCTTCTTCAATCTAATGAAAGGTTATTGATCTGAAAATACATTCTGCTTCTCTCTCCATACATTTGGAGCGGCATAGGGACACAGTGGTTAGCACTGCTGCCTCACAGTGCCAGGGAACTAGATTCAATTCCCAGCTTGGGTCACTGCCTGTGTGAAGTTTGCACATTCTCCTCGTGTCTGTGTGAGTTCCCTCCAAGCGCTCTGGTTTCCTTCCACAGTCCAAAAATGTGCTGGTTAGATGGATTGGCCATGCTAAATTGCCCCTTAGTGTCAGAGAAATTAGCAGGGTAATTACATGGTTACAGGGATAGGGCGTGGATGGGATTGTTGTTGATGCAGACTCGATGGGCTGAATGGCCTCATGTGGAGATTCTATCCTATGATTCATTTTGCCTGAGTTGCTGAGTATTTACAGTGCTTTTTATTTACATGTCATATTTTTAACATCTGGAGCATTTTGCTTTTTTTATTGGTTTATGTAACTTGAAGTATAAATATTAGTCAGGACACTCTCAGGAAGGAAGTCTTATGATGCAGTGGATAGCCAGAAGCACTGGGTTTGAGTCTCTTAACTCATTTATAACTCAGCCAAACAGGTTGAGTATTGTGATGACACTGTGTCTTTAAGAAAGGTATTTTTATCATGTTTCATATAAGGGGTATATTTAAAATTCAGCCCAATTTACATAGTGCCAATTTGTCTGTACCAGGTAACTCACGTCCTCAGAATGCAGGCTTAGATTTTAGTAAGGATGTGTTTGTGTCATTCTGAGTTAATGCACTTTTGTTTATTTTGGTTTTTCCCCGAGAGTTTCAGATTGATTAACAAGAGTAGTCATTGTGTTAATGAGCAGAGCTAAGCTTAGAGGGAAAAATAAAGAGCAGTCCTGAAAGAAGGAAGAGATATTCCTCTCTCTCTCTTTCTCTGTCTCTCTCTGGAGGATGCTTTTTGAGTGTAAAAAGACAGGTGTCTCTTGGTGTCTCTCTCCAGAAATGTTCATAGGCTTTAGAACTGTTAACAAGTAAAAAGACGTAATCCTGTGTTGTTTGCTGACAGATTTTGGACAGGAGGGTTAACTCTAGAAGAGAAATGTTGCTTAAACTCACACTAACACCAACACAGGAAAAACAGTGGGATCTAGTTGAGCTTCATAACGTACTTTGGGGTTTCTAACAATAGCAACTTGCAAAATCATTCCAACACACACCAGGGACAGGCGGTAAGAACAAGAAAGACTCCTGGTCATGCTTGATTCTGATGGGAACCTCTCAAGCTATAGCTTTTAGTAATAAGTTAGGAACCTGTCCCAGGAAGAATTTGCTATGGAGATGAAGTCTGCCTTGGACTTTACTGTGTGCAGGAAGAGAAACACTTTGAATAAAAGTACGTGATTTTAATGTCTTCCTGAGAGGGTTGATTGGTTTAACATTGCGTCTGAAAAACAGTAACTCCAACAGTGAAGCACTCCCTCAGTACTGCACTGAAGTGACCTAGATTCCATACTCAAATCCCAGAGCGCAGTCTGAATTCCTGACCTGGAAGCCGGCACACAGGCAAATAATCGCTCGGTAGTACAGACCTTGAGTGTTACTGAAAAAGGAGACATGCTGTCAAAACTTTTCATTTTGGACTCATCAGGGCAAATTTGCAAGAATGCTAAATCTCAAAGAGAACAACAATTTCTACTATAGGGGGCTGGTTGATTGGCAAGTTGGCTCTGATTGATAGGGAAGTTGCCATGGAGAATACACCAGGGAGCAGTTAACTACCGAGTTTTAGCTTAAAGTTAAGCCAGGCTGGTTGACTCTGATTGGTCAAGGAATTGCCTTGAGGAATGAACTGATCCCAAAGCATCTGTTTATTGAAAAAGCTGCAATGTGTGGACAGTTGCAAAGGACAGGGCCTTGCTTGTAAACATATCTATAAGAATTGATTCTCAGTGTGGCAAGATGGGCATCTATTGCCCACCCCGAATTATTTTTGAGAAAATGTCGGTGGGAGCCTTCTTCATACCCGTGTGGTAAAGAGGAGTTGCAGAATTGTGACCAGCTCTGAGGTTTGGACTTGTACAGGATTAGCATCGTTCAGACAGACACCTCAGCAATATTCTGATGAATGGCATTGTACCACCAACCTGCCAGTGCTTCCTGAGCACTCGCTTCCTGTGCTGCTCTCTCTGTGTTTAGCACAGAGTTCCTGCCTGAAACATTCTGTACCCACAAGGACGTTGATAGAATGGTGCTTGGGGAAGACGTTCAAACAAATAGGGCTTCCTGTTGTTCCTGTGTTAAGAACTCAGTAAGAATTTAGCAACACCAATTTTAAATCCAACCGATTTATTTGATAGTAAAATTGTGAGCTTTCAACACTCTTGTGTCTTCGTCAGGCAAATGCAGTGTTCACCAACTGAGAGAAGCCTTCTCTCTCTCTTAACTCTTGTAGTACAGAGTGATGCAGAGACCCTGCATCTTTGCATTTTCTTCAGTTGTACCAGAGACACTCTGAACAACTCTGCTGCCTCACAGTGCCACTGACCCGGGATCAATGCCAGCCTTGGATCACCGTTCGCGTGGGTTTCCTCCGGATGCTCCAGTTTCCTCCCACAGTCCAAAGATGTGCTGGTTGGGTTGAATTGCCGGCATTTCTACACCATGGGTTGATTGACCATGCTAAATTGTCCCTTAGTGTCAGGAGATTAGCAGGGCAAATATTTGGGGTTACGGGAATAGGGCCTGGGGTAGGATTGGGATTCATGTAGACTCAATGGGCCGAATGGCCTCCTTCTGCACTGTATTCTAAAAAAACTCACAAGGAAACAAAGTTAATGTGTAATGGAATCCAGTCATACCATAGTGCCAGGGACCTGGGTTTGATTCCTGTCTCCAGTCTGTGCAGAGTCTGCACCTTCTGGGTGCACCTTCGTGGGTTTCCTCTGGGTGCTCCAGTTTCCTCCCACAATCTGAAAGACGTGCTGGTTAGATGCATTGATCATGCAAAATTTTCCCTCAGTGTACCCGAAAAAGCACCGGACTGTGGCAACTAAGAACTTTTTGCAGTAACTTCATTGCAGTGTTAATGTAAGCCTACTTGTGACACCAATAAATAAACTTCAAGCTTTGGACACTAAGGGAAATTTAGCATGGCCAATCCACCTAACCTGAATATCTTTGGACAGTGGGAGGAAGCCGGAGCACCCGGGGGAAACTCACGCAAACATGGGGAGGACGTGAAAACAGAGCAGTGACCTGAGGCTGGAATCGAACCCAGGTCTCTGGCGCTGTGAGGCAGCAGTGCTAACCACTGTGCCACCGTGCCACCCAAAATCTCAATGGGTATCATTTCAACCTGCTCAACATTTCCTCATAAGACAATCCCTTCATCCCAGCAACCAGCCTGGGGAACTTCTGCTGGACTGTTTCCAAACTCTACTTGAGGGGACCAAAACTGTAAGCAATATTTTGATATTTTGCCCTCTTTCTTTCTCCATTTTAGTCTTCTGCTTTCCTGTTCTTCCCACCAAAATGGACCACCTCACATCTTTTCCCCCCACTAAATGCTATCTTCCAAATCCTAGTCCACTTGGTCGATGTGTAACTCTCCCGCATGTGAGAGTTGTCACGGAAACCAATCAATGAGTCATACCGTATCTTTGAAGGGAGCGTGTCTTTGACACATGGTATCAAAGGAAACAGTGACATGTCTTTCTGGAAGAGATAATCTCTATCCAGAATTGGAAGCAGAATAGTGTCATCATTGACATGATAGGGTAACTGGAGAAAGGTGGTTACTGTATGATTTGGAGGGTGGGGGAGGGGGTATTGGCATCACTGGGCCCTGCCTTGCATCATGTTCCCCATAGCCGAGGTTACTGAAACACTGTTAGCCATTTCCTTCCGGCCTAGTTATCCACGCTGGGACTGTATTGCCTGCCCCCAGTTGTGACTCCAGCCTCGCAAACAGGTCGGGGATGCACAACAAGAATCCCGCTGCACTTCCCATTGAAGAGGTGCGGGGGGGTTGGTGTAGGAGCAGCTTCCCAGAATTTTCCCACCTCAGTCACTGCAAGGGGGGCAAACAAGGAAGGCCTCATAACCTTCGGCTGCCTCGAGGCCCATTGCCAGTAGCAACCATTGGGACTGTAGTTTACTGCTGTAATCTCGGAAACGTGGCAGCAAATTTGAGCACAGCAGGATACCGCAAAGGCCAATGAGGCAGTGCCCACTCTGATGGAAAGGAGATCAATGTTCTCCAGGGCACGGGGAGGGGAGGGGAATGCGGAGGAGTATCCCGAATCTTCTTCAAACTTGTTTATTCATTAGCGTCACAAGTAAGGCTTATATTAACACTGCAATGAAGTTACTGTGAAAATTCCCCCTAGTCGCCACACTCCGGCGCCTGTTCGGGGACGCTGGGGGAGAATTTAGCACGGCCTAACCATCATAACTTCTGGACTGTGGAAGAAAGCCAGAGGAAATCGACAGAAATACGGGGAGAACATGCAGACTCCGCTCAGATGGTGACCCAAGTCGGGAATTGAACCCGGGTCCCTGGCGCTGTGTGGCAGCTGTGCTAACCGTACCGTTCACTCTCAATATTGCAAACTAGGAAATGCCAATTTCAGCATAGTAGGATCCCATTAGGAGAAATTATGCAGTGTGACGGCAGGGGGAAATTAATTTTGTACAGGACGTGGCGGGGGGGAGGGGGAGAGGAGCGGACATCCCAATTCTTCATCAAAGCTGTGCCGCGGGATCCACCCGAGAACCCCCAATCAAAGGGCGACACCTTCGGCAGTGCGGCACTCCCTCGGTGCTGCCTTATGCTGGAAGCGTCAGCGCTGGGTTACCTCCGTGAGCTCTGGAGTGTGACGTGGACCCCTGATCCGGAGGCAGGACAGAGTTTTACTGCAAGCTCCTACCTAGTGTGCAGGCTGAGTCTCCTTCAGATACCCCAACAACCCTCAGCCTTAGCCTCTCCCTCTACCCCCTCTCAAAAGCAGCTTAGGGGCAGGGGGGGGAGCGGGGAAACCAATATCTCTGCTAAGAGATGAAGGCAAGGGTGCCCATGAGGAAATCCTCTCATATTCCACCCAAAAAGCAAAATAAAAGCACACTCGGGGAAGGCGAGGTGTCAGGCTTGCAAATTCTGTAGTCTGTTGACAGCAATGTGCTGCGAGTCGAGATAGCAACTTTTCCACATGATGCTGCGAAGGAAGAAGAGGGTGTTGCGTAGAGGTAGTGGTGGTGGAGGGGGGGGGGGGGGAGGTGGCTGTGGGGGGGGGGGGGGGGGAGGGCGGTGTTGGTGGGCGGAGAAGGAGAGGATAAACCGTACAAAGGCAAGGATATGGGAAGGAAGAAACTGCACAGGGCAGCGGCAAGGCAACCTGCAGAGGAATTCAGTCCCCTTTTCTTTAAGGAAAGAACTTTAAAGTAAACTGCAGGTTCTGAAGCGGGGGACACTGGCAAAATGAGAGGAGGGCGGATCGTAGGTTTCCCACTGACGCTGGCACTATTCGGGCTGGCAGCCTTCTTGCCTGGAAACTTGCTCGGGGAGCAGGTAAGTGGGTGCTTTATTTGGGGGGGAAAGGGGGTCCTCTGCCCACTCAGCCTCTGAGGGCACGTTACAGCCAGTCGGCCTCTCCTCCCACCCCCCCCTCCACAGTCAGGATGCAAGCGGCCGGGTCCAATCATTGCTACAAGATGATCCGCAGCTGAACACGCGGCGAAGGTTTAATTTAAAGAGCCGGTGCCGGGAGATGCGGCATCATTTTATCCACTGTTGCGAGTTGTCCCAGTCGGGAATTCACAGTGTTTATGGGCAGATTCAATATTTAATAACAAACGAGGAGTTGGGTATCATTAAAAGGAAATAGTTTTCCGGACTAAGCGAAACCAAGTGAGATTAAATGAACCATTCTTTCCTCAAGGCTAGCATAGAGCCATTGGGCTGAATGGCCTCCCCTTGTGCTGTATAACTCTGCAAGGTCAACATTCATGTCATTTTTGTCCCAGGTTGCATTGGACAGGGGGTATTAAATGTTTTATTTAACACTAACCAAAGCTGCATCTTATCACTGAAAGCACCCTTAATTGTGTTTTAATTTGGGCTGTTTCCAGCATTGTAGTGTGTCAATGTTTGTGTGTCAGTATGTGTCAGTGTATGTCAGTGTGCGTGTCAGTGTGTGCATCAGTGTGTGTCAGTGTGTGTGAGCGAGTTAGTCATTGTGTATGTGTGTGTCAGTGTGTATATCAATGTGTGAGCGTGTGTATGTCAGGGTGTGTATAAATTTGTTAGTGTGTGTGTGTGTGTCAGTGTTAGTATGTGTGTGTCAATGTGTTAGTGTGTGTGAATATGTGTGTGTGTCTGTGTGTATGTGTGTGTCTCAGAGTGCATGTCAGTGTGTGTATGTGTGTCAGTGTGAGTGTCTGTGTGAGTGTATGTCAGTGTTTCAGTGTGTGAGTATGTGGGAGTGTGTGTGTAAAACTGTAACACAGTTACTCACCAGTTCACGTTCAGAGAGACAATGATTTTGCCCCTTTCCTGATGAGACAATTTCTGTGACTTCAGCCCGGGAAAAGTCGCTGTGACAGGAACACTCTCGTCATGACCAAGACTCAGTGTCGTTCCTGCGCCCTAAACGTCAGAATGAAATGTCCGGTTGGTTATAAGCAGATAACGAATAGCTCCGGTACCAAGGACTGCAGGTAAACGGTGTCAGAGCGGAAATGGATTGTGTAGAGAACAGAAGCATGTTTGCTGTTCATTTTTTGAGTTTCTCGCTCGGTTTCAGGAGTTGCAATATTTCTTTTTGTTTATTTTGTGTAAGATATTACATTTCACTCCGACTGTACTCGCTGGCTGTGGTTGGATGCCGACACACCTGCACCAAGGAATTCCGGGAAGTGGAATGCTGTGCCGGTTACTGGGGAGCGGACTGTGTCGGTAAGGAAGGGTCCATCACCAACTCAGTAGATTCGATAGGACAAAATCAATCCCTATGATTGTATAGCCCTTCCCCATGACAGTGAAAGAATGAGGTTTCTTCTCAATGTGGGGGGGAGGGGCATTCCCCATTCTGATATTTGTGGGTTCAGGCCCCTTTCCAGAGAGTTAGCACCAGAATTGAGGCTGATGGGAGTGTTGAGGGTGGGGGCTGTAGTGGTGGAAATGTGGGGCATGATTCTCAGGCCTCCCCAGGGGTGTGTTTCTCATACCTGGGAGATGGGCAGGCTGACTGCTGGTGATGGGATCAAGGGGGGGGGGGGTTTCCCTGGTTCTGTCAATAGGATTTTCCATTGATCCCACCCCATACTGCTGGGAAACCCTTGGCAAGGCGCGTGTGCGGTGGGACCAGAAGACCCCGCTGCTGTGAACAGCCGGATAGTCCCAGATTGTCATCTTTCCTATAGAGGGGCAATGGCAGCATGAGGGTCACCGAACTAGTTTTCCTAAGGCCCAGGTTAATGCCCTGGGGACGCAATTCAAATCATAGAAACATAGGAAGAGCAGGAGACCATTCGGCCCTTCAAGCCTGCTCTGCCCTTTATCAAGGCTGATCGTCCAACTCAATAGCCTCGTCCTGCTTTCTCCTCATAACCTTTGATCCCGTTCACCCCAGGTGCTATATCCAACTGCCTCTTGAATATATTCAATGTTTTGGCATCAACTACTTCCTGTGGTAATGAATTCCACAGGCTCACCACTCATCGGATGAAGAAATATCTCCTCATCTCCATCCTATAAATGGTCTATCCTGAATCCTCAGATTATGACCCCTGGACTCCCCCACCATTGAGAATAACCTCCCTGTATCTACCCTGTCCAGTTCTGTTAGGAGTCTCTATGAGATTCACCCCTCATTCGTATGAACTCCAGTGAAAATTCCGGTATGGCAGCCGATGGAATTTAAATTCAGTTAATCGGGAACACCATCGATCGTCAGAATGACCCATCTGGTTCACTTATGTCCTTTAAGGAAGGAAATCTGCCGTCCTTACCCAGTCTGGCCTACATGTGACTCCAGAGCTACAGCAATGTGGTTGACTCTTTAATGCCCTCTGAAAAGGCCAAGCAAGCCATGCAGTTTCAAGGACAATTAGGGATGGCCAATAAATGTTGATTTGCCAGTGACACCCAACATGGAAGAATAAATGTAAAAAAGAATGAAACTGAGGCCCCATCTATCCCTACTTTTCAATTGAAATGATCCCCCGGTGTTAACCCACAGAAATTCTCCTTATGTCTTGTCCAATGCTCATCCCAATCAACAACAACAACTTGCATTTAGATGGCCTCTAAGTCAGCACCCTGAAAATGGATTACCCTGTCATCTCCTGTGGATGTGGGAGCTTGCTGTGCACAAATCCCTTACCTCACAGCAGTGAATACACTTCAAAAAATATTGAACTGGCTGGAAAGGGTTTTGGGACATGCTGACGTTGAGACTTTTCTTTCTTGGTAATGTTGATTAGGGACAATCTAGTGGGAGCGTGATCGGTGAAGAATTGAGTCGAAATAAGCAGGTGGATTTTCCACATAAAGTCACCCAGGTTTACAGCATGGAAACAGGCCCTTCGGCCCCACATGTCCATACTATCCAATTTTTACCACTAAGCTGGTCCCAGTTGCCTGTGTTTGACCCATATCCCTCTATACCCATCTTACCCATGCAATAGTCTAAATGCTTTTTAAAAGATAAAATTGTACCTGCACCTACTACTGCCTCTGGCACCTCATTCCAGACACTCGACACCCTCTGTGTGAAAAAATTGTCCCTCTGGACCCTCTCTCTCTCACTTTAAACCCATGCCCTCTAGTTTTAGACTCCCTTATCTTTGGGAAAAGATGTTGACTATCTAGCTGATCTGTGTCCCTCATTATTTTATAGATCTCTATAAGATTGCCCCTCAGCCTCCTGCGCTCCCCAGGGAAAAATGTCCCAGTCTATCCAGCCTCTTCAAACTGAAAACGCTAAGCTGCCATCTATTGGGTTATAGATCCTTTAAGTTCTGCAAATGTTTGTCAAAACCAGGGATAATTTTTGATAACACTCAACGGGGGAGCGTTGTTGACAGGGCCGGAAGATAATGCAGCTTTTAACGGTGAGAGAATTCCAGCCCTTTTCCTCAGAACATTAGCCTGGGCCCCTAGAATCTCTACAGTGCAGAGGAGGCCATTTGGCCCCTCGAGCCTGCACCAACAACAATCCCATCCAGGTTCTATTCCCATAAGTCCATGCATTTAACCTAGTTAGTCTCCCGAAACTAAGAGGCAATTTAGTACGGCCAATCCAGCTCACCCACACATCTTTGGACTGTGGGAGAAAACCGGAACACCTGGAGGAAACCCACGCAGACACGGTGAAAATGTGCAAACTCCACACAGACAGTGACGCAAGGCCAGAATTGAACACTAGCCCAGTGATATTACCACTGTATCACCAGCGCAGTAGCATAGTGGTTAGCACTGCTGCCTCACAGTGCCAGGAACCTGGGTTTGATTCCTGGCTTGGGTCACTATCTGTGTGGAGTCTGCACATTCTCCCCATGTCTGCGTGGGTTTCCTCCGGGTGCTCTGTTTTCTTCCCACATTCTGAAAGATAAGCTGGTTAGATGTATAGGCTATGCTAAATTCTCCCTCAGTGTACCCGAACAGCTGCCGGAGTGTGGATGGGTTTCATAGCTGATCTCCTTCTTCCCGTATCCCCTGAATATAAATTCAATCCTACTTCAGATATTTGAGGATATAATCTGGTCGGACATGTCATGCCAAACTGAGGGAGTGCTGCACTGCCAGATGAGATGTTAAATCGCAACCCTGGGAGGAATTCTCTAACTCTGCCCCTATCCATGCCTGGATTTTTCACAGCAGAGGCAGGTCACCAACAGCCACTGGTAGGATCATCCAGTCCCGCCGAAGACGATGGTCGATTTATATTCCTCGCCTGTGCTGTCATAGGGGGATCTGTGACGGGAGTCAACTTTGGAGGGATTCAAAGATCCTGCCAGCGGGAAGGGCTGGAGAGTTCCACAAGCGGGAAGGGCTGGAGATTTCTGCCAGCAGGAAGGTCTGGAAAATTCCACTAGCAAGACGGGGCTGTAAAATCCCACCAGTAGGTGGAACCAAGTTCTCGCTGGGCTGTATCTCTTCATCCAACATCAGTGGGACTTAATGATTTGGGTTATAAGGAGAGGCTGGATAGACTGGGACTTCTTTCACTGAGCGTAGAAGGCTTTGGGGTGACCTTACAGAGGTCTATAAAATAATGAGGCCATAGATCAGCTAGATAGTCAACATCCTTTCCCAAAGATAAGGGAGTCTAAAACAAGAGGGCGTAAGTTTAAGATGAGAGGGGGGAGATACAAAAGTGTCCAGAGGGACAATTTTTTCACACAGAGTGGTGAGTGTCTGGAACAAACTGCCAGATGAATAATAGAAGCAGCTACAATTTTGTCTTTTAAAAAGTGTTTAGACAGTTACATGGGTAAGATGGGTATAGAGTGAAATGGGCCAAACGTGAGCAATTGGGATTAGCTTAGGAATTAATAAAAGGGGCAGCATGGACAGAAGTTGGGCTGAAGGGCCTGTTTCCATGTTGTAAACCTCTATGACTCTATCACTGAGAGCAGCTATAACATCATCATTATCTTGTCGCTGCTGGTGGGATCCTGCTGTGTATTAATTGGCCGCTGTGTTGCCCTGAATTGCAACAGTGACTACACATGAGAAGTACTTCATTGGCTGTAAAGGACTTTGGGATGGAATGAGATGATGGTGCTATATAAATGCAAATTTGTTCTTTATTTCCTCATACACGTGGAGCTGGGAGGGGCAAGGTGAGCATTTTTACACACAATCTGGCGGTGGCACGGTGATGCAGCGGTTAGCATTGCTGCCTCACAGCAACAAGAACCGGGGTTCGATTCCTGCCTCAAGTGACTGTGCAAACTCCGCACAAACATTCTCCCAGTATCTGCATGGATTTCCTTCCACAGTCCAAAGATGTGCGGGTCGGGTGCAATAGCCATGCTAAATTAGTGTCAGGGGGACATGTCGGGTAAATATGCGGAGTTACTGCAATAGGGTCTAGATGGGATTGTTGTTGGTGCAGACTTGATGGGCTGAATGGCCTCTTTCTGCTCTGTAAGGATTCTATGACTCTAATATAGTTGCTTCAATAATTGACTTGGTGGCTTCAACTGGTCGAGATAGAGAGAATTCTGTCTTTCTGGCTTTAACCTTGTTACCCTGTGAGTTACACTTGATGTTTCCTCATTGATAAGAGGACCCATTAATCCTACACTTAGTCTAAGGATTTTAAACATCCTGCCTTTAGGAAACAGTTGTGATGATTACATGAGAAAGAACGGAGGGACAGGGGATGAACAGTTGCTGACTGCCCAGAACTGGTCCGAGGAAGCTTCAGAAATCCCTATTCACAATGCTGTTGCTGACGAATGTTAGGAGTTCATTAAAGAGTTTGCAGCAAATGTAATAGACATCTGTAAAGTACTGAATGCACACGCAATTTACCCTAGGCGCCACGGCGGCACAATGGTTAGCACTGCTGCCTCACAGCGCCAGGGACCTGGGTTCAATTTCCGGCTTGGGTCACTGCCTGTTTGGAGTTTGCACATTCTCCCCATACCTGTTTGGTGTTGCTCCAGTTTCCTCCCACAGTCTGAAAGACACGCTGGTTAGGTGCAATGGTCATGTTAAGTTTTCCATCAGTGTACCCGAACTGGTGCCGGAGAGTAGCCACAAAGGAATTTTCACAGTAACTTCTTTGCAGTGCTAATGTAAGACTACTTGTGACTGTCATAAATAAACTTTATGGACTAATCTAACCTTTCTGAAATGCAGTTCCCAATTTCTGAAGGTGATTGGTTACTGCTATAAAAAAGCTATTACAATTCAACATTAAAGCATTTTCCAATCTGTCATTTATTTGCATTGAATTAAATGTTAGTTTCTTTATGATACAATTGAAAGTTTCTCCCGTATGGCAACTCTAAATGGAGATATATTTCACAAACAACAGAAGTTCGGAGCTGCAACGTCATGTTGCAACTGTACAAAACTCTAGTGCGGCCGCACTTGAAGTATTGTGTACAGTTCTGGTCCCCACATTATAAGAAAGATGTGGAGGCATTGGAGAGGGTACAGAGGAGGTTTACCAGGATGTTGCCTGGTATGGAGGGCAGGTCTTATGAAGAGAGGCTGAGGGATTTGAGGTTGTTTTCGTTAGAAAGGAGGAGGCTAAGAGGGGACCTGATCGAAACATATAAGATGATTAGAGGTTTAGATAGGGTGGACAGTGATAGCCTTTTTCCTAGGATGGAGAAAGCTAGCACGAGGGGACACAGCTTTAAATTAAGGGGTGATAGTTATAGGACGGATATCAGAGGTAGGTTCTTTACCCAAAGGGTGGTTCGGGAGTGGAATGCCCTGCCTGCAGCAGTTGTAGATGCGCCAAGTTTGGTGGCGTTTAAGAGGTTAGTTGATAAGTATATGGAAGAGAAGGGAATGGTTTAGTTTGGAGGGGCATTGCTTTTTATATTGGTCGGCGCAACATCGAAGGCCGAAGGGCCTGTTCTGTGCTGTAATGTTCTATGTTCTATGTTCTCATTCCACTGAATCCGGGAGGAGTTATGTTGGTGTGTGTGTTTAGACAGGAGATCCCAGTGGAAGAGTTAACACCATGGGTTGTCAAGATTCAGGTTGCCCTTGTCCCTGACACATGCCATTGTGTAGGGACTCAATAGACGAGTGTCACTTACTCCCCTGGAGTTCAGTAATGCTGATGATGCTCCTATAGAATTGTGTACTGCCGTAAAATCACACAACCCCTCTAGTGCAGAACAGGCCGTTTGGCCCATTAAGTCTGCACTGATTCTCTGATAGAATAACCTCTCCCCCACCCTATTCCCATAACCCCACATATTTACCATGGCCAATTCACCCAATATATACATCTTTGGACACTGAAGGGCAATTTAGCATGGCCAATCCATCTAACCTCCACATCTTTGGACACTAAAGGGCAATTTAGCATGGCCAATCCATCTAACCTACACATCTTTGGACACTAAAGGGCAATTTAGCATGGCCAATCCACCCTAACCTACACATCTTTGGAGTGCGGAAGGAAACCGTAGCACCCAAAAGAAACCCACACAGGCACAGGGAAAAAATGCAAACTCCATACAAACAGTGACCCGAGGCTGGAATTGAACCCGGATCCCTGGCACTGTGAGACAGCACTGTTCACTGTTCCACCATCTGAAAGGAGTTTCTGCTCTGCTGAGTCCTAGTAGGACCAGGGTCTGAATATTGGCTGTTTGGCAATAGGAGTGTATTCCTTCTCATCTGCTCTGAGAAGCCTTCCATTTTGACCTACCACAGTCCATGTTTGACCACTGTGCTGGTAGGAAGATTCAGGATTAGGTCTGAGAGACATTGTAGGGGTGATGACGGATTCCTGAGTTGGAGAACTGCGTTACTTGAAGGAGGACCTGAAGGTGGTGGTGTTCCCATGCATCAGCTGCCGCTGCACATCTAAGTGACAGAGGTTTGGGGTTCTAGGAGCTGCTGTTGGAGGAGCCTTGGTGACTTCCTGTCCTGCACCTTGATTATAAAGTCAGCTGCCAGATTCGACACCGTTCTTGTAGAGTTAAAACATTGACGTTAACAGAATCTCCCAATAACCTGACCCTGACCCCACCACTGGAATCAATAAAGAGAAGGGTGCTGTCTAAGCAGCTGCTGTTGGTGTTTACGTTATTGGAAAAAGTTTCCTTCCTCTCGTTAAAAAGCCCTGACTTGCTTCCAGGGTGATGACAACATCATTCATTTACAAGATTATCTCTAATCCTCAAGTGCTACTTAATGTTTCCTTATTGATAAGAACGTTCACCAGAGTCACAAGGAGTTAAACCATCAAAAAATCAGAACTGCCGAGTTGTAACTTTTCTCTTCAACTGTTTGGTGACGGCAGACAAAGAGAGGAAAGAAGGAAAGAAAGAGAAAAAGAGGGAGAAAGAGAAATAGAGGAAGGAAGAAAAAATGAAAGAAAGAAAGAGAAGGAAAGAAAGGAAGCATTTGATTTGATTGGATTTATTATTATCACATGTATTGACATACTGTGAAAAGTATTGTTTCTTGCAAGCTATATAGACAAAACATGCTGTTCATAGAGAAGGAAAGAAAAGGGTGCAGAATGTAGTGTTACAGCCATAGCAAGAGTGTAGAGAAAGATCAATTGTATTCAAGGTAGAATCATAGAACACTACATTGCAGAAAGAGGCTCTTCGGCCCATCGAGTATGCATTGAACATAATCCCACCCAGGCCCAACCCCATTTCCCTTCATATTATACCCACTAATCCCTCTAACTTATGCATCCCTGGACATTAAGGAACAATATCTTAGCGTAGCCAATCAACTTAACCTGCACATCTTTGGACAGTGGGAGGAAACCGGAGTATCTGGAGGAAACCCATGCAGACACGAGGAGAATGTGCAAACTCCACACAGACAGTGACCCGAGCCAGGAATTTAACCCAGGACCCTGGAGCTGTGAAGCAGCAGTGCTAATCAGTGTGCTACCCTGCCGCCCCAAATGCGTGGCAGGGTAGCACAATGGTAGGATTGCTGTCACACTTTTGAATGGACCTACCTCAATGGGTAGCAGCAGGGAAGAAGTTGTTCTTGAGTTGGTTGGTAGGTGACCTCCGACTTCTGTATATTTTTTGTGGCAGAGATTTGGGGTTCTAGGAACTGCTATTGGAAGAGACTTGGTGACTTGCTGTCCTGCACCTTGATTATAAAGTCAGCTGTGAGATTTGAAACTGTTCTTGTAAAGTTAAAACATCAGCATTTTGTGGAATTCGTAATAGTATCTCCCAATAACTTGATCCTGGCCTCATCACTGGAATCAACATATCTTCACTCATTTGTAAATTTTTTTTGTTTCTTCATTCCAACTTGCTTTCCCACCTATTTTAGTGTCATCTGCAAATTTGGCTATCGTACATTCTAAACCTGCACCCAAGTCATTAATATAGATTGTAAATGGTTAGAGCCTGAGGACTGAACACTGCAGCACATCATTATTTACAACTTACCAACCAGAAAAAGACCCATTTATCCCAACTCTCTGCTTTCTGTTCTTAGCTAAACCTCTGTCCAAGTTAATATGTTACTGTAACGTTATGGGATCTTACTGATGTATTAACCTTTTGTGCAGCATCTTACTAATTCCTTTGTGAAGTTCAGAGGCATTACATCAGATGCATTCCCTTATCCACTTGACTTGTTGAACCTTGTTACATCCTTGAGAAGGTGGTGGTGAGTTACCTTCTTGAGCTGTAGTCTGTGTGGTGAAGGTGCACCCACGGTGCTGCTTGGGAGGGAGTTCAGAATTTTGACCCAGTGACAGTAAAGGAATGGTGATATATTTCAAGTCAGGATAGTGAGTGGCTCGAAGGGAAATTTGTAGTTGGTGGTGTTCCCATGTGTCTGCTTCCCTTCGCCCTTCTAAGTGGTATAGAATTGGAAGGTGCTGTGTGGAAGGAGCCTTTGTGAGTTGCTGCAGTGAATCTTTTAGATGGTGCACGTGGCTGTTATGGTATATCAGTGAGGGACGTATTGAATGCTAAAGGTAGCGGATGGAGTATCAGTCAAGTGGACTGCTTTAATGCTGGGTGGTATCGGACCGATTGAGTCGTTACCTCAGGATCACTGCCGGTGCAACAGGCAACCTGAAATGGACCATTCCCCTGACTGTGGAGGGATTCCCACATTGAAAATGTAGATGAGGCCTGTGGTCTAGGCCCTAGTTTTCTTTGGGCCTCTCATATCGAGGGTGCACCATCTCCACATCATTTCTGAGCTAAAAGCAAGTCCGAGCTAATTTCCTTTTAAATTCTTTAAATTCACATTCTTTACTCTTTTAAATTCATATTCCCCTTTATTTGATGTTTTTTTTGATATTAAATAACAGCGTCCAGTGTTCTAGATTGGCCTCTTCATCCAAGAGTGAGGTGTGATGCTGAAATACCAGTCTCTAAAAGTCCCATCCCATTCAATTCAAAGAGCAACGTGAGGCATTCTAGTTTAAAGTTTCTATATCAATGCAGGTTGTTGTTGAGCGAAAAACAGGACTAGCTGTCTGGAATTGTTGAACTGCCAGAGGTTTGGAGCTCAGGAATAGGTTAACTGGGCATTGAAGGTTGTTCTGCCCTTACTGTAAGGCACTAAACCACTGCGCTAATGAAATGGCCACACTATATACAACGTGGCTCATACAAAGGTGAAGGAAGTGATGATTATGACAGTTTTTTTGGAAAGTTCAAGTAATAACGTGTTCCTTATCTGTGACTAATCACAAGGACAGGAATGACAGAGAGGTCCGAACAATCGGTTAAAGCCTTTGTAGGGAAGCAGTAAATCACTGATAAGGAGCTTTCTGAAGTTCCAACATCGAGGAAAAGGATTCTTCCTCTCAAACAGAACATGATGACAAGAAAGGAGCAAAGAGAAAGGAACAAAATAATCAGAAAACAATTCCAACTGGGCCATTAGCTGTGTCAGCCTATTGCTGTGTTGGCTGGCCTGGGTCTCAGTAAGGATCCAAACAGCAAACAGGTTCACTTGTTCACCTGACACAATCTCAACACTGTTTGATGGACCTCCTCTATCAGATAGCTTTACCAGAGGTAGATTTCATTGTTCACTGCTTACCTATTCCGTATGAAATCTTTCAGCTCAGCGCTGAACTTAAAAACTTGATCATCAAACAGCAATGTGTCACAGCAGATTAACTTAATAAGATGTCCCAAGGTGCTTTACAGAGTAATTACCTTAATAAATTATGTCCCAAAGCACTTCCCAGAGGAATGGTTGGAATAGAATCCACGCTGATCTAAAGAAGCAGATGTTAGGAATATTGACCAAAAGCTTGGCCAAGAACATTTTAAATTGTGGAGAAGTGATAATGTCACTGGACAAGAAACCAAAGGCCCAGACTAATCATAGAATCCCTACAGTGCAGAAGGAGGCCATCTGGCTCATTGAGTCTGTACCTACAATAACCCCACCCAGGTCCTATCTCCACAACCCCACATATTTACCCTTCTAATCTCCCTGACCCTAAGGGGCAATTCAGCATGACCAATCCGCCTAACCCTGCACAGCTTTGGATTGTAGGAGGAAACTGGAGCACCCAGAGGAAACCCATGCAGACACAGGGAGAATGTGCAAACTCCCACACCAACAGTGACCCATGGATGGAATTGAACCCAGGTCCCTGGCACTGTGAGGCAACTATGCTAACCACCGTGCCACTGTGCTACCAATAATACCCTAGGGGCACAGTTTCAAACCCCACCATAGAAACCAGAGGGATTCAAATTTGATGATTAATTCTGGGAAAAATTGAACTTTCTCAGTGATTGTGGCCGTGAAAGGATCACCTATTGTAGTAAAAATGTTGTTGTTGACTAATTTCTAGCAGGATATGTGACTCTAGCACTGTGTGCCCTGTGACAATAGGCTCGCGAGCCACTCTATTCAAAGGCAATTAGGGATGGGCAAAACATGTTGGCCTTGTCAATTATGTTCACAGCTCATGAATGAATTTATTTTTAAAAAGTAGGCCTGAAAGGAAGAGATAAAGGGAGCGGGCTTTAGGCAGAGTTTGTGGAATTAATGTCCACTCACCTGGATCATTTAGTTGCAAAAATGCTCAAAAAATGATGACTTTGACCAAGTTGGTCACCAGCTAATTCGTTCCTATTTAAATCATTTCCTATTTTCCTCCCATCATGGGAAAGAAAGAAAAGAAAGGGAGAGAGAGAAAGAAAGAAAGAAAAAAAAAGAGAGAAAGAATAGCTATAAGATAGATAGATAGACAAGTAGATAGGTAGATGGATAGATAGAAAGATAGATAGAGATAGATTGACAGTCAGATAGATAGATAGACAAACAGGCAGACAGACAGTTAGTAAGTAAGTAGGTGGGCAGACAGATAGATAACCTTGAGAGTATCAGCCTGTTTTATATACTCAAATCACTGCAATGGGTCTTATATCCATCACACATTTGTGCCAGTTGTTTTTGGAATACAAATTTTCTTACCCCTTTAGGTTTCTTAGAAATGAATGGTGTAGAATTTTTTTAGATAACTGGACAGATTTATAACATGAAGGAACTTCAAGAAGAACTTGAAGATATGGATAGAAATTGACAGTGCAGTCTGTGCAGGTCCAACAGTACAACATTATATTATAACTCATATTATATCAATTAACATTCTAACCAGAGGCTCATTCATGCATCTAATGCTAATGGTGTTTTCAATAACATGCAACCTGTACCATTGCATCCTTCATAACTGTGTTGGGGATGTCCAAAACTAAGGGCCCTAAATTTAAGAATAGTTCCAACAGAGCGAAAACTTCTTTACCCACAGAGTGGTGAAAATGTGGAACTCATTCCTGCAAGGAGTGGTTAAAATGAATGACATCGATACGTTCGAAGGAAGGCCACAATGCAGTTAGATAATGTACAGGTACAGCACAACCAAATCTACCATGATCTTATTGAATGGGGCGGAACAGACTCAAAGAGCCAAATGGCCTACGCCTGCTCCAAATTCCCAGCTCTAGTTCCATGGTTACATGAGGGAGAAGGGTAGGATGTGACGAAGGGGTTGGGGTAGAATGGGACGAAGCTCATATAAAGATCAGCATGGATCTGTTGCACTGCCTGTCCTATTCCTGTGTTGTATATTATTGCATAATGCTGTGATATTTAATTACAGAATGTCCAGGAGGAGCTGCATCCCCTTGCAATAACAGAGGAGATTGTTCCAATGGCATGGGAGGGAATGGAGTGTGTAACTGTATGGTAAGTTGGAATTTTAAGTGGCGTATGTGTTACCGTTCATATCCCATTGTTATTTGCATGGTGAAGGGCCCACTTGCTGATACTTGCCTGGTTCACCCATTGGTATTGTTAGTGGAGGCACTCAGTTAGTCTGCACCATATTGGAGAGGGTGAGATAGATCATAGAATCATAGAAACTGGAGCACCCAGAGGAAACCCATGCAGACACAGGGAGAATGTGCAAACTCCACACCGACAGTGCACAAAGGGTCATTTGATCTATCAAGTCTGCACTGACTTTCCGAAAGAGCATCCCACCCAGGCTCACCACTCCTATGTCTGTATTTCCCACGGCCAATCCCCCTAACCTCCACATTAAGGACAATTTAGCACGGCCAATCCATTTAACCTGCACATCTTTGAAGTGTGGGAGGAAACCAAAGCATCCAGAGGAAACCCACATGATTGTGGAGAGGGAGTGATAAACCTAGATGGACTGAATGGAAAATACTGGCCTTTCCCTGGAACCTGTCGGACCTTCTGTTTGGCGGGAGACTGCAGGACAGCCACAGTACAAAGGTGTGAGTCTAATGAGACCAGGCAATGATATGGGAGGCTAGGAACTCACACACAACGCCTCTTCTCTCCAGATCCCAGTCACCTCCTGGTCTCTACATTCTGGGCTTTACTCACATTACCCACGGGGCAAGCAATGTATTCTGAGGACAGGTCCAGAACTGGGCCAATGCAGAAGGAATGGAGATTTCCAGGGCTTAATCTCCGAATCTTTGTGCCCAGACAACTAAGAGGCCCATTGAAGGAAACATTGCCCTCTTTAAGTTAACAAGCCATGTTTTTCATAACATTGTCAAGATTTTTAAAAGGAATATTATATGTAATTCTGTATTATTGTACAGATATAAAGATGTGCAGATTACATTTCTTGGCCACACTAAATTGCCCCTGAGCTTCAGGGGGATCTGTAGACTCGTTAAGTGGGATTGTAGTTAGTGTGACTCAATGGGCTGAATGGCCTCCTTCTGCACTATAGGGATTCTAGATTTCTATGAATTCTATAAAGGGACTGAAGAAGCTGTGAAAAATAAAAGATTCCCGAGTATTATATTGAATTCACACCATTGCACAGCCTGTGAGTCTAATCCCCAAGAAGGAGGCAAAGATGTGACCTGACAGAGATCTTTAGAATTAGGGCAGAGAGCAGACTTTATCCATTTCTGGGCGAGTTTAAAACCTAAGGTTGTAAAACACTGAGAAGGAAATCCAACAGGAATTCAGAGGAACCACTTCATTCAGAGTGGCGGGATTGTGGAACCAGTTCTCCATTCCTGATGAATAATGTGGATGCATTGATGGAGGAGCTACAGAAGCAGGGAACACAGCAGGGATTAGAAGGTTACGCTGATGAGTTGGGATTTAATGGAGACAAAGGGGGTCTCGCCTGACAGTTGGAACCAGTGTGTGCCCCACGTCACCTTTTGTAGGGAAGGCCCATCCTGTTAGGTGCCATGTGGACATTCCGAACGTGGACTCTGGGGCAGAAATCCTACCCGCCAAGAACTGTTGGCCAATCGGGGCATCGTCACTAGGGAGTGGGAACCTGCAGCAGGTTTAGTGTCATTGCTGAGTCTTAGGTTAAAGATGAGTGATGGTGGGGGGGGGGGGATGGTGCACTTGGTTGTGAAAATAGGGTCAATTTAGCATGGCCAATCAACCTAACCTGCACAGTTTTGGGCTGTGGGAGGAACACCTGGAGGAAACCCATGCAGACATGGGGAGAATGTGCAATCTCCACACAGACAGTGACCTAAGGCCAAGAAGCGATCCCAGGTCTCTGGCGCAGTGAGGTGGCAGTGCTAACCACTGTGCCACTGTGCTGCCCAGTGGGTGCTAGACCCCACGATCAAGCACCCGCGCTGGCTACATGGCGAGTATTCCACCCGCCATTAATTGCCCACCTAAGGGCCTCAACTAGTGGCAAGGCAAGCAGGTCACCCTTGGGCCCAACTAGGTAGAGGTGTCAAAACAGCAGGATTCCCACCTGCCACCTTCCCTGATAAAATGCCCACTCTGGCACTAAATTTGCCATGGGGAGGGAAGGCATAAGTTCCATCCATAAAGTTAGATGGTGAGGGATGGAAGAGGCTCATGCTTGGATAGCCCCGTTGGGCCGAATGGCCTGCTCCTCTGTGTAAATTCTGCACAACGTGACACATCCATTGGTGTTCAGACCTAATGACCTCGAAAAGCCAATCATGGTGTTCAGTGCATCATATTGTCGTTTATTGAGCAGTGGGTGAGGGTGCCAGGAAATGATTCAGTGGTTTGCTGAGACCCTGGGATGAATTTGCAAGGGTCACCCGGTTTAGAAGTCAGCCCAGCTTCCTGTTTTGACATGCTTCTCTGAGTGTTTTCAGCAACAACCATTGTTTAGCAATAAATGTGTCCTGGTTTCTGATGACTTTACACATTCCACTACTTGTGAACCATCAGGGTAAAATATCAGGAAAGATCCATATTGGAAATGCACAGTCGAAGCATTTTATAATTGATCAACTCGCTGGCTTTGGTTCATCTTAGCAGTCAGGGTAAACTGTTCATCGGACTGCCTTGTGAATACGTAATATTTTGAAATTAATTCTTGCAGGATGATTTTGCAGGGGTAGCCTGTGAGAAATGTGCCAAGGAGAACACTTATGGACCTGACTGTGCTTCTGGTGAGTTGGCATTTTCTATTTTCTCTCTATTTGCTTTTGGGATGTGGGCTTTGCTGGCTAGTCCAACACTTATCACCATCCCTAATTGCCCCTTGAGACGGTGGTGGTGAGCTGCCTTCTTGAACTGTTGCAGTCCTTGAGGTGTAGATACACCCACCACGCTGTTAGGGAGGGAGTTCCAGGACTTTTACAACTGTGAAGGAGCCAGGAACTCTTCGAGTAAAGACATTTCTTCCTGAATTCCTTTTGGTGCAGTGTGATGAATGACTTGGAGGGGACCTTGCGAGTGAACATGTTCTCATGCATCTGCTGCCTTTGTCCTTCTAGGATTGAAGGTGCAATCAAAAGAGAGGTGGTGGGAGCAGATACAACAGCATCTTTTAAAGGCATCTAGATGAATACATGAATAGGATGGGAATGGAAGGACACGGACTCCATAAGTGATTACAGTTTTAGTTTAGAATCATAGAAAAACTACAGCACAAACAAGCCCTTTGGCCCACAAGTTGCGCCGATCATATCTCTACCTACTAGGCTTGCCTATAACCCTCAATCCTATTAAGACCCATGTACTCATCCAGAAGTCTCTTAAAAGACCCTATCGAATGTGCCTCCACCATCACCGACAGCAGCCGATTCCAACTAAAAACCTACCCCTAACATCTCCTCTGTATCTGCTCCCCAGCACCTTAAACCTATGTCCTCTTGTGGCAGCCATTTCAGCCCTGGGAAAAAGCCTCATCAATACCTCTTATCATCTTGTATACTTACACACTATAGTTAAGACAGGTATCTCGATCGGTGCAGGCTTGGAGGGCCAAAGGGCCTGTTCCTGTGCTGTACTCTTCTTTGTTCTTTGAGACTTAGTGACTTGCTGCAGTGCACCATGTAGACGGCACACACTCTGCCTAGCCATATTAATATTTAACGTGATGTTTGGAGTTACATTCAAGCGGGCTGCTTTGTTCTGGATGGTGTCGACCTTCTTGGGTGTTGTTGGAGCTGCACTCATTCAGACAAATAATCCATCCTGACCTGCATTCTTGTAGATAGTGGATAGGCTCTGGGGAGTCAGGAGGGGAATTATTCACCGCAAGATGGCCAATCTCTGATCTCGCATAAATAATAACATTCAAAAACAGAAAATGTTGAAATATTCAGTAAGTAGAAGATTTTTAGTCAAAATTGGGAAAGTTTAAAGATTTATCAAGATTTCATCATGCACCAACAGACTCAAAAACAGCTTCTTCCCTGCTGCCATCAGACATTGAACTGTATATTTAGTTGATCTTTCTCTACACCCTAACTATTACTGTAATACTACATTCTGGACCATTCCTTTCCTTCTCTCCTATGTACCCTATGAACAGTATGCTTTGTAGAGTGCACGAGAAACAATATTTTGCAGGATACTCCAGCACACGGGCAGCACGGTGGCACAGTGATTAGCACTGCTGCCTCACAACACCAGAGACCTGATTCCCAGTTTGGATCACTGTCTGTACGGAGTCTGCACATTCTCCTCATGTCTGCGTGGGTTTCCTCCTGTTTCTTCCCATAGATCGGAAGACGTACTGGTTAGGTAGATTGGCTGTGCTAAATTCTCCTTCTGTGTAGCTGAACAGACGCCGAAGTGTGGTGACTAGAGTAACTTCACTGCAGTATTAATGTAAGCCTACTTGCGATGGTAATAAATAAACTTTTAAACTCTTCCTTTTCAGAGTGTGAATGTGTTCATGGAGGCTGCAACAGTGGGGTTGCAGGAGATGGCAAGTGCACGTGTTATTCAGGTTACAGCGGCACTCAGTGTGATCAGCGTGAGTACTGTCCAAGGATCTGTTAGTGTAAGAATACTGCACCCCATAAATAAATCCAGCAGGCAGTATGTATGGGGCATGTTTTTTTATTGATTTGTGGGACATTGGCATTGCTGGCTGGGCCAGCATTTATTACTCATCCCTAGTTGCCACCTGAGAAGGTGGTGGTGAGCTGCCTTCTTGAATCGCTGCAGTGGGTTGACCCACAATGCCGTTAGGGAGGGAATTCCAGGATTTTGACCCAGCGATTGCGAAGGAACGGCCGATATGTTTCCAACTCAGGACAGGCTTGGAGGGGAACATGCTGGTGGTGGTGTTCCCATTTATCTTCTTCTAGATGGAAGTGGATGTGGGTTTGGAAAATGCTCTCTAAGGATCCTTAGTGTTTCCTACAGCTTTGAAGCATGTCCTGAGACAAAAAAAAATCTCAAAGTACTGTTTACTGAGCTGGCCAGTGTTTAGACAATGTGAGAACTTTTGTATCTGGAAGGACTGATTCGAGCCGGCATCTTGTCAAAAATCCCAGATTCCCTCCAAATTTACCACTTATGTATTGATGCAAATTAGTTTCCAATGTAATTTGGAGAGTTTTGCATTCTTGGGGTCACCCACAAGTTCCAGTAGGGGATCGTTCCAGTGGTCATTTGCTGTACTTGCTGTACTGTACAGGATTATCCTCCCTGTCGGAGTGAATCCCGATTCCCAGAGTGCAGAAGCAGCCGTGACCAAGAGAAGGTATTGGCACTCACACTGCACTTACTGAAAACACAGCTCCATTTGCATGTGTTAAAGGCAAAAATATTGGGGAAGCTGGCACAGTGGTTAGCACTGCTGCCTCACGGTGCCAGGGACCCGGGTTCAATTCCGGTCTCGGGTCACTGTCTGTGCAGGATTTGCACATTCTCCCCGTGTCAGCGTGTGTTTCCTCCGCGTGCTCCGGCTTCCTCCAAAGACTGGGTAGATTGGTAAATTGCCCCGTAGTATTGGGGGATTAGTTGGGGTGACGGGGATAGAACCTGGATGGGATTGCTGTTGCAATGGGTCAAACGGCCTCATTGTGCAGTGTATGATTCTATCAAACCTGAAATAAAAATGCTGGAAAAAGCTTTTGAATCTGTATGACTTTTCTTCAGTTCTCTGAACTCTGTTTCTCTCTCTCCACTGATGCTGAGCTTTTCCAGCATTTTCTGTTTCTGTAGCTGTACACGTCAGGCCCGGCTTCAGTCTGGAGTCAGAGGGTTCTGGGCTCACATCCCACTCCGGATATTTGAGTGTATATGAATCAGGCTGACACTTCAGTGCTGTACTGAGGGAGATGTACACTGTTGGATGTGCCAGCTTTTGGATTAGACATTAAACTGAAGGCCCAGGGCTGAGATTTGGCTGGATGCAAAAGATGCCAAAACTCTTTACGAAAAGGGTTGGTTCTTTAGTTGGGCCGCACTTGAATATTGTGTTCAGTTTCTGGACACCATACTACAAAAACAAGCTGCCAGAGGTAGCAGTAGAGGCGGGTTCAATTTTGTCTTTTAAAAAGCATTTAGAGAGTTACATGGGTTTGGAGGAATATGGGGCAAATGCGGGCAATTGGGACTAGCTTAGGGGGTTAAAAAAAAGAGCGGCATGGACAAGTTGGGCCGAAGGGCCTGTTTTCATGCTGTAAACCTTTATGATTCTACGAGAAGGATGTGGATGCTTTGGCGAGGGTACAGAAAAAGTTTATCAGGATGTTGCCTGGTTTCAAGGGAATTAACAATCAGGAGAAATTGGACAAAGTTGATGTGTTTTCACTTAAATGTTGGAGGCTGAGGGGTCATCTGATGGTAGTTTACAAACTTAGAGAGGCTTGAATAGAAAGGATAACGTGTGTCTTTCAGCACACTGAATTTGCAGGGAAGAGAGTGATACAAACTGTGTAGAGGCAACAGGTCTTTCGTTTACAAACGCGTTATATGTCAGCACAGGCTTGGTGGGCCGAAGGGCCTGTTCCTGTGCTGTACTGTTTTTCGATCTTTATTCTAACCAAGGAGAGCAGTTGTATAAAAATTGGCTGTCACAATTCACACATCGCAACTGTGACAACACTAAACAAAAGTACTGGTGGCCTGGTGGCACAGTGGTTAGCGCTGTTGCCTCACATTACTAGGGACCCAGGTTCGATTCTCAAATTGGGTCACAGTCTGCACGGAGTTTGCACATCTCCCCGTGTCTGCGTGGGTTTCCTCCAGCTGCACCGGTTTCCTCTCACAGTCCAAAGATATGTGGGGCAGTTTGATTGGCCATACTTAATTGTCCCTTAGTGTCAGAGGGATTAACTAGGGTAAATGCATAGGGTTATGGGGGATAAGGTCTGGATGGGATTGTGGTCAGTGCAGGTTTGATGGGCCAAATGGCCTCCTTCTCCATTGTAGGATTCTATCCTACCAATAGAGAGTGTTGAGATATTGTGAGGAAGTGTAAGTTGCTATATAAATGCAATTTTGTCCTTTTGTTATTACTCATCATGTAGTACAACAACAACACTTTGCATTTATATGGCATTTTGAACTTAGCAATGTTATCAAACAGGATATGCCACCAAATCACATGAGAAGGGGAAAGAGAAAGAGAGAGAGAGAGGGGGATAAAGGAGCAGAATGGTTCAGGGAGAGAATTTGAGAGTTCAGGGTTCTAGGGGGCTAAAGGTGCAGCCTTCAGTGGCCAAGCCATTACAATTGGATCAGTTGAAGGCTCAATTATGAGGGGACACAAGTTAAAAGTGAGGGGGCAGGAGGTTTAATGGGTATTTGAGGAAAAGCTTTGTTACCCAGAGAGTGGCGAGGATCTGGAATGCGTTGCCTGGGAAAGTGGTGGAGGCGGGATGCCTCACATTCTTGAAAAAGTACCCAGATGAGCAGTTGGCACAAAATAAGATTCGAGGCTCTGGGCCAAATGCTGGTAAGTGGGTTAGGTGGGCAGGTCAGAGCATTTCATGCACCAATGCAGACTCGATGGACTGAAGGGCCTCTTCCACACTGTACTATTCTGCAATGCTGTAACTGGGGCAGGGCAAGAGGCTTGAACAGGTACAGGAAGTCAGATAACTCTCTGCAGCGTTCCTGTTGTATTTATGGAGTTTTTCAAGTGTCTTTTTTGATCTCCTCAGCTATTCCCGCTTGCCGGGCTCTGCAATGCCCTGAAAATACAAGGTGTTCCGAGGAAGCAGAGACTGGGAAGCTGGTGTGTAAATGTTTACCTGGTTACCACAACAATGGGAGCGCCAAGTGTGAACGTGAGTGCTCAATCTGACTACATGGGAATGTTAAAAAAACATTAATAGTCACTGGATAATATTAAATATCAGAATATGAAGTATAGGATGAAACTCATTAGGGGTGGCGTGATGGCACAGTGATTAGCATTGCTGCCTCACAACAACAGGGATCCAGGTTCAATTCCAGCCTCGGGTCACTGTCTGCACATTCTCCCTGTGTCTGTGTGGGTTTCCTCTGGGTGCTCCGGTTTCCTCCCACAGTCCAAAGATGTGCAGGTTAGGTTGATTGGCCATAATAAATTGATCCTTAATTAATAGGGTAAATATGTGGAGTTACGGAAATAGGGTCTGGGTGGGATTGTTCTCTGTGCAGGCTTGATGGGCTGAATGGCTTCCTTCTATGATTCTCATGGACAGGAACTAGCTTTTTCTCCAGCTAATGACACTGTTGATAACATGTTCCCCTCCGAGTTATAAAGTTCTGGGTTCAAATTGCAATCCAGGGATGGGATTTTCTGGCCAAGTTTGCTGAAAAATTTCACCCAAGGTCAATAGACCTTTGTATGGTGCATGTCCCACCCATTGCGATTCCCGGACAGGACGAGAAAATTCCACCCCAGGCATTGAGTGCAAAAATCAAATCTGACGCTCCAATGCAACGGGAGTGCTGCACTGTCAGAGATGCTGGGCAGGACCTTACAATCTCACTCGAGCGAGAAAGTCCTGCCCGAGGTCACTGGATATTTCCGTTGTCCACCCTTACCTGCTCTGATTCCTATGGCGATTAAATCGAGGCCCTATCTAACCTTGCGGGTGGATGTAAAAGACCTATTAGGACTATTTTAAAGGGAAGTGTGTTTTCTCTCTGAGTCCTGATCAATGTATATCTCTCAATTCAGATACAGCTTATCTGATCATTATCACTTGCCGTTTGTGGGAGCTTGCTGTGCACAAGTTGGCTGCTGCATTTCCTATATTGCAACAATGAGTCCTTCAAAAGTGCTGCATTGTCTGTAAAGTATTTTGCAATGGTCTGGTGGTGCACTAATAAATGCCAGCCTTTCCTTCTATTCTGTAAGCAAGTGGCCATATTTAACTCATCGGGTGAGATTTGTCTCCTGCGTGGTGATGGGAGGCGATGGTCCAGTCGCTATCGGTGGAATCTTATGATCCTGTTGTTGTCAACGAGGTTTCCTGTTGCACTCACCCAGGGAGTGAACTGTGAAATCCCACCGGTGCCAACAGCAGCGAGATGTTTGGTGATTGTGTACACCTTGAAGCCATGTGTGTTCAATATAACATAAGCACAATATATTGTTCTCCTTCTAGCAATTAATCCTTGCCTTCACAATGCCTGTGGCTCCAACGCAGTGTGTACCTACTTCGCACCCAACAGTTTCACCTGTAATTGCCAAGATGGTTACCACGGCGACGGCCAGGTCTGCCTCCCCACCGATCCCTGCCAGAACAATTTTGGGGACTGCCCCACTAACTCAACGGTTTGCTTGTACGATGGGCCCGGAAAGGTTAGTGCATATGCGGTTACTGCGAGCTCCTTAATCTACTTTGGTATTTGCTTGATGTCTAAGCATAACGGGAAAACTTACCAGGGTGAGCCAATGGCAGGTACCCTCACCCCCTGCCTGTGGGCTCACAATAGCAGGTAACGGGCATGAGATTTTCAGTCAATGAAAGGCATTGGCTCTCCGATGTATTGTTGCTGGTGTTCCTTGTGGTGCGACATCTATTTACCGGTGGCTATTATACAACAGCGAAAACCTGTGTTTGTACAGCAACTTTAAAGTAATTAAACATTACAAGGTTTTCACAAGAGCAGTCTCCAACAAATTTTGACCCTGAGCCATATAGGATGATATTCGGAAAGTGACTGAAAGCCTCAGATGTAGGTTTTTAGGGGCTGTTTTAAATGAGAAGGTTGGGGCAGAGAGGAGAAGGCATGGCAAAAGGGAACCTGGAGCTCAGCGGTTGTCAGAGATGGCTGCCAACAGAGAGGATATTTGGGCTGGAGGAGGTTGGTAATTGGAAGGAGTAAGGAGGCTGTGGACAGGTTTGGAAAGAGTGAAGTGAATTTGAAAACTGAGGCGTTGCTCGGGAGTCAATGTGGACTGGCACACACAAGGGTGATGGGGCTTGGGACGTGGGCCGCAGAATTGGAGGCTGTCAAAGTTATGGAGAATGTAGGTTGGCCAAGAGAACATTAGGATAGTTAAGACTGAAGTTAACAGAGACTGTTATTCATCTGTTAATTTGCAATCAGAAGATGTCCAACGTTGTTGTAGGATCTTACATTTTTGCTTGTCGTATTCCATCTGTCTCCTTCTTCTCTCTTAAGTTGAGGAAGATACCACATTGGTTAGCTCCAGTATCTCAACCAGGTGAATCCCTGTTCATTCAAATGGGGGTCTAAACAGTGACTATCAGAGAGATGTTGCCAGGACTCAAGGAAGTGAGTTATAGAGAGAGATTGGACAAACTGGGATCTTTTTCTTTGAGGGTGATCTTATAGAGGAGATCATGAGAGGCAAGGTGAGGATGAATACACTCAGTCTTTTTCCCAGGGTTGGGGAATCGAGGACTAGAGGACACAGGTTTAAGTTAAGAGGGGAAAGACTTAATGGGAACCTGAGGAGCAACGTTATACACAGAGGGTGGTACGTATGTGGAATGAGCTGCTGGAGGAAGTGATTGAGGCAGAGACACTGACAACATTTAAAAGGCATTTGGGCAGATACGTATCAACTAACCTCTTAAACGCCACAAAACTTGGCGCATCTACAACTGCCGCAGGCAGGGCATTCCACTCCCTAACCACCCTTTGGGTAAAGAACCTACCTCTGATATCCGTCCTATAACTATCACCCCTTAATTTAAAGCTGTGTCCCCTCGTGCTAGCTTTCTCCATCCTAGGAAAAAGGCTATCACTGTCCACCCTATCTAAACCTCTAATCATCTTATATGTTTCGATAAGGTCCCCTCTTAGCCGCCTCCTTTCTAACGAAAACAACTTTTCGTTAGATTCGTTAGATCAACTTTACTTCAAAGATAGCAGTATATAAGACATAAAGGGTATTTTATCCTAATTAAAACACAATTTTTGTACGTTGTGATGTGAGCCATAGTGGATAAGACTGTATCAATAATTCTCCTTTTCTTCTGCCTTCCAGTCTCACTGTCAGTGTCAGGAAGGCTACGAGAATCTGTCGGCAGGAGTAGGTTGTGAACTAACCGATGTCTGCAAGACAAACAACACCTGTGATAAAAATGCCAATTGTGTCACAGTGGCCCCTGGACAGATTGAGTAAGAAGTTTATATAATGGCTGTTCAGGTGCTGGTGATGTCCATCATTGACTGGGGGAGGGTAATGGATAATCAGAGGGTGTTTTTTAACAGCTTAGCTTTGATGTCTGAAGCATCTTTTAAACCCGAGGTACCTTTTTCAACTCCGTTGTAAACGTTCCGACGATGCAGTTCTCCGCGATTCTGGAAGTTATACTGGGATCGTGACATCCATCATCCAAATGTTTTGGCCACTGCGTCAAAGGATGTTTGTAGAGCCAGTGGGATGCCACCTCAATTGCCCAGGGTTGGTGACTACCCATGGCGCTGTGGGTGCATCTCTGATACTTTCTTTTACCCAAGTGAGATAAAAGTGGAGTTGAGGTATAAGATCAGATAAAATCACGCTGAGCGGCAGAACAAGATCAATAAGGGAGCACATGGCCCACTTTGACCCTACATTTTACTGTTCTTACGTGACTCAAAAATCCCTCTGCCTGCCCACTATTGGATGGATACCCAATATCACTCCTCCTTCATCCCCATCCCCAAGCTGCCAGCCATCTCCTCTTTGGACCTCTGTATAAGGGATGCCAATCCTGGTTTAAGAGAAATGTCCTAATATCCTAAAGGAAGGGTGCATTTCTAAATGGAGGGCTGTGACAAGTGGTGTTCCTCAGGGATCAGTGCTGGGACCTTTGCTTGTTTGTAATATATGTATAAAGATTTGGAGCAAAATGTAACTGGTTTGATTAGTAAGTTTGCGGACGACACAGGGGTTGGTGGATTTGCAGATAGCGATAAGGACCATCAGAGGATTCAGCAGGATATAGATCGGCGAAGACTTGGGTGAAGAAATGGCAGATGGAGTTTAACCTGGACAAATGTGAGGTAATGCATTTTGGAAGGTCCAATGCAAATAGGAAATGGCAGAACCCTTAAGAGTATTAATAGGCAAAGGGACTTGGGTGTACAGGTCCACAGGTCACTGGAAATGCTAATGAAGGTGGAGAAGGGAGTCAAGAAGGCATACAGCATGCTTGCCTTCATCAGCCTGGGCCCTGAGTTTAAAAACTGGCAAGTCATGTTGCAGCTTTATAGAACCTTAATTAGGCCACACTTGGAATATAGAGTTCAATTCTGGTTGCCACGTTACCAGAAAGATGAGAGACTTTGGTGCGGGTACAGAAAAGATTTACCAGGATGTTGCCTGGTATGGAGGGCATTAACTACGAAGAGAGATTGGAGAAACTTTATTCTCACTGGAACAACAGATGTTGAGGGACAACCTGATAGAAGTCAACACAATTATGACAGGCATGGACAGAGTGGATAGTCAGAAGTTTTTTCTCAGGGCGGAAGAGTTAATTAACTGGGAGGCATAGGTTTAAGGTGCAAGAGGCAATGTTTAAAGGAGATGTACGAGGCAGATTTTTTACACAGAGACTGGAACTCGTTGCTGGAGGAAGCGGATACAGTAGTGACTTTTAAGGGGCATTTTGACAAGTACACGAATAGGATGCGAATAGAGGGATATGGTCCCCGGAAGGGTAGGGGGTTTTAGTTCAGTCGGATAGCATGGCCAGTGCCGGCTTGGAGGGGCCGAAGGGCCTGTTCCTGGGCTGTAATTTTCTTTGTTCTTTGTTTTTTTGTTCTAAAGGTATGGATCTCTCCCGTTCTTCTACATCCCCACTGGTGCCTGTTTGCATCCATCTAAAAGCTGGAATGTCATCTCTTCCCTGACATCCAGTCCTCCAACAGGTTCCATCCAGAGCAGCAGGAACCCTTGTCATAAAGGATCCCAGCCAGAGAGAGGGTGGCATTAGTTTTCATTGAATCATACAGAGGCCACTCTGCCCATTGTACCTGAAATAGTCTCTCAAAGAACTATTCCATTTGTCCCAGCCATTTCCCCGACAGCCCTGCGTTTTTAACTATTCATCCAGTTCCCCTTTGACTCATCTTCCACTGTAACATACAGCACAGAACAGTACAACACAGGAACAGGCCCTTCGGCCCATGAGCTCGTGCCAGATACGGCGCCAAGTTAAACTAATCTTCTGCCTGCCCTTGCTCCGTATCCCGCCATTCTATGCATATTCCTGTGTTTATCTAAAAGTCCCATATCGTATCTGCCTGCATCGCCACCCCAGCAGCAGTGTGTTCCAGATACATATCACTCTTTGTATAAAAAAACTTTCCCCTCATATCTTCTCTCACCTTCTTGATCAATAAGAGGATCAAAGGTTATGGGGAGAAGGCAGAAGAACGGGAATGAAAATCACATCAGCCATGATTGAATGGCAGAGCAGACTCAATGGGCCGAATGGCCTAACTTTACTCCTATATCTTATGGAGTCACACGTAGGCCAGACCAGGTAAAGACGGCAGATTTCCTTCCCTAAAGGACATTAGATGGGTTTTTACAACAATCATGGTGACCATTACTAAGGCTAGCTTTATCTTCCAGATTTTACTGACTTCCACTAACTGCGGAGGTGGGATTTAAACCCAGGTCCCCAGAGCCTGGGCCTCTAGATTAGTAACACAGTAACATCACAACTGCACCATCGTCAGTCGAGTCTCTCAGGGAATGAAGGAATATGGGGAGGTGGAGTTGAAGCCACATATTATTCATAATCATATTGATTAGTAGAGTAGGCTTGATGTGCTCTCTGGGTCGATTCCCGCTCCTATTTCTTGTGTCCTGTTGCTTTTCAGTGTGCTGGGAGCCTAATGGTACCTCCTGTCCCTGAGGAAATTTGAGACCAGTTTGATTCAGGTCTTCTAACAAATTCCCAAACTGTCACAACGAAAGGCAATTGGTTTTAATACACATAAATAAATCTATTTTACACGGGTGTCATGGTAGCACAGTGGTTAGCATTGCTGCCTCGCAGCACTAGGGACCTGGGTTCGAATCCAGCCTTGGGTCACTGTTTGTGCGGAGTTTGCACATCCTTCCCGTGTCTGTGTGGGCTTCTTCTGTGCACTCCAGTTTTCTCCCACTCTCCAAAGATATGCAGGTTAGGTTGATTGGCCATGCTAAAGTGCCCCTGGATTCAGGGGGATTAGCAAGGTGAATGCGTGGGACTACAGGAAGAGGGCTTGATTGAGATGTGTGGTCAGTACAGATTTAATGACCCAAATGGCCTCCTTCTGGACTGTAGGGATTCTATGGTTCTATGAAATGCCAAACAAGGAATTTAATAACGTGTTTTTAATACCTGTACTAGATGCACCTGTAATGAAGGATACGCGGGCGATGGTTCTATTTGCTACGGAAGTATCTTGGAGAGAATCAAGGACCTGAACACTCAGTCCGGAGGCCAATGGCAGGGACGGTTGACATCCGCCATGTTGTTTTTTGGTAACTTTCTTTTCCCTCAGTTTCCAGGGAGACTGTAGCATTCTGAGATCCTGAGTAGAGAGTAGAACCTTAGGACACCGAGGGAGGCCATATGGTCCATCATATCTGTCTGTGCTAGCTATTTTTAAATAGCTAGCCAACTCCATCCAAACTATCTAATAATTGTTTAGTAGGGCAGAGCTTGAGTTTTGCTGAAAAAAGAGGCATGTCAAAGTTTTTCATCTTGCACTCATCAGGACACTTTACGAGAATATCAGTACGCAGAAAAAACAACAATTAATATTGTATGAGAAGAGAATGCTGATTGGTCGACAAGCAAAGTGCCCTGATGAGTACAAGATGGAAAACTTCAACATGCCTCATTTTTCAGTAACATCTAATAACTGATTTGATGTTAACCCAGAAGGGTCCCAATTTTAACCATAGGTTCTGCGTTGTTGGGGAATGAGGTGAGGAGACAAAGGGCGGGATTTTACCAGTACGTCTGCCCAAGGTTTGTACAATCCTGCCTGAGTCTAACGGAGAATGCTATTCTCAGAGCCTCGTCCACCCCCGGAATCGGAGTGGGCGTGCTGGTAAAATTCCAGTCAAAGTCTCCAATAGGAATTGGATGGATTGGTGGCCGCAGAGGCTGCCTCCTGATTGGGAAAGGATGAAGTCCATGCAGGGGGTTAGGGGCTTTGGGCTGGATTTAATTTTCTTGACTCTAATCTTGCCCTCCGGTTGGAGAATCAGCGAGGAGGACCAACTGCCAACTGACCTGAGTGTGCATCAGGCACGTAAGTGGCCAGCTCCAAGTCTTCACTGGGAGTTAGGACCCAGGCAACGGAAACCCCGTTTGCTGCCAGCCAATCAAAATCCTCAACTCTCTAACCAAGGAGCATAAATCCTGATTTATAAAACTACGTTGTTGTTGCCAGTGCTTCTGATGACACGTACGGGAGCTGGGCTGCTTGTTGTCTGCTCTGAAAGTGGTGAGAATGGGGCTTCTGTCCTGTTTTCTCATGTGGCCTCAGCTAAAATAAAGTTTATTTATTAGTCACAAGTAGGCTTACATTAACATTGCAATGAAGTTTCTGTGAAAACCCCTTCATCACCACGCGCTAGCGTCTGTTTGGGTACACTGAGGAAGAATTTAGTATGGCCAATGCGCCTAACCAGCACAACTTTCAGACTGTAGGAGGAAATCGGGACACCCAGAGAAAACCCACGCAGACACGGGGAGAATATGCAGATTCCACACAGACAGTGACCCGAGCCAGGAATCGAATCCGGGTCCCTGGCGCTGTGAGACAGCAGTGCTAACCGCTGTGCCACCGTACTGCCAGCAACCTGCATTTTGAAGGAACCGGCAAATCTCTGGGGGCCTCTCACAGCTTTAGGATGGAGTTTGGCTCTGCCAATCAGCCCTTGGTAGCGATTGGTAAAAATGGGTGTTCCTCAAAGCTCAGGCAGAATGAAGAGTGGCTTTCTGAGGAAGCATTCCTGCAGTAATATACAAGGTGGAAAATCAGGGAGTTTGCAATTTCCCTGTAATTTCCTGAAAAAAAATTCTTTCAAAAAAATAACAATTTGTGAAGGTGGTAAATGCCTGGAATGCGCAACCCAAGGAGGTGGTGGAAGCAAATACAATAGCAACGTTTAAGAGGCATTTTGACAGATACAGCGAATAGAGGGATATAGACTGCGTAGAGATAAAAGAAAAGTTGATTGTAACATGTATGAACATAGAAGACAAAGGAGGAACAAATCAGCTTAGAATTGTGGCCCCTAAAACTGTCCACCAGTGATAGTGATCTGGGATGTTTTCCTTTCTTGATATCTTGTGTCTGTTGTAGATTCATTAATAGAGATTCGTCACCAGGATTAGTCAACAACTCCTTTATTGCTGGACCATGAGACCACGTGATAGCAGAGGGTAACTCAAGTAATACAAACAAAGATCAAAGCACAGGAAGAGGCCCTTCGACCCATCCAGCCTGTACCGACACATGATGCCTTTTTAAATTGAAGGCCTGTTACCTCTATGTATCCGTATCCCCCTATTCCCGGCCTATTCATGTATCTGTCAAGATACCTCTTAAACGTGGCTATGACATCTGCTTCTACCACTCCCCCTGGCAGCGCATTCTAGGTACTTATCACCCTCTGTGTAAAAAAACTTGCCCCTCACATCTCCTTTAAACTCCCCCCACCTTTTCTCTTAAACTTATGTCCCCTAGTAATTGACAATTCTATCCTGAGAAAAAGACTCCAGACAGGATTTTATGATTTCGCTCATCCTGAAACCATAAAATCTCACCAAGGTCAATGGACCTTCCTATTGTCTTCCCTTTACGTACTCCAATTCTTGTGATAGGCGGGTTGGTAAAATTCCGGTCTCCGACTATCCGTTCTACCCATCTTTCCCCATTTAGCAGTTCCTACTCCCCCTGATTGGGGAAATCAGTCGGATCATTTAAATGGTTCCGATTTTTATATATTTAAGTACATTTTTCAGTACAGTAGATAAAAATTTCCACATGACTATATGTATCTTTAATTGTACACCTCTTTCTTTTTTCCCAGGTACCAGTTACTCCAAGCCACTGACCAATTTGGGTCCTTTTACAGTATTTGTACCCACTGATAAGGCTTTTAAAGAAGTTAATGTAAGTTCCCAGAGGTTGACCAGCTGGTAAACAATCTTCTTCATGGTTTTTCTGGGCTGGAGAGGGGGGTTGTTTGTACACAGCAAGATGAGAGAGTTACTGGCAGCCTTTCCTTTGATACACTTCGTACTTTGAACATTTTGGGCTTTGATTTTAAACTCCACAAGAATGGTTTGTGGGGATGACAGTTATTACCAAGCTACTGAGGTTTCTCTATTCACACCTGGTGACATTTTATCATCGCAAAATGCATTTGGCGTGAGATTCTTGGGGGAGAAAGAGCAATGTATTCAGTCAGAAGCAGAACAGCATGTGCTATTTGAGCAGGACTCCTTTTAATTTCATTAGACTCCCTCTGCTAGTATATGTTTGTGAAAGTAAAGTCCCCATAATCCCACGTGGTGATTTAACCTGAGGCTCACCACACCTCAGGCAAGGGGCAAGTTTGAGAAGGCAGGACCTTCATGAATGACTTCAGCTGGCACAGGAATTGAACCCATGTTGTTGGCATCACGCTGCATTACTAAGCAGCCATTTAGCCAACTGAGCTAAACTCCTTTGACAGCCCCTCCCAAGACTGGGTGAGACAATGCCCTCGTGGTATTATTGCTAGGTTGTTAATCCAGAACCTAAGCTAATGTTCTGAAGACCTGGGTTCGAATCCTGCCGTGATAGATGGTGAAATTTAAACTCAATAAAAAATATATAGAATTAAAATTCTACAGATAACCATGAAACCATTGTCGGAAAAGCTCATCTGATTCACTGATGTCCTTTAGGGAAGGAAATCTGCCATCCTTACCTCCAGAGCCACAGGAATGTGGTTGACTCTTAACTGCCCTCTGAACAAGGGTAACTAGGGATGGGTAATAAATGCTGGCCAGCCACAGTGCCCAAGTCCCATGAATGAATGAAAAGATATATCAATAGAACGATCAAAGAAAGTATCTGGTCATTATCACTTTGCTCTTTGTGGAATCTCAATGCGCAAAAATGCTAAAAACATAGCTGTTTTTAGCATTGTACCAAAGGTGCTTCATCAGCTGTCAAATGCTTTGGTATGTCCAGAGGTTATGAAAGGTGTTATATGAATGCGGTTTCTTTGCCTTTTTTATCTTGTAATAGAGTTTGATCATACTACCTGAGGCAGCTATACTGAGGTGGATGAGATATTTTATGAAAATGTGTAGAATTTTCTCATGGCAAATATCTCACATTTTTAACCCAGCTAAAAAAGCTTCTGGTGGACAAAGAGACAGCGCAGTCTCTCGCAAAACTGCACATCATTGCAGGCCAGCTGAGTGTCACAGATTTGAACACCACCAACACATTTTATACCTTGACTGGGAGATCGAGGCTGACCATTCTTAGACAGAAGGTGAGTTTGTGATATAAAGGAAACAAGTGGTTTAATAATATATAAGGACAAGTTAAACGGGTGGTACAGTGGTTAGCACTGCTGCCTCACACCGCCAGAGAGCTGGGTTCAATTCCACCCTCGGATGACTGTGTGACTTGGCATGTTCTCCCCGTGTGTGTGTGTGGGTTTCCTCTGGATGCTCCGATTTCCTCCCACAGTCCAGCAATGTGCAGGTTAGGTGGACAGGCCATGCTAAATTGCCCCATAATGTCAGAGGAACTAGCCCTAAAATCAATCAGGTGAACCTCCTCTGAACAGTCTCTACCATATCCCTCCTCAAGTACGGTTCGAAAGGTGTGCAGTTTAGGTGGATTGGCCATGCTGAGATACATGGGAATACCCCCACCTGCAAGTTCATCTCAAAATATATGGAAATATATCAGCCGTTCCTTTGCAATCGCTGGGTCAAAATCCTGGAATTCCTTCCCTAACGCCATTGTGGATCAACTCCCAGCACGTGGACTGCAGGGATTCAAGAAGGCAGCTCACCACTTGCTTTCTCAAAGGGCAACTAGGGATGGGCAATAAATGCTGGCCAGCCAGCGACACCCATATCCCACAAATGAATTTTTATAAAATTGACCCTGAGTGTCAGGGTGATTAGCAGAGTAAAAACGTGGAGGTAGGACTTGGGTGGGATTGTACTTGGTGCAGGCCTGATGGGCTGAATGGCCTCCTCCTGCATTGTAGAGATTCTGTGATTCTATAAACTTCCAATCTTTCAGTCCTTTTCAGTTGATTGAATGGAAAGGAGCAGATTTGTTGGCCAGACGCTGCCTTTATCAGTACTTAACTAGATCTCACCTCGATCTTCTATATTCAAGGGAATAACTTTTATTTTGGCATTTGTACCAAAAAACTTGTGCTGTGTGGGGAGATTTAATTGGGAGCAGAGATCCCATCCTCAGACTTATCTTCAGAGGGATCTGAACTGATATTGCTGGAAGGAGGTAACTTCACAAACACCTCAACAAAGACAAGCTCAATACTTAACAGCATATGACGTGGCTTCAACACGTAGAAACTAATAGATTCAGGGACAGAGATCAAAGATATAGAAAGAAAGGCAGTGGTTTAACAGCTAAATGGTCAATTTGTGGTCTCCTCATAACACCTTGATCACCTGAAAGAGGCACAGGGAATTCCTCCGTTATTCTTTTGGTCTCAGTCACGAGATTCCATTATTGTGGAGGTTGTGGTGTATGTTTGGGATGGAATTTGTAAGAACTATTCAATCACGGGTGTCCAGGCATCACAGAAACACAGCAACGAGAAGCAGGAGTAGGCCCTTCGAGCCTGCTCCGCCATTCGTTTTGATCATGGCTGATCAACAAATTCAATATTCCGATCTCCCCTCCCATATCCCTTGATCCCTTTCGCTCCAGGAGCTACATCTAATTCCTTCTCGAAATCGCCATGTTTTGGCCTCAACTACTTTCTGTAGTGGTGAATTCCACACATTCACCACCCTCTGGGTGAATAAATTTAGAATAGAACAGAATCTACTGTTCGTATAGTTTCTCCTCATCTCAGTTCTAAAAGGTTTACCCCTTATCCTCAAAACTGTGGCCCGTTGTTCTGGACTCCCCCACCATCAGGAACATTCTTTCTGAATGAATCCTGTCTAACCTTATTAGAATTATATAAATTTCTATGAGATCCCCTCTCATTCTTCTAAATTCCAGTCTCTACCCAACCTAGTCTCTCTTCGTATGACAGAGCTGCCATCTCAGGAATCAGCCAGGTAGATGTTCTCTGTGCTCTCTCTATAGCAAGGACATCCTTCCTCTGAAAAGGGCACCAAAACTGCACACAATACTCCAGGTGTGGCCTCACCAATGTTCTATACAATTGCAGCAAAACATTCCTATCCCTGTACTCAAATCCCCTCACTATGAAAGCCAACATACCATTTGCCTTCTTTATTGTACCTGCGTGCTTCCTTTCAGAGACTAATGCATGAGAATTCCAAGGTCTCACTGGGTAATCCACCTCTCGCAATGTTGTGGGGCTGGTCTTTGCCTGACTCTCCTTTTGTGAAAATGCAACTGGTTTGATTAGTAAGTTTGTGGATGATGCAAAGGTTGGTGGATTTGCAGTTAGCGATGAGGACCATCAGAGGATACAGCAGGATGCAGATCAAATGGAGACTTGGGCGGAGAGATGCCAGTTAGAGTTTAACCCGGACAAATGTGCATTTTGGAAGGTCTAATACAGACAGGAAATATATAGTAAATGGCAGAAACTTCAAGAGTATTGATAGACAGAGGGATATGTGTGTACAGGTACACAGGTCACTGGAAGTGGTAATGCAGGTGGAGAAGGTAGTCAAGAAGGCATACAGCATGCTCGCCTTCATTGGCCGGGACACTGAGTTTCAAAATTGGCAAGTCATGTTGCAGATTTGTAGAATCTTAGTGAGGCCACACTTAGAGTATTGTATTCAATTCTGGTCACCACATTAGCAGAAGGATGTGGAGGCTTTGGAGAGGATACAGAAAAGATTTACCAGGATGTTGCCTGGTATGGAAGGCATCAGCTATGAAGAGAAGTTGGGGAAACTTGCTTTATTCTCACTGGAATGACGGAGATTGCGGGGGGGAGCTGATAGAAGTCTACAAGATTATGAGGGATATGGACAGAGTGGATCGTCAGAAGCCTTTTCCCAGGGTGGAAGAATCAATTACTAGATGGCATAGGTTTAAGGTGCAAAGGGCAAGGTTTAAAGATGTACGAGGTGAGTTTTTTACACAGAGGGTGATGGGTGCTGGAACTCGCTGCCAGGGGAAGTAATGGAAGCAGATATGATGGTGACTTTTAAGGACGTCTTGACAAGTACATGAATGGGATGGGAATGGAGAGATACGGTGCCCGAAGGGTAGGGGGTTTTAGTTCAGTCAGACAGCATGGTCAGTGCAGGCTTGGAGGGCCAAAGGGCCTGTTCCTGTGCTGTAATTTTCTTTGTTCTTTGTACATTCATATATCAGACAGGTGGAAAACTTCTGTTCTTATCCTATAACAATTCCCAAATAAATATTATCATCTCATGGGAGAGAGATAAATACAGCTTCATGTATTTGTTCCACTGTTACTGCATGTCTTGGGACGTGAGGACAACCACTTCCCGCCTCACAATATTCCTTTACAATTTTCTTTTCCTTGTACTGCTCAAAAGCAGGAAGTGATTTTCTTTGCTCTGTATCCTTCCTATGGACAATGTACGGTCAGTACTGTGCTGGGTAGACAGGAGTTCAGTAAGCAGCTCAGAAACTTCCTATTTGTATTGTTAAATTTAGCATGCAATAGATGGTCCACTTAGAGAGAAACAAGTGAGGGCCAACATTGGGACTTTATCTTAATCACTTGTCTCATCCTCAAAGATTCAGGACAGGGTCAAATGATACAGCACACCTGATGGATTGAGAATGTGCCGGTAAGTACATTAAACTGGGTTACATTCACACTAGCTTATTTGTTGATTTATTTGTCACAAGTCGGCTTGCATTAACACTGCAATGAAGTTACTATGAAAATCCCCTGGTCGCCACCCTCCAGCACCTGTTTGGGCACACTGAGGGAGAACTTACCATGACCAATGCACCTAACCAGCACGTCATGTAGGAAGAAGCTGGAGCACCCGGAAGAAACCCATACAGACACGGGGAGAATGTGCAAACTCCATACAGAGAATGACCCAATTTGGGAATCGAACCCGGGTTCCTGGCGCTGTGAGGTAGCAGTGTTAACCACTGTGCCACTGTGACTACGACTATAACAGTGTAAACAATTGGATTCACACCAAAGTTAAGAAGGTTACATCTGGATTCTGTGTTTACATCTAAACTCTGTGCCTGCTGCTGTGCTCTGATGCAAAGTAGAGAAAGGTCCCATGGACGTTGAGGAGGGGGAGGTGGGGGTAGCAGGGGTCTCACTATCCCCCTTCCACCCCCATTCCCCCATCCTCTCCTCCCCTCACAATGTTTGCCTGGGCCCTATCCTTAATTATTTGCAGTGTGAGTGTAACCTTTATGCCAAAACTCTACCATCCCGGAATCAGGCAGGCAAGGTTCCCAGGACGAAAATCTCAGTTGGACTCAGACGGGATTTTACAATCTTGCCCAAATGAGGCCATAAAATCCCGTAAAGTGCAACAATAAGACACCTGTAGAAATGACAGTCCACCAAGAGTTTTGGACTGATCCTCACGCACTGTTGTTCTCTCTTTTTTTTCATCTTTCTCTTCATTAGAATAGCCAGCTCAAGCTGCGCATTTTTGGAAAAAACAAGAAGGCACGGATCCTAACTGGGAACATCATTGCTTTCAACGGCCTGCTACACATTATTGATAGAGTCATGGATGGCAGTGAACCCACAGTGAAAAGCAGTAAAGAGGTAAAGTCACACTTATGCTTTGTGTAATGGATCACAAAACATGTCAAGATGCCACCGGCACGAGGTGACATCTTGCAATCAACCCCTGGCACACCCTCTGATTCTGTGACTCTAATTCTTATAAACTCTCAAATAATGCTCCTCCCTGCTGCTTTCAGACTTTTGACTGTTAAGTTGCTCTTTCTCTACACCCTAGCTATGACTATAACACTACATTCTGCACTCTCTCCTTTCCTTCTCTATGAATGGTATGCTTTTTCTGTATAGCGCACGAGAAACAATACTTTTCACCGTATGCTAATATGTGTCACAATAATAAACCAAATCAAATCAACCCATTTGAATGTTTTACCAATGAAATGGTCTAACAGAACATTGCATTTTGATATTCCATTTTTGTGAATGGGAAGTGTGTGAAGATAGCAGTTCTGTGATTATGGGATAGGATGATTGATTTTGATTTGATTTGATTTGATTTGAGGCCTCCTTGTCCCAGTCTCAAAGACAATTTTGGAGAGAGATTCATATTTCTACTAATTTTGTGTCAGCACCTCTAAAGAAACTGTCTCTAAATTTAAAGTTTTGTTTGTTCTGGATACCCATCCCTTCAAGGGGAGCTACCTTTCTCTCTCTCCCTCTGCCTGATTAATCTCTGTCATCAACTTAAATATTTCAGTTCAATCACCTCTTACTGTTCAATAAACTCCAGGGGGTACAAGCCTAGTCAATGCAACCAGTCCTCAAATTTATTTGATTTGATTTATTATTGTCACATGTATTGGGATACCGTGAAAAGTATTGTTTTTTTTGTGTGCTACACAGACAAAGCATCCCATTCATAGAGTACATCGGGGAGAAGGTAAGGAGAAGGTGCCGAATAAAGTGTTAAAGTCATAGCTAGGGTGTAGAGAAAGATCAGCTTAATATAGAGTAGGTCCGATGTCAGCAAGGAAGAAGAGATTGAAATAGAACATTATCAGTGGGTTTAAAAAGAGGGTAAAATTTTAACAGCATGGAACGAGAGTGAAAGATAGAATTAGAGGGTAGGCCATGGATAGATTGCAAGAAGTCCCCTCGCTGCAGCACCATTTTGAAGGCAAATTTAATCCTTTTACATTTCTCAGTTGTCATTCATTGTGGGTCCTAGATGGGGTGGTCCCTACTCAAGTTTGATAAAAACTGTTAGAAGTAAGCAAGGCTATTGGTAAACTTTCATTAAATAATCTTCAACTGCATGTAACCCAGTTCCAAGGCTTCAAATGGAACTATCTCTCAAAATAACCTGCTGTCATGTGATCTTACATCACTAATAATGTAGACTGACTAATTACATATTTAACATTAACCCTTTGCACTATAGTCTCTGACCCGATTAAATATATTATTTTTGATTTGTTTTATTATTGTCACATGCATTAACATACAGTGAAAAGTATTGTTTCTTGCAATCTGTACAGCCAAAACATGCCATTCATAGAGAAGGAAATGAGAGAGTGCAGAATGTAGTGTTACAGTCATAGCTCGGGTGTAGATAAGAAAGATCAACTTAATGCACGATTAATTCATTCAAAAGTCTGACAGCAGCAGGGAAGAAACTATTCTTGAGTTAGTTGGTACCTGACTTCAGACTTTTGCAACTTTTTCCAAAGGTAGAAGGTGGAAGAGAGAATGTCTGGGGTGCGTGGGGTCCTTAATTATGCTGGCTGCTTTGTCGAGGCAGCAGGAAGTGTGGACAGAGTCAATGGATGGGAGGCTGGTTTGCATGATGCTCTGGGCTTCATTCACAACCTTTTGTGGTTTCTTAGTCTTGGTCAGACTAGCAGTCATACCAAGCTTTGATGCATCTGGAAAAGATGTTTTCTATGATGCATCTGTAAAAATTGGTAAAGGTTGCAGTGGACATCCCAAATTTCCTCAGGCTTTCTGAGAAAGTAGAGGCATTGTTGGGGCTTTCTTGACTATAGTGTCGGTGTGGTGGGACCAGAACAAGTTTTTTTGGTGATTTGGGCATCTAGAAACTTTATATTATCCTGGAGTATTTACATTTTCTTAGAGCTTCAACTCTGATCATTCAACTCAGGAATTTAGCACCCCGCGTTGCGTCTATTTTTTGAGTCGATTAATAAGATTTTATTTCCTTCATTCCCTCAGAAAACCCTGACCACAATCATTACAGAAAATAAAAAGTTCTCGAGGTACATGGGATATCTGAAGGTAAGAGTCAGTGAAACATTATATCACAAAATTCAAGTTTAGTGGAGGTGGAATGAATAATGATGCTTTAATGAGCTTTTCACAACATGGATTCCTTTTGGTTTCCTGAAGAGGATCTTCAGTTGGTTATCGTTGAATAGAACAATTGAATCATACAATCATTGGCCTAATGGTATTATTGCTAGACTATTAATCCAGAAACTCAGCTAATGTCCTGGGGGACCTGGGTTCGAACTCCGCCACGGCAGATGGTGGAATTTGAACTTAATAAAAAAATCCCAAATTTAGAATGACCACGAAACCATTGTCGATTGTCGGAAAAACCCTTCTGTTTCATTAATGTCCCTTTAGGGAAGGGAATCTGCCATCCTTACCTGGTCTGGCCCTACATGTGACTTCAGGCCCACAGCAGTGCGGTTGACTCTCCACTGCCCTCCAAGGGCAACTAGGAATGGACAATAAATGCTGACCAGTTATGCCCATGTCCCATGAATTAATTTAAAAATTCATCCCTGCAGTGCAGAAAGAGGCCATTTGGCCCATCAAGCCAGCACTGGCACCAATCCCACCCAGGCCCTATCCTCATAATCCCCATGTATTTATCCTGCTAATACCCCTAACCAATACATCTTGAGACAGCAAGGGGTAATTTAGCATGGCCAATCCACCTAGCCTGTATATCTTTTGGAGTATGGGGTGAAACAGGAGCGCCTGAAGGAAACCCTCGCAGATATGGGGAGACTGTGCAGACACCACAGAGACAGTGACCCAAGCTGGGAATTGAACCCAGATCCCTGGCGCTGTGAGGCAGCTGTGCTAACCACTCTGCCACCATGTGGCCCTTCTGCCAGGCTTATGAAGGAATAAGATAAATGATAACACATCACTTACTCTGCTCAGGAACCAAAGACCTGTGGTGGCTTTGTGTAGATTTTCCTTTTTGTTTCATTAATATTCTCCTTTTAACAACCAGAGGTGTGACCTGGCCCAACTCCTTGAGACCTCGGGACCGTTTACGGTTTTCGTCCCCAGCAACAATGCTTTGCTGGATTTAGAAGCTGAAACACAGGATTACTTTTCTTCAATCGAGGTAACACAAGCAACCGTTCTCTGTTATAGAAATGTTATTGCAATGCCTAACTCTGCACTGGCGGCTTGTAGACAGACTGGGATTGTGTGTGGCCTTTTGGTGGAAGCATGCTAATTACAGGGCCAGTAAATTGCTGATTTAGAACAAAGAACAGAGCAGCACAGGAACAGGCCCTTCGGCCCATCAAGCCTGTGCTGACACATGACATCTCTTTAAGCTAAAAACCTTTTGCCTCTACGCAGTCCATACCCTTCTATTCCCAGCTTATTTATGCATCTGTCAAGGTCCCTTTCAAACATTGCTATGGTATCTCCTTCTACCACCTCCTCTGGCAATGCATTCCATGCACTTACTGCCCTCTGTGTAAAAACCTGCCTCTCAAATCTCCTTTAAACTTTCTCTCTTTTACCTTAACTCTAGGAATCATGCAAGTCACATTAATTTTCTCACCCCGTGGTGTTGTTTAATATAATGTTTAAAGTGATACAGTTCATAGAATTCCTACAGTACAGAAGGAGGCCATTTGACTCATCGAGTCTGTACCGACCACAATCCCACCCAGGCCCTATTCCCGCAACTCCACTTATTTGCCCTGTTAATCCCCCGACACCAGAGTCAATGTAGTGTGGCCAGTCAACCCAACCTGCGCACCTTTGGGAAATTCACACATCATTTGAGAATGTTCTTTACACCTTAGTGTACATTTTTGATATTCGCCTTGGTTCCGAGCGGCCTTGGTTCCATGGCAGCGCTAAGACACAAGAGGTCATGAGAAAAGAACTCACCCAAAAGGAGATTAATTCATCTCATGGCAGTGGAATCTTGCTGTGCACAAATTGATTTGGTCAACAAATGCACCAGGAGCCATAACCTCAAAAATTATCAGCTGTGAAGGATGCTGTGAGGATGTGAAAGGCACTATATAAATGCAATCGCAAAACAGATGGATTAGCCATGGGAAATGCTTGGGGTCTTGGGGAGGCACGCAAGGTAGAGGGCCTGGGTGGGATACTCTGTCAGAGAGAGAATCCGTGCAGACTTGATGGGCCAAATGGCCTCCTTTGTACTTCTCCCAAAGAATCTGTGGAATTCACTACCCCAAAGTGTGGTGGATGCTGGGTGAATAAATTTAAGGAGGAGTTAGATTTTTTAAAATTGGTGATGGGTTGAAGGGGAGAAACAGGAAAATGGGGACAAGGAGCACATCAGCCATGATTGAATGGCGGAGCGGACTGGATAGGCCAAATGGCCTAATTTTGCTCCTATGTGTTACAAATTTATGACATAGGGTATCAATGGGGAGAAAGCTGAAATTTTCCGGCCCTTTCCACCAGCGGGATCTTCTAGTCCAGCCAATAGTAGCAATCCCTCCATAGCCCATACCCTGGTGGTGGAGGGTACGGAGCACATGAACCTCTGTAAACATTGGTTGGACTGAAAAATCCCAGCCAGAGGTCTCAGCTGTATGGGATTATTCTTTGAGCTTGTCAATGGTTGACAGCGATGAGCTCAGCCAGTCTCTCTACTGACAGGGTGACTTTGATAGTTTCATGGCATCGGTAACACACTGTCCTATTCTTCTCCAGGGGAAATGGAAGCTGAAGGAATTGGTGAGACATCACATCGTTCCTGGACCTGAGGTTAGTTTGTCACCCAAGCAGAAAACAACCGTGAAGCCAAAAGGCAAAGAGCAAAAACCCTGCGGATGTTGGAATAGTGAAACTAAGATGGCATGGTGGTTAGCACTGCTGCCTCACAGCGCCAGGGACCTGGTCTCGATTCCCGGCTTGGATCACTGTCTGTGTGGTGTTTGCACATTCTCCCCATGTCTGCGTGGGTTTCCTCTGGGTGCTCCGGTTTCTTCCCACATGACGTGCTTGTTAGGTGCATTGGCTGTGCTAAATTCTCCCTCAGTGTACCCAAATAGGTGCCGGAGTGTGGGGGATTTTCACAGTAACTTCATTGCGGTGTTAACGTAAGCCTACTTATGACACTAATAAATAAAAACTTAAAGAATGGGAAAGGCTGGGCAGGTCTGTGGAGAGAGAGAAGGAGGAACTGAGTTAACAGACCAAGTCAACTTTTCACCAGAACTGGAAGAGGTTGCTGATGTGTGGAGAGGCAGTGGCGTAGCAGTATTGTTACTGGACTAGTGATCCAGAGACCCAGGATAATGTTCTGGAGACCTGGGTTCGAATCCCACCATGGCAGATGGTGGAATCCGAATTCAATTAAAATCTGGAATTAAAAGTCTAATGATGATCACGAAAGCATGTTGGAAAAACCCATCTGGTTCACTAATGCTCTTTAGGGAAGGAAATCTGCCATCTTTACCCAGTCTGGCCTACATGTGATGTGGTTGACTCTTAACTGCCCTCAGGGATGGGCAATAAATTTTGGCGCTGTCACATGAACATATCAAAACATGGAGCAAGTACACAGCCTGGGTAAATAGATCGAAGAAGGGATGGAGGAGGGAGGGTGGGCATCATGGATGGAGGAACAATAAGGAAGGTCTGGGGTAGGATGGAAGGCAGGAGTGATGAGGTGACAGCATGGAAGGTGGTGTAAAGGAAATGGGGCAAAATGGAACAAGAGATTAATCTGGAGGAATTGTAAATGAATAAAATTACTGACTGCAGAATCTTGAGGCAGCAGGAGCTAATGTTTTTACACAGAGGGTTCTCATAGTTTGGAGTGCTAGGCTTGGAAGGAAGCAGATCACGTTCAAAAAAGAACAATTGGAGAAATAAACTTGAGTTGTAAAGGAATTACAGAGGAAAGAGCAGGGCAGGGAAACCAATTCTACCACAGACATGATGGGCCAAAAGGCCTCCTCTGTAATGCGCCAATCTCTGATTTTAGAAGTGAGGTGCTATTCCACAACTGCCAGCTGACAATACAATCATCAAATCCCTACAGTGTGGGAGGAGGCCATTTGGCCCATCGAGCCTGCACTGACAATAATCCCACCCAGCCCCTAACCCCATGTATTTGCCCTACTAATCCCCCTAGCCTACATATCTTGGAATACTAAGGGGCAATTCAGCGTGGCCAATCGACCCAACTTCCAGAGTGTGGGAGGAAACCGGAGCACCCTGTGGAAACCCGTGCAGACACGGGGAGAACATGCAGACTTCACACAGACAGTGACCCGAGCCGGGAATTGAAGCCGGGTCCCTGGCGCTGTGAGGCAGCAGTGCTAACCACTGTGCTGCCTCTGGTAGGGTGTCAAAGGCAGATACAAAGATTCAATGTGTGTATAAGTGATGAGGAATTGGAAGATGTGGAAAAGGAGTGCAAAGAAAACCCAGGGTCAGGTTTGAAATTAAAATAGAACATAGAACATTACAGCACACAACAGGCCCTTCGGCCTTCGATGTTGCGCCGACCAATATAAAAAGCAATGCCCCTCCAAACTAAACCATTCCCTTTCTCTTCCATATACTTATCAACTAACCTCTTAAACGCCACCAAACTTGGCGTATCTACAACTGCCACAGGCAGGGCATTCCACTCCCGAACCACCCTTTGGGTAAAGAACCTACCTCTGATATCCGTCCTATAACTATCACCCCTTAATTTAAAGCTGTGTCCCCTCGTGCTAGCTTTCTCCATCCTAGGAAAAAGGCTATCACTGTCCACCCTATCTAAACCTCTAATCATCTTATATGTTTCGATTAGGTCCCCTCTTAGCCGCCTCCTTTCTAATGAAAACAACCTCAAATCCCTCAGCCTCTCTTCATAAGAAATAGGTTGAAAAAATTACAGGTATTACATAGAATTACATTGAATCACAATATGGAACAAGTCCATTCTGCCCAACAGGACAATGCTAGCATTTAGGGTCCGTTACAGCTTCCTCCTATCCCGCCTCATTACCATTTATATTCTACCCCTTCCTTTCTCATGTATTTATCTAGTTTCACTTTAAACACCCCAAACTCTCCATCCCAATCCATGTGGCAGCAAGCTCCACCCCACTTTGGGTAGGTTTATTAATTTTATTTATGTATTAGTCTCAAGTAGGCTTACATTAAAACGCAATGAAGTTACTTTGAAAATCCCCTAGTTGCCACACTCTGGCGCCTGTTCGGGTACATTGAGGGTGAATTTAGAATGGCCAATGTATTTAACAAGCACACCTTTTTTAGACTGTGGGAGGAAACCACAGGAAACCCACACAGACACGGGGAGAACATACAAGCTTCACACAGACAGTGACCCAAGTCGGGAATCGAACCCGGGTTCCTGGCATTGTGAGGCAGCAGTGCTAACCACTGTGCTACCATGCTCTGAACTCCCTATTGGACCTCAGATTTGACCAAGGGTCAGCCAGACTTTGAAACATTGGCTCCATTCTCTCTTTGCAGGAGGCGTCAAACCTGCTGAGATTTTCCAGCATTTTCTGGTTTTGTTTCACTTTCCAGCATCTGCAGTATTTTGCCGTTATCCCTATTGAGCTTGTTGGAGGATATTTTATATTTGTAGCTACTCGATCCTGCCTCTCTAGGAAGTGGAAATGGATTTAGCTGCAACATACGAAGTTGGTGAAATCAGTATTAAGGCTGGAGGGTTACTGGAAAAGGATGACGCAGTGGAACTTTTAATCTCATTCAACTGGGGGAAGAATTTCAAGGGATTGTATGGATTATATCCTGCCTGATATTACTGACATTAGTGAGGAGAGAATTCCTGAATATTGATGCCTCTGGTTTCCAATGAATGTCTTAGATTAGAATAGGTTTCAGTGAGTATTCCTGAGGCTTGAGATTTATTTTTTATGCATTCGTGGGATCAGCATTTATTGCCCATCTCTAGTTGCCTTTGGAGGGCATTTGGGAGCCCACTACACTACTGTGACACTTAAATCACATGTCGGCCAGACCTTCCTTCCCGAAAGGATATTAGCGATGGATTTTTCCAAAAATTGACAATGGTTTCGTGGTCATCAGCAGGTTCTTAATTCCAGATTTTTTTAAATTGAATTCAAATTTCCCCTGTGGCGGGATTTGAATGCAGGTCTCCAGAACTTTAGTTGAGCTTCTGGATTAATATTCTAGTGATAAAGCCACTAGGCCATTGCCACCCCAAGTGGATTGTGTACAAGATAAAGAGGTCAGAATGAGAATGGGGAGGAAGTGGGGAGGGTTAAAATGATGAAGCAGCCCAATGCTGCTGTGGTCAGAATGAGGGATTTCAACAAAACAATGATCCATTCTAAATTTGACACTCCAATGTAAAGAATATTAAGCAATGAATATGGATAAGGAGAGGATAAGAGTAGTGTAGTGGTGTTGTGAACCATTGGCCCAGGGTAATGTTTTGGGGATCGGGTTCGAATCCCACCACGGCAGGTAGTGGAATTTGAATTCAATAAAAAAAACCTGGAATTAAAAAGGAAATCTACTGTTGACCATGAAACTATTGTTGGTTATTGTAAAAAAAAAAAATCCATCTGAGTTACTCCCTTTAAGGAAGGAAATCTGCCACATTTACCTGGTCTGGCCTACAATTCACCCCAACATGGTGACTCTTAACTTCCCTGTGAAGTGGCTTGATGGGGCAGGAGAACTCTTCACGTGGACAAACAGTTTGTAAATGGGGTGAGATTGGGAGTGATTTCCATCCAGCCGTGTGAGGGAAAGAGAATTGGAGCCTCCGCTGCCACTCAAGCTCTGAGCTACTCCATCTGTGTAAAAGTACATGTTGCCAGAGCAACCTGCACTCTGTGAGCTGGGGTGGATCAGACTGACGGCAAGAGCACAGAGGTTAATCCCTGTTCTGGGGCAAAGAAGTCAGTACATTAGATTAGAGGAAATATAAGTGGATGACTCCTCACGTTGCTTTTATTGTGTGTTTCCTAGCTGGAAGTTTCGAGTCTTCTCTCTTCATCCAACATCCTGAGCTTAGCAAATCAACTTGTGACGGTGAATGTGACCAACAATGTAAGTTAATTCTTTACTCAATAACAAGGCCAACAATTAAAAGGTCTGATTTACTATATTTCACCAGAGAAAATGATAAAGAAAAACACAGGACATTTGTTTGCGTAGAATTCCCACATTTAGTTCATGTGATGTAGCATTATAGTACGCATCCTGCTTTATTCCCATTGATTTCAACAGGAATTGGGAAAGATATGGAATGCTGGTACAGTAGTTATTTATTGCCTGTCCCTAGTTGCTCCTGAGGGGTGGATGTGGTCCTTCTTCTTGGCCTTTTGTTATTTCAATCTCTCCAACACGGCGTACAGTGGTAACCCTGCGTACCATCTACAAGATGCACTGCAACAAATTCATCAACATCATCTTGCAAACCCGTAACCTTTACCCACCACACCTTCCACCCCCAAGAAGGACATGGAGTAGCGTGGTGGCACAGTGGTTGGCACTGCTACCTCATAGTGCCAGGAACCCTGGTTCGATTCCTGACTTGGCACATTGTTTGTGTGGAGTTTGCGCATTCTCCCCGTGTCTGTGTGGGTTTCCTCTGGGTACTCCGGTTTCCTCCCACAGTCCAGAGATGAGCAGGTTAAGTGAATTGGCCATGCTAAATTGACCCTTTGTGTCAGGGGGACGAACTAGGGTAAATGCATGGGGTTATAGGGATAGGGCCAGGTTGGGATAGTGGTCGGTGCAGACTCAATGGGCCGAACGGCCTCCTTCTGCACTGTAGGGGTTCGATGATTCTAGTCTATTCTATAACAAGGGCAGAAGATGCACAGGAACACCAGCACCAGCGATCTCCCCTCCAAGTCACAGAGCATCCTGGAAATATATCGCTGTTTCTTCACCATCACTGAGTTAAAATCCCAGAACTTTCTCCCCAACAGCCCTCTGGCTGTACCTACATCACAGGGACTACAGCGGGTCTTGCCACCACCTTCTCAAGGGCAATTAGGGCTGGGCAATAAATGCTGGTCTAGCCAGTGACACCCACATCCCATGGATGAATAAAAAAGGTAGTTTAAACACTGAAGGAGTTCTGATAGTGCGGTAACAGACTTGAAAATTTTGTTCCAATGATTTAGTGTGTTGAGTCTGCTCTTCCCCAGTTGGTTCTGTACCTGCTATGGTTGATGAGAGACATTCTCACCAGAATTTTACTGCCCCACTTGCCACGGGAATTGGAGCAGGCAAGAGGCGAACAAGGTCTGTTGACTTCGAGCGGGATTTTCCAGCTCGGGGACAAGTGAGGCTGGAAAATCCCAACTCCTGTGTTCTGAGATCCTGAGCATCCCTGACCATCAAAACACCAAGAATCTCAATCCTATTTGTGGTCATGTTTCTCGCTCTCTGCTTTATCCTGTTCAGATTCGGAAGGGTTTATAGTTTTGGAAAGGGCCTGCTGTTTGCCTCACCATCAGGATAGTGACCTGAGGGTGGCACAGTGGTTAGCACTGCTGCTTCACAGCTCCAGGGTCTTGGGTTCGATTCCTGGCTTGGGTCACTGTCTGTGTGGAGTTTGCACATTCTCCTCGTATCAGCGTAGGTTTCCTCCGGATACTCCGGTTTCCTCCCACAGTCCAAAGATGTGCGGGTTAGGTTGATTGGCCATACTAAGAAATTGTCCCTTAATGTCCAGGGATGTGTAGGTTAGAAGGTTTAGTGGGTATGATATGTAGGGATATGGGGGTAGGGCCCGGGTGGGATTGTGTTTGGTGCAGACTCGATGGGCTGAAAGGCCTCTTTCTGTACTGTAGGGTTTCTATGATAAGGTGGTGGTGACACGCCATTGGTGAGATCTTTCAGTCCTGCTGCTATCAACGGGTTTTTCCCCTCCATCACTGGGGAACCTGTGACGGGGACGGGAGGCTCACCATCAGCGGGACTGGAAAACTCTGCCAACGGGAATGGCCAGAAAATTTCGGGCCACTTTTCAAAAGTACATCACTGGCCTTTGTGAGGCTTGATGCGAGAGAAAGGCGCTATGTAAATAATCAGTCCTGGAGTCTTTTCAATCTCTTGTGCAGGGACAGATTGTACTGGGGGACCAGAATGTCACTGTGGATGATACTGACATCACTGGCAAGAATGGAAGAATCTATCCTTTGAAAGGTCTTCTTATTCCTCCGTCCATCCTGCCGATCCTTCCACATCGCTGTGATGACACAACATACAGGATTACCAAGGTAACATTTGGCATCGGGTGAAAGGGGACTGGGATTATTCGATACGTCTTTGTCATGTTTATCACTTCTCGGCCTTTTGGCTAAGACCAAGAGTAGTATCGACATTTTAGTTGATAAGTATATGGATGAGAAGGGAATGGTTTAGTTAGGAGGGGCATTGCTTTTTATTTTGGTCGGCACAACATCGAAGGCCGAAGGGCCTGTTCTGTGCTGTATTGTTCTATGTTCTATGTTCTATGGTTGAAGTCATTAGGTTACATTTTAGCCTCATTTGAAGCAATTTTTAAAAGCGGCATCTCGGCCTTTTGGCTAAGATGCAAATGAGGTCAAGCCTTGGAGGAGGAGCTAATGTCTACTCCAATCAGCCTGGGTCATGTAGATCAAGCCCAGGACAGGAGGTGAGAGCCTTGTCTTGTCAGCTTGGATTGGGAATGTCTCAACTTGTTGGGACTCTGAATTGGATTTGATTGGATTGAACTGGAATAAAAACAAACAAAAAAGAAAAAGTCATGCTTTATGGCCGAGATTCTTGAGGCTGAACCTCTGCCTCAAACCCATTTCCCTTTGGTGCGGCACGATGGGCACAGTGGTTAGCACTGCTGCCTCACAGCACCAGGGACCCGGCTTTAATTCCAGCCTCGGGTCACGGTCTGTGTGGGTTCTCCCCATGTCTGCAGTTTCCTCCCACAGTCCAAAGATGTGCGGGCTGATTGGCTATGCTAAATTGACCTAGTGTGAGCAGGGTAAATATGTGGGGTCATGGGAATAGGGTTTGGGCGGGATTGTGGTCAGTGCAGGCTCAATAGACCAACAGGTCTCCTTCTGCGCTGTAGGGATTCTGTGATTCTATGATTCTGATTCCCGCCGTATCCAAAAAATCTATTGACATAAGTCGGCCTCGTCTGCGGTGAGAATGGAAAACTTGGTCTTCCAGCCAAAACTCCATTCGCTTCAAGTGTCAGTGGAAAATCCCAGCTGCGAGTGAGGGCAGAAAGTTTTGCCCACTGACTGACGCTGAAGCCCCCCTGGGGTAGAGAATTTCAAATGTTCAGAACCTTTTGGCCAAGTCTTCACTTTGTGCCTGTGATTCCCATCTTTGAGATTCTCTCAGTTACGGGGAACAGTTTCCTTCCTGCAATGTCCTGGGAGATTATCTTAATTTCTCAGATTCTCCCCGGCAATCCCTTATGATAAAAATATTCGTAAAAATTCACCTTTTTGGAGGCTCAGATTTTATAACTGAGCTAATGTGGATCTAACGTACTCCAAGAAATAACTTCTTACAAATTGGGATTGACTTGGGGAGGCTGAAGGAAACCTAGAGAGAGGGAGAAGGAGCAAAAATTGTACCTCTGTATTTAGTTGGGCCAATAATTGGGGAGGCGATAGCTTAGCGCTGGACTATTGACCTCGAAACTCAGCTAATGTTCAGGGAACCTGGATTCAAATCTCACTACAGCAGATAGTGGAATCACAAAATATAGAATCCTGACAGTGCAGAAGGAGGACATTCAGCCCATCGAGTCAGCACCGACAATAACCCCACTGATTTACCCTGCTAATCCCCTAAGAGACAATTTATTCTTGCCAGCTTAACCGGCACTGTGGTTGGAAACCGGAGCACCTGGAGGAAACCCACACACACACAGGGAGAATGTGCAGACTCCACACAGACAGTGACCCAAGGCTGGAATTGAACCTGGGTCCCTAGTGCTGTGAGGCAGCTATGCTAATCACGATGCCATTGTGCCACCCCAATTAGGGTTTGGCAATAACTGTTGGTCTTGCCAGTGACAGTCACATCCCACGAAAGAATAAATTTAATAAATCTCTGTCACAGACTATGCCAGATTCTAGACACTTGCTGCGTGTAAATATATTTCCATGTCACCTCTGCCTTTGACGTCAGTCACTTTAAATTGGTGCCCTCTGGCTCTTGACCCTACTGAAGTGGCACAGTGGTTAGCACTGCTGCCTCACAGTGCCAGAGACCCAGGTTCGATTCCCAGCTTGGGTTATTGTCAGTGTGGAATGTGCACATTCTCCATGTGTCTGCTTGGGTTCCCTCCGGGTGCTCTGGTTTCCTCCCATAGTCCGGTTAGTTGCATTGACCCAAACAGACACTCGAATGTGGCGACTTGGGGAATTTTACAGTAACTTCATTGCACTGTTAATGTAAACCTTACCTGTGACACTAATAAATAGAACTTTAACCTTTAAATCTCTTATCCCTGGGATCATTCTCAAAAACCTTTCTTGCATAGTCTGCATTGCCTTCGCGTTCTTAGGAATGATTTGGGATGCGTATCAAGCGTGCGATGAGGGTTTAAAATGTGCATGAACAGTATGCTTGCTCACAATATAATAATTATTGCATTTGTATTCACCCAGAGCTCCTGCAGAAGCTGTGCAAAAATTTACGTTAGCTCTTGCCCAGCCGGGATGGCTGCACTGGTAAGTGACAATCTGATTTGTTCCAGGACTCGGCCAACACGATTTTTCTTCTGAATTGATTTAATCGATTAGTTAATAGGTTTGCAGGTTGCGGGTGTTCATTTGGTGAATCTAATTTTTACCATGATGGAAATGGAAGTTACAGCAGAGGGTTTAGAAATGTGCTCCACAGCACCGCTCACTGGCCAGTGTTTGAAACTACCCCCCAGCAAAGGCTCGCAGACATCACTTCCCATTCCAAATGTTGACCTGGGAAGTTCCAACAACCTTAAGGTGCAAGCAGAAATTTAATAAATCTCTGTGACAGACTATGCCAGATCCTAGACACTTGCATTTGCACAGCAACTTTAAGTTTAAAACACTTCAATTCTCCACTTAGCCATCAGTTGGCATGGTGGCACAGTGGTTAGCACAGCTGCCTCACAACGCCAGGGACTTGAGTTTGATTCCTGGCTTTGATCGCTGTCTGTGTGGAGTTTGCACATTCTCCTCGTGTCCACATGGATTTTCTCCAGGCGCTCCAGTTTCCTCCCACAATCCAAAAATGTGCAGGTTAGTTTGATTGGCCATGCTAAATTGACCCTAGTGTCAGGGAGACTAGCAAGGTAAATAGGTGGGGCTACACAGATAGGGGATTGTGGTTGGTGCAGACTTGATGGGCCAAATGGCTTCCTTCTGCACTGTAGGATTCTATGACTTCACAAGAGAGACAATCAAGACAACACTGACCCCAAACAGTAGCAAGAGACATGAGGGAAGGTGACCAAACATTTTGTCAAAGAGGTCATTTTTAAGTTGCGTCATGGAAGAGGAAGGAAAAGTTAGTTAGGGAGGTTTAAGGAGCAAATTCCAGAGGGTTACAGAACTAAAGGCACAACCATCCAATGGTGGAGCTTCAGAAAGCTACCTATCCTTTTAGTTTCATTATAAATATCTTCTTCCATTCCCTCCTTCATGTCCTTTCCCTGAAGCATTGATTCGCACTGTGGGACAACTTCACATACACCAGTAACTAAGGCCTTTATTCTCTTCTTTGTATATACTCGTAAAGTTTTAGCGGTGTTGTTACAAGTCCAGTTAGATACTTCAAGATGTTCTATGAAGCTTGCCTGACCTATAATATTTTGCATTGAATTTGGTGAGGATGAGCATGAGAGGTTTCACTCCAGATGCGATTTAACTGACCCATGAGGAAGCTTTTATCAAAAACCAAGTTTAATTGAGAACATTACTGAGATGTATAGAAAGGCACTTAGCAAGAACTTCTAACAATTACAAACAAGAAACACAGCAACCACGATAATGAAAAATTCTTAAGCAAAGCCAAAATCCAACATACAAAACCCTCCAAATAAACACAATGTAGCATAGTTTAATACCCACTTGTTACAGGAATCCAGCCTCCTGGGTTGAATGCTGAAAATCCTTTGCGAAGAAAAGCCAAAGAGATTGTAGCTCAATCTGTTTCCCAAAACACAGCTTCTTTAAGGCAGAACTAAACAAAGAGATAAAAGCAAGAAGAGAAAGAGACTACTTCCCAAAAACATATTGCCCTAAATTAAACTGAAAGCTCAAAGGAAAAAATCCTAACGCTTGACATTCACAGCTTAGCTCCACCCCCAATTACATCACTGAAGCTGAAAGCTACATGATTTTAAAAAACTTTCTTAAAGATACACTCACACGATATAGCACTAGGTAAATCTTTCATATATCATTTGATTTGATCTGATTTGGTTTATTATTGTCACATGTATTAGTATACAATGAAAAGTATTCCTTCTCGCACATGATACAGACAAAGGATACTGTTCATACAAGACATAGGGGAGAAGGAAAGGAGAGGTGCAGAATATAGTTTTACAGTCGTAGCTAGGGTGTAGAGAATGATCAGCTTAAGGTGAGGCAGGTCCATTCAAAAGTCTGATGGCAGCAGGGAAGAAGATGTTAAAATCCGATAGGACAAGTTAGAAGATAGTTTCTGTGAATTGCAAAGATTTAAACTGTTTTATTTGTGTGATTGCTGTCTGATTTAGGACACCTTTACCCATGGCTGTTTTTACATGAGCAATCTGCTGGGACTGCGTCTGCCAACACAGGGTTGTAGCAGAAACTGCAATGAAACTGTGACTGTGAGTAAAATTAATTCATTAACATTCTGAATTTAAGATACTAGCATGGAATTTTAACTCACTGAAACAAAGAACCTAGAAACAGGAGTAGGCCATTTGGCCCATTGAGTCCACTCTGCTATTCATCTTGATCATGCCTGATCATCAAACTCAATATCCTGATTCCCACTTCTTCCCATATCCCTTGATCCCTTTAGCCCCAGGAGTTAAATCTAATTTCTTCTTGAAATCACAAACATTTTGGCCTCAACAAGTTTCTGTGGTAGTGAATTCCACACATTTACCACCCTCTGGCTGAAGAAATGTTTCCTCATCTCAGTTCTACAAGATTTACCCCTTATCCTCCCCTAGTTCTGGTCTTTTCCAATCAGGAGCATTCTTTCCCATTCTTTCCACTGGGTGGACTTTAACCAACCATGTGTCATGGGTTGGACTTGAGGGTTTCAGTAGAATGGTGGGCAAATGCATTGGAGCGACAGCTTCCCATCCCTGGGCAAATTTGCCTGAGGCGACTGGGTCACAGGATCGGGAACATGCAGGATGGTGATGGGCAGAGATTTTGAAGAGGATTTTAAATATCCCCCAGGGCGCACACCAGCAGCTCAGCCTGCTCAAAAGTGATGAGTGGTCAGTGGTGATGGAGATATCAGTAATTGGGTACAGCTGCATTACCATACAGGCAGACTGAGAGTCGGTTAAGCAAGAGATCAAAAAGTTGGAGGGATTGCACAGTGTGAGTCCATTTTTGGAGGGCACTTACATCAACATAGAGCATAAGTCATAGAACATAGAATAAAGAACATAGAGCATAGAGTATAGGATAGTATAGCACAGGAACATGCCCTTTGACCTATGACGTAGTGCCGAACACGGTGCCAAATTGAACTAATCCCTTCTGTCTGCTTTGGTCCATGTTCCCTCTATTCCTTGTATATTCATGTACTTATCTAAAAACCCCTTAAACACCAAATATCGTAACTGCTTGCACCACTTCCCCTGGTAGTGAGTTCCAGACACCTGCCATTCTCTGTGTAAAAGTCTTGTTGGAAAATTATCTTTGAGGCCCACTTCCTCAGGTTAGGGTGTGGGGTGAGTGTATCTGTCTGAGGTGTACAAAATTATAAAGGGTATGGATAGGAAGAAACTTTTCCCTTTCGTGGAGGGGTCGACGCAGAAGGGGCATGGATTTAATGTAAGGAGATTAATCCAGACTATTAATCAAGAACTATTAATCCAGAAACTCAGCTAATGTTCTCGGTTCAAATCCCGCCGCGGCAGATGGTGGAATTTGAATTCATTAAGAAACATCTGAGATTAAGGATTTACTGATGACCGTGAAACCATTGTCAGAAAAACCCATCTGGTTCATTAATGAACTTTAGGGAAGGAAATCTGCTGTCCTTACCCAGTCTGGCCTACATGTGATTCCAGAGCCACAGCAATGTGGTTGATTCTCAACTGCCCGCCAAGGGCAACTAGGGATGGACAATAAATGCTGGCCCAGCCAGCGATACCCGTGTCCCATGAATGAATTTTAAATATGGGAAAATCCTTGAGAATGCCGACCGACTTTGACTTCAGCCTTGGGATTTGTCTTCAATCGGGAAAATCCTGCCCAGGGTTTTCTGGTGAAGTTGAGGCCTGCCGGTGGATTTACTAACCTAGTGGCATTGCCACGACAACACCTCATAATCACCAGAAAGTGTGGGCAGGATTTTGTGAAGCTCTTATCGTTGGGACACATCAGTTTGGAGAGTTTGTTAAATTTTCTCAATGATTTTTCCCGATCTGTTAATTAGACACCAAAGTGCTGCCCAGATTTCTTTGGACCAGACTGCAGACAATGTCCAGGAGGTTTCCAAAACCCCTGCTCTGGCCATGGACGGGTAAGACTTTTAGATTGGAAGTTTTCCCAAAGGGAACCATGAACTCATTGTTATTAAATAACAACATCGCCACACAATATTTTTCATTAAAATTAAAATTTACATATGCTATGGATGGACTTTTCCTGTTGGGTCACGGGCTATGCAAAGGCCCATTTACCTCGGGCAGGATTTTCTGATCTTTGTTTGCATGCGGCCAGTAAATCTCATCCTGTATCTCTTCTTTCATTCATTTGTAGAATGTGGGCTGGGCCAGCATTTATTGCCCATCCCTAATTGTATTCGGGAAGGTGGCGGTGAGCTGCCTTCCCAAACTGTTGCAGTCCCGTGCGGTGTAGGTACACCCATGGTGCTGTTAAGGAGGGAGTTCTAAGGTTTTAACCTCAGTGAACGAATGGGCGATGTATTTCCAAGTCAAGATGGTGCACGCTTGGAGGGGACCTACCTGGTGGTGGTATTCTCAGGTATCTGCCCACCTTGTATTACCGGGTGGTTAGGGGGGTGCGGTGTGCATCATAATGTTCTATACATCCCACAAATTAATGGAATGATACCACACGTAGAGAATGGACACAGGACTCTTGGGTAAATTGGTCATTGCCGATCTTATCCTCCATATGAATTCCCTCTCATGCTACTAGGCGATGGCCTAGTGGTATTATCCTGAGAGTATTAATCCAGAAACTCAGCTAATGTCCTGGAGATCCGGGTTCAAATCCTGCCACAGCACGTGGTGGAATTTGAATTCAATTAAAAAAAAACTGGAATTAAGAACCTATGGATGACCATGAAACCATTGTAGAAAAACTCATCTGATTCACTAATGTCCTTCAGGAAAGGAAATCTACCATCCTTATCTGGTCTGGCCTACATGTGACTCCAGAGCCTCAGCAATGTGGTTGACTCTCAAACTGCCCTCGGGCAACTAGGGATGGGCAATAAATGCTGGCCCAGCCAGTGACACCCATATCCCGTGAATGATTAAAATAAATCCTGTCAGAATATCTTTGTATTCCTTTCTCCCTCATGTGTCTATCTAACCTCCTGTTATTTACCTCAGCCATTCTTGCAATGATAAGTTTTATATATTAACCGTAGTGTTTTTTCTCAGTGTGCAGATGGTTTGGATGGAAATGGCACTTGTCTCTGTGATGATAAATATATGGGCTCCAGCTGTCACCTCTGCTCTGACCAGAACAAGTATGGACCCAATTGTAACCAAAGTAAGCTTACTCCCACTGCTTGGATGTCAACGTCACACCGACCCACGTTAGCTATGGATCTCTCACGCGGTGTTTTGCTTTTAACCATATTCTAGCCTGTCGGTGCATCCACGGGGAATGCGACAACCAACTGAATAGCATCGGAGCCTGCAAGCATAACTCCTGCAAGGAGGGATACAGCGGGACCTTCTGTGAGATTCGAACCACGCCGTGCGGACCCACCGTTCAGTTCTGCCATGCCCATGCCAATTGCGAATACAAGAATGGTGGCCTGAGGTATGGGTGGGCTGGAATATCCGAATAAAATCAAATAATGTGGAAAGAATCATTCTGAGAAAATGGATAAGGCTCTGTCACAATTTTAGTTCCAATATATTCACTCGTAAGGGGGAGCCTTGATTTATTATTGTCACATAGAACATAGAACACTACAGCACAAACAGGCCTTTCGGCCCACAAGTTGCGCCGATCATATCCATACCTGCCAGGCCTATATGTAACTCACAATCCCATTAAATCCCATGTACTCATCATTTGGATATAGTGAAAGTTATTGTTTCTTATGCACTATACATACAAAGCATACTGTTCATAGAGAAGGAAACAAGAGGGTGAAAATATAGTGTTACAGTCATAGTGAGGTGTAGAGAATGATCAACTTAATATAGTAGGACGACACGGTGGCACAGTGGTTAGTATTGATGCTTCACAGTGCCAGGGATCCGGGTTCGATTCCAGCCTTGGGTGACTGTGTGAAGTTTGCACATTGTCTGCATGGGTTTCCTCTGGGTACTCTGGAAACAGTCCAAAGGTGTGTAGGTTAGGTTGATTGGCCACAGTAAATTAACCACGGAGTCAGGGGGTTAGTGAGGTAAACATGTGAATTATGGGAATAGGGCCTGGGTAGGATTGTGCTCAGTGCTGACTCGATGGGCCTAACGGTCTCCTCCTTAACTGTAAGGATTCTATGATATGGTGGGTCCATTCAAAAGTCTGGTGGCAGCAGAGAAGAAGCTGTTCTTGAGTCAGTTGGTACGTGACCTCAGACTTTTCTATCCTTTTCCTGACAGAAGAAAGTGGAAGAGAGAATGTCCGGGAGGCGTGGGGTCCTTGATTACACTGGCTGCTTTTCTAAGGCAGCGGGAAGTGTGGACGGAGTCAGTGGATGGGAGGCTGGTTTGCGCGATGGTTTGGGCTACGTTCACAGCCCTTTGTGGTTTCTTGCCGTTGGAGCAGGATAATGAGACCCAGCATCACCTAATAACCATCTCAGGCCAAAACATGACGAGATTATACCCAGTGTCCACGCACCCTGCCACCACATTCCCCCCTCCCCACCTCCCCCCTCCCCACCTCCCAGCAGACCTGGGTGAGCCTAATTCTTGAAACTGCTGCCTATTTAACAAGAATGGCCACTCTACAAAAGGTCACGAACTGAAATTAAACCAGCAGGAGAATATCCCAACAATGTGACAAAGGGCAAGTTTTTAATTTAAATTTCCATCAGTTAGAAACACAAGTTATATTTCTGCAGTATGTTTAATTTTTTTTATTATTGTCACAAGTAGGCTTACATTAACACTGCAATGAAATTACTGTGAAAACCCCCTAGTTGCCACACTCTGGCGCCTGTTTGGGTACACTGAGGGAGAATTTAGCACGGCCAATGCACCCTAATCAACACATGAAGCATGAATTATCCTATGGTGGACTGGGAATCATCACTGAAAGCAAAGACTCTATTCAGGCAATTCTTGGCATTTAAGGAATGGATAGGTGAACTCCAGAAGTTGTAAGGGATTTGTGGCCAATCCATGGTTTACAAAGGAAATTAGAGATAGTATCAGATTCAAGGAAAAAGGGTACAAACCAACAAGAAAAAACAATAGAACTGAGAATTGGGAGTAGTTTAGAATTCAGCAAAGGAGGTCCAAGGGATTAAGGGGAGGAAAATAGAGTTTGAAAATAAGTTCACAGTGAATATAAAAACTGACTAAAAGTTTCTATAGATAGTTGCACGGGTAACATGGGATAAGCGATGGGGACTAGCTTAGTTGTTAAAAAAAGTGTGGCATGGACAAGTTGGGCTGAAGGGCCTGTTCCCATGGTGTAAAGCTTTATGACTCTATCTTTGGAGTGTGGGAACAAACCGGAGCAGCCGGAGGAAAACCCACGCAGATATGAGGAGAACGTGCAGCCTCCGCACAGACAGTGACCCAAGCCGGGAATTGAACCCAGATCCCTGGGTGTTGCTGTTCATCCTCAAAATACAGTGGAAGCAGAGTCTTTGGATATTTTTGAGGCAGAACTAGATAGATTCTTGATTACCAAAGTTGGGGGGGGGAGGTGAAAACTTATAGGGAGGGATTGGCAAGGGTGATGGATTGAAGTTACAAGCAGATCAGCCATGATTTTATTGAATGCTAGGAGCAGGCTCAAGGGGCTGAGTGGCCTACTCCTCCTCTTAACGTTTATATGGATGTCATTGTTTTCTCTCCAGATGTGTTTGCAAGCCAAACTATGAAGGAAATGGATTTTTCTGCGAGGAGGTCAATGCCTGCAACCGACCAGATCGAGGTGGCTGCAACCGCAATGTGGGTTTAACCGACCGACTGACTGTTCTTGCTGGTTGCCTGTACTAACAGCGGGAGTTGCCAACCCTTCTGGATTGCCATGGACTCTCCCGACACTAACCAAACTCCTGGCCGTTGCTGCCACAGGCAAACTAAATAAGAGTCTTTTCATTTTCCCTCAAGATTTTGGTTTGTCAGTAGTGAAAATATTGGTGTTTGCATTGGGGAGAAAACGCTCATCATATAAAGAAACCTCCAGGAGTATGTCAACCCAGAGGTGGCAACCCTCTCTGACGGGAGTATGGATGTTTTCAGACAGAAGGGGAGGTGGGTGGGAATTTACTAGTAATCCAGAGGCCCTGGCTCAGGGGACCTGGGTTCAAATCCCACTACGGCAACTGTTGGAATCTACATTTAATCGTAACATTTAGGAAGTATTTAGATGTGCACCTGTGATGCCAAAGCTACAAGGCTACAAATTACTGGAAAATGGGATTGGAATAGTTCTCTGGTTTGTCTTTGACTGGCACAGATGCAATGGGCTGAAGGGCCTTTTTCTGTGCTGTAGACTCTATGACTCTAATTAATCTGGAACTGGGCTAGTCTCAGTAATGTTGACAGTGAAACTATCATAGATTGTTGTAAAAAAAAACCCTAATGTCCTTTAGGGAAGGAAATCTGCTGTCCTTATCTGGTCTGGCCTACACGTGCCTCCAGGATCAACAACGTTGACTCAACCATGATTGAATGGTGAAGTAGAATGGAAAATTAGTGGCCTAATTTTGCTGTGCTGCCTTACGATCTTAATGTTCACCACAGGTTTTAACTGCTCTCTGAGATGGCCTAGAGAGTTTCTCAGCTCAAGGTCAATTAGGAATGGGCAACAAAAGCTAGTCTTGCCAGTGACACCCACATTCGATGAAAGAATTATCGGTGCCTATTGATTCCCAAACCCCAGTTATCTATTTGCATAATAGGCAACTTTTGTCTATTTGAGCTATTCTGATTGGTCAGTGCGTGGATCTCGTGGATGGAATATGATGTGTACAGACAGTGACAGGGAATCGAACCCGGGACGCTGACTCTGTGAGGTAGCAGTGCTAACCACTGTGCCACCGTGCCGCCCACGCCAGATTTGTTGATATGGACACGCTTGCTAAGGGGCGCGGTGCATCCCTCTGTTTTAAACTTGCAATGATGTCTGTGTTGACGTAAACCATGAAACTGCCCACTTCCCTCACAGGCTGAATGTATCAGGACAGAAAGGGGAACACATTTGTGTCAGTGTCTACCGGGATGGACAGGGGATGGCGAGGATTGCAGTGAAATCAATAACTGTCTGCTGGAAGATCGAGGAGGTTGCCATACCGATGCAAACTGCATCCACGTGGGCCCAGGCCAGGTAACTGAGAGTGGTTCATTTTCTCTGCCAATTTCCTCCCTCCTTTTGAAGGTGTCAACTCCATCTTGTCTCTGTTGGTCGCACTCCGAGTCAGTCCATTCAATTCCCAGTCCAGCGAGGAGCGTTTCTCCTCCATCGGGTGAGTGGGAATTCTGTTCACAAACAGGGCATATAAAGACACAAACTCAATTTACAAAATAATGATTGGAATGCAAGTCTATACAGGCAATCAAATCTCAAAGAAACAGACAATGTGAGTGGAGGGAGCATTAAGCACAGGTTAAAAAGATGTGTATTGTCTCCAGACAGGATGGTTAGTGAGATTTTGCAAGCCCAGGCAAGTCATAGGGATTACAGATAGTGTGACATGAACCCAAGATCCCAGTTGAGGCCATCTGCATGTTTAATATTGAGGGAGAGAAATGGAAGGGCCAGACAATCTTCTTACATAGATGCGAAAGGTCCCCATGTTGAAACACACCTCTGTGGATGAGGCAGTGAACTGCAGGCTTGATTCAGAGCTGGAATAGGATTTAACAGCGTAAGAGAGAACCGTAGGCCATTAAGCCTCCTCTGCTACTCAATAAGGTAACGACTTCAATCAGGCCATTGAGGTTGGCCTATTAGAAAATGAGCTCCTTAACTAAGGAGTTAATTGATGGACCAGTCAGGGAATCTTTTTCTTGTATTTAACCGGGAGTGTCAGTTCCTCTGGCACTCTCAAAATTAGCCTGCTGACTGCGAGCACTCAGTGCATTGTACTGGAATTGTAAATAAAGGGATTTTAGTGAAGGGACTTCTACTTTCAAAGACTTATTACAGTAATGTACTTCTATTTTCCCTGTGACACCCATATTCCCACAGTCACTAAAAATCTATCAATCTCAGTCTTGATCACAATTAGACATCGCCAGCTCTTGAGCAGAGAGGTCCAAAGTTTTGCAACACGTTGAGTGAGGAAATTTCTCCTTACCTCAACTCCTTAAAAGGACCACCATTTTTCTGAAAGGATTACCTTTCCTCTAAGTCCTCCAGCCTAAGAAGGCACCTTTTTTTTTTCCTTACGCTCAATTCGCCTTCATGATCCAAAGACAAGAATATTAGTTTTCGAGAAAGGAATGTCTTGCAGTTGTTCAATTGTTCCATGTTTGATTGTGTCAGTCTGTTTACTCCTGATGTTCACTTTGCTTGATTGGTTAAGCCTGGCTGTGGACTCAGAGCAAAGCAAACTGGGCTGTAGAAAGATCTAGAAGCCAAAGCTTAAACATGGAGCAGACGCTTTAAAGATTTGTATAAAACCCTAGGAAGTAAAATTTCTTCACACGTAGAAAGTGGTGTCATCTCTATGTAACACTGAGACATGAACTAAAAGTTTGATCAGCTGTCGATTAGTAATTGAATGTAATCAATTAAAAATGTAATATTCTAAATAATTTTTTAAAAATCACCCCAGAATCAGTTTTAACAAATTCCATTTCTATTTTGTGAGACAGTGGTTAGAACTGCTGCCTCACAGCGTCAGGGACCCACGTTCAATTCTGGTCTTGGGGTTTACGTGAATTACGTAAATTGTTCACGTAGAATTTACACATTCTCCCCATGTCTGTGTGGGTTTCCTCTGGGTGTCCCGCTTCCCTTCCACACTCGAAAGATGTGCAGGTTAGGTTGATTGGCTATGCTAAATTGGCCGTAGTGTCAGGCGGATTAGCAGAGTAAATATGCGGGGTCACGGGAAATAGGGCCTGAGTGGGATTGGGTTGGGTGCAGACTTGATGGGCTGAATGGCCTCCTTCTGCGCTGTAGGGATTCTATGAACTGAATCCAACAGTGATAGATGACAGCAACTACTATTAAATCTTTTGTTTATCAACAGAATGACTGTGAGTGCAGGAAGGGTTTTCGTGGTAATGGTATAGAATGTGAGGCGATAAATCCGTGTTTGGAAGGAAACGGCGAATGCCATTATCTGGTGAGTTGGATATCTGAATTTGCCGAGTTCTGGTTTCTTCAGATTGGTAAAGCGCACCAACCAGAATTCCCAGGAACGTAAATACAACGCTGATATGCCGACACAGCAGACATAAAATAGGTGCAATCAATTTATCAGAACGACAGAGCAAATGATTCAGGAACTTTTGTCAGGGTCTCCTTTTTTTGGCAGCCCTGGCCCTTGCCATAGGAGATGGCACAGTGGTTAGCACTGCTGCCTCAATGCACCAGGGACCTGGGTTCGATTCCCGGCTTGGGTCACTGTGTGGAGTTTGCACATTCTCCCCATGTCTGCGTGGGTTTCCTCCAGGTGCTCCGGTTTCCTCCCACACTCCAGAGATGTGCATTTTAGATGGATTGATTATGATAAGTTGACCCTTCGTGTCAGGGGGATTAGCAAGGCAAATGTGTGGGGTTACAGGAATAGAACCTAGGGAGGATTGTGTTCAGTACAGACTCAGTGGGCTGAATGGCCTCCTTCTGCACTATAAGGGTTCTATGGATTCTATAAAATCAATACACAGGACCCCAATTCTGACGGCAGTTTTAAAATTCAGTCGCGTAAAGTGGACCTCGCTGGCTAGCCCAGAATTAAAATCTTTGAAAGCACCTTCCAAACCCGTAACCTCTACCACCCGGAAGAACAAACACGGCAAAGAGAAGAACTCCACTATCTCGCAGGCTACTCACCATCCTGATTTACAGCGATATCGCCGTTCCTTCACCATCGCTGGATCAAAGTCCTGGAACTCCCTCTCTAACAGCGCTGTGGGTGCACCAACACCACACACACTGCAGTGACCCCCCCCTCCCCCCACAGCTCCTTCTGAAGGACAATTAGGGATGGGCACTGAGTGCTGTTCCTGCCAACCAGGTCCACAGCCCGAGAGTGTTTTTCTAAAAAATCGCAGAGCCCTTTATAATTTTGAATGCCTCGACCACATCCCGTGTTTTAAGGGGAGCAATGCATCCTCTCTCCTTTCGTTCCTGCTACCCGTTTTAGTAAAAATCTCCTCTACGCGTTCCCCAAGGCCTTGACACCATTGATGAAGTGTGGTACCCAGAACTGGATACAATGGCTTGAATTTTACCAGCCTGCCTACCCCCCCAGTCCCCGCACCCTGATTGCAGGGAGCAAGCAAGGCTCAGAGAGCGGCATTCCCCATTGGCCTTGGGCAGGATTGTACAATCCTTGGGCGGATTTGCCTGTAAAATTGCGCCAAATATTCCAATTGCAATCCAATTGAGTGCTCTTGGTTAACTCTGTTTTGTTTTTGTACCCTATGGGGGAGTGGGGGCATTCCTGAGCCCACGCTCACTGTCTGGGTGAAGGCAGGCAGGATCTCGGGTTCGGGAGTTGCAATTCCCACTGGACGGAATGCGGTTTCAGAACTGCCAATCTCTCGCCAATGAGATCACCCAGTAACGGGCGTGAACCAGCTTTACGTTTATTTGAATATATTTAAATGTGATTAATCCTCACCAGATTTCCAACCCCACCCGCTGTATATTGACACTGTGCCCATGTGATGTTACAGTGACGTGGTTTACACAGAGGGTGAACCCCTCGCCAGGGAATCCCCCAGGCCACAAAAGATAAATAAATCCCTCAGGGGAGAGGGGGACATGACCAGGCAGTGCCCTGGCAATGCCCCCTGGCACTGCGACTTGGCACGTGTCACTATCGGGATGGCACCGTGCCATGACAATCCAGCAGTGCCAACTTGGCATTGCCAACCTGTGCCAAGAGGCAGACTCCAGTGGGACTCTCAGCAGGGAAGACCTGGAAGGGATTCACTCACAGTGGGTAGTGGCCAGGAGTGGATGGAGGAGCCTGGAGGAGAGCTCTACAGTGGTCAGCACTGCTGCCTCAAAGCACCAGGGGCCCCGTTTCAATTCCGGCCTTGGGTGCAATTTGCACATTCTCGCCATGTCTGCGTGGGTTACTTCCAGGTGCTCTGGTTTCCTCCCACAGGCCAAAGATGTGCAGGTTAGGTGCCTTGGCCATGCTAAATTGCCCCTTAGTGTCAATGAGGACTAGTTAGGGTAAATACATGGGGTTATGAGGAAAGGACCTGGATGGGATTGTGGTCGGTACAGATTCAATGGGCCAAATGGCCTCCTTCTGCACTATAATATTCTGTGATTCTGAACTGGGGATATCAGCAATGGCTTTTGGGGAGATGGGGGAGGGGCCTATGCTCAGGGTGGGGCAATGATCAGGTTGCGGGGGGTGGTAGAATGGACCAAGGGCTAATGCTAGAGGGGGAGAAGGATCCAGGGGCTGATGTTGCGGGGGAGGGGGGTGGCATGAAGGGGTCAAGGGGTGATGATGGGAGTGGAGAGATGGGGGGGTAGAGAGGGGCCAAGACCTGATGTTAGAGGTATAAAGGTGGCTGACTCTTATCGGGAATGGGGAGAGAAGCCCCTGAGATCTTCATGTTGGGCTTTGGCAGAGGTTTATACAGGTTATGATTGGGGGGGGGAGGTGGTGCTTTTTAAAGATGGTGCCTCAATCTCTGAGCAGCCATGTTTTGATGTGAAGCTGCTGGTGTTGGACTGGGGTAAACTCAGTAAGAAGCCTCACAACACCAGGTTAAAGTCCCAACTGTGTGTGGCACCTGACGAAGGAGCAGCGTTCCAAAAGCTTTCGGCGTTAACTATGAAATAAACCTATTGGACTTTAACCTGGTGTTGTGAGACTTCTTACTCAGCCATATTTTGCCAATCTCCCCACATGACGGATAAAACACCATTGATCTTGTTGGCAGAGTGTGGTAAGATCTAGAGAGCTACGCATCAGTCATTTGATGATAAAATTTCGACTCAATGTATAGAACATAGAACATTACAGCGCAGTACAGGCCCTTCAGCCCCGATGTTGCGCCGACCAATGTAACCAATTTTATGATCCTCTATCCTAAACTATTCCAATGCTATCCATATGCCTATCCACTGCCCATTTGAACGCCCTTAAACTTGACGAGTCCACAACTGCTGCAGGCAGGGCATTCCACGCCCTTACTACCCTCTGAGTAAAGAACCCATCTCTAGCATCTGTCCTATAACTACAACCCCATAATTTAAAGCAATGTCCCCTCGTGTTATCCATCTCCATCCAAGGAAAAAGGCTCTCACTATCCACCCTATCTAACCTTCTGATCATCTTATATGTCTCAATTAAGTCACCTCTTAGCCTTCTTCTCTCTAATGAAAATAACTTGAAGTCCCTTAGCCTTTCCTCATAAGACCCACCCATCATACCAGGCAACATCCTGGTAAACTTCCTCTGCACTCTTTCCAATGCCTCCACGTCTTTCTTATAATGTGGCGACCAAAACTGTACACAATACTCCAAGTGCGGCCGCACCAGAGTTTTGTACAGTTGCAACATAACATCTCGGCTCCAAAATTCAATCCCTCTCCCAATAAATGCTAACACACTAAACGCCTTCTTAACAACAAGGATCATGCCTGCCTTTTGAGCAGCCTTATCAAAGTGAGCAACTAGGTCGATATGTGACAATGGGAATTATTCGGATACTATACAATTGCTGAATTATCTCAAACTGAGTGCTTCTCTCTCATGTTTTAAAGTAAGAAGAAAGCTAATGGTGATTTCTACTAGCGATAGAGTGAAAAGAAAATGATAATAAAAGTTTTATTATCCATTCACTGATCAAACTCTAATATGTTGGCAGGCAACTTGTACCTACGTATCTCCAGGAATCAGGAGCTGTACCTGCCAGCATGGGTATAGTGGAGATGGGGTGCTGTGCTATGGCAATGCCATAACGGTGAGCAAACTATGAAAAGCTATCGGTTTAGGAATATTCTCTCCAGGTTCTGGGCTCATTCTGTTCTTACAGTTTGCAAAGCGGGTGACCTTTAACAGAAAATGGGTGGCACAGTGGTGCAATAGATAGCATTGCTGCCTCACAGCGCCTGGAACCCGGGCTCAATGCCAGCCTCTGCACATTCTCCCCGTGTCTGCGTGGGTTTCCTCCGGGTGCTCTGGTTTCCTTCCACAGTCACAAGGTGTGCGGGTTAGATGGATTAGCCATGCTGAATTGCCCCTTAGTGTTGGGGGAATTATCTCGGGGAAAAGCGTGGAGTAATGTGGATAAGTGGGATTGTTGTCGGTGCAGACTTAAAGGGCCGAATGGCCTCCTTCTGTGTTGCAGGGATTTATTCTGATTTGGGACGACCGTTGAGTGGTCCAAATGCTGAGGGTGGGGCAAGGTTGGGAAGTGTTGGTTGTCGGGAGCAATACAGTAGGGACACCCTGCAAATATGATTATGGTAGTGGGGGTTCTTGATCTTTCTGGATGGGAACGCCAACACTTCAATTGTGGGGCTGGTGGCAAAGGGAACAGAAATCCCATCGGGAGGAAAACCATCTAGGAGCCTCCCGCTGGTTTCTCGGCCCCCAAAAAGTGTCAGGTGATGCCCAAGGACAATTGCCATTGCCAGCAAGGCAGTACCATAGACAGCAATTTGAATATCTTACAACTGCAGTGAAAGATCTATCATTGTTAGATAATGGGAATGATGTACGGGTGATATGTTGAAAATTAATTTGCCTTCTCTTTCTAGGCTCTATCCCTCATTCCAAGTGCAGCCGAATTTCTCAGATGGGTGGATGTAAGTTCTGTTGTCTAAACAAAACTGCTTTCGTAGAAATCATAGAGTGTAGTGACTTTTCACAGTAACTTCATTGCAGTGTTAATGTAAGCCTACCTGTGACACTAATAAATAAACCATTTCATGGATCTTTCTTTGTGCAAATTGGTTGCCATGTTTCTGGTATCACAACAATAACCCTTTTAAAAAGTGTTTAATTGGAAGTAAAGACTTTTTTGGTTGGAATGAGGTTACGAGAAGCAAAATACAATTACAAGTTATTTCTTTTATTCTTTCATGTTTGACTCACTTCTTCCAGACCAGCAGTGAGAAGTCAGATGATGGCATTACTGACAGGGAAGGGGAACAGTCCTCCTTATTTGATTCAATGTGATTTATTATTGTCACATATATTAACATACAGTGAAAAGTATTGCGCGCTATACAGACAAAGCATAACGTTCATGCAGAAGGAAAGGAGAGAGAGCAGAATGTAGTGTTACAGTCATAGTTAGGATGTAGAGAAAGATCAACTTAATAAGGGATAGGTCCATTCAAAAGTCTGATGGCAACAGGGAATCAGGAAGTCGATTGATACATGATCTCAGACTTCTGAATCTTTTTGCCGAAGGAAGAAGGTGGAATAGAGGATGTCCAGGGTGCGTGGAGTCCTTAATTATGCTGGCTGCTTTTCTGAGGCAACGGGAAGTATAGACAGAGTCAATGGATGGGAGGTTGGTTTGCGTGATGGATTGGGCTACGTTCACGACCTTTTGTAGTTCCTTGCGGTCTTGGTTCCTTCCTCTCTAACTCTAACCCTAATGTAGGGACCATATCAAGCTGTGATACAACCAGAAAGAATCTTTCTATGTTGAATCTGTAAAAGTTGGTGAGAGTCGTAGCTGACATGCCGAATTTCCTCCGACTTCTGAGAAAGAAGAAGCGTTGGTGGGGCTTTCTTAACTAGAGTGTTAACCAGCTCAGGCAACAGAGAATTCTTTACATCTAAATTGTTTCATTCTCTTTCATTTCAGAGTGCCTCTCAAAACCGATTTCTCTCAGGCGCTGCCAATATCACTCTTCTCGTGCCCTCACAGGAGGCCATCGGTAACATGAGCAGCGATAAACGGGCTTTTTGGCTCAAAGCAGAGCAGCTGCCTGAGCTGGTGAAGTGAGTTTGTTATCTTTGTGTGGGGAGTGTCGGTGGATCTGGGAGCCGAGCCACACGTTTAATTATGCCATAAAGCTATATAGTGTTTTAATAAGATCATTTACAAAGATAATCAGCTCAATACACATGCAGACATCTGCTTTTATTAATTATGCATGTTCCAGATGAAGCCAAATGAAGTGGTGAATGCGGGCTTACTTTTAACATTGAAGGAAAACTTGGATAGGTACATGGATGGAGGGGTGTGGAGGGATATGGTCCAGGTACAGGTCAGTGAGACTAGGCAGAAAAATGGTTCGAGACAGCCAAGAGGGGCCAAAGGGCCTGTTTCTGTGCTGTAATGTTCTATGATTCCAATAGAGACCACAACAAGTACGTGAATTTATATAGCACATTTAGCATAGGTGCCTTTACGGGAAGCATTATCAAACGAGATTTGACACCGGGCTACGGACAGAGATATAGGTCAGGTGACCAAAACACTAACTGCAGAGGTAGGTTTGTAAAGGAGGCAGATTATACATCTGATCGAGGTGGAGAAGTTTGAGGAACGTGGACAGAGAGGATAAAGAGCAGCTGTTCCCCTTAGTTTAAGGGTCAGTCATGAGGGGACACAGATTCAAGGTGAGGGGCAGGAGATTTAGAGGGAATGTGAGGAAAAGCTTTTTCACCCAGAGGGTGGTGGGGGTCTGGAATGTGCTGCCTGGGGCGGGAGGGGGGAGGTGGGATGCCTCACATCCTTTAAAAAGCACCTGCATGAGCACTTGGCATGATATGAGATTCAGGGCTTTGGGCCAAGTGCTGGCAGGTGGGATTAGGTGGGAGTTCAGGTGTTTCTCGTGTGTCAGAGCAGACCCGATGGGCCGAAGGGCCTCTTTGGCACCGTATAATTCTGTGAGTGGAGTTTATGGGGAGGATACCGGAGCTCCCAGTTTAGTTGCAGTGGATTAGAATGTGAAGAATGATTGAGGCTTGAGACAATTGACACCTCCTTAATCTGTGATTATCCCTTTGACCTAGTAGCCCCCCTCCACCGTGATTATTCCTCTCTGAACATACAGTGTACCCGTAAAGGCCTGATTACCTTGCAATCCAACCACATTTCAATCTGTAATTATCTTGCAATTGAGTTTTTGTCTACATACGCTGTGTTTGTGAACCTACCTCCGCTCACCTGATGAAGGGACAGTGCTCCGAAAGCTCGCGATTCCAAATAAATCCTGTTGGACTTTAACCTGGTGTTGTGAGTCTCCTTACTGTGCCCACCCCAGCCGGCACCTCCACCTCATCTTGTGGGACTTTCATTTGCTCAAATTGTCTGCCGTGAGTCGTACATTACAATGATGAATAGACTTCCAAAGTACTTAACTGTCTGTAAAACAACTGGGGATGCCCAGTGGCCTTGAAGGGTGCTATATAAATGTAAGTCTTTTTTTATGATGTGATAACTTCAACGCATTGTCACCAATTTAAGCTGACACCGATTTTATTTGCTTCTGTTAATTTACGCGCTCTTCCTGTACATTTTATCACTTATTATTTTGTTTCTCTTCCAGACAGCATGTACTGGAGGGAGTCTACAGCCTCACAGATCTCTTCAATTACTCATCCGATTCACTGGCAACCATCAACGCAGGCAACCGTGTATCCCTCACCAAAATAAACGGGGTATTTATAATCCTCAGGAGAATAAATCAGTTGCCATGTTCTTAATTTTGCTCGGATACGTGTTAATATTCCTGCGCGAGGTCTCTGGGCCTGGTTTATAATTCCTCTCAGCCCACCGGGTTGGGTTGCAGGGATCTGAGGGGGCAGCTCACCCCACCCCTTGTCACAACAGCACTCAGTGATGGACAATTGCTGGCCAAGAACAAATACATTTAAAATAAGAACAGCTTTCTCTGTAGAAAGTATTAGCTCCTTATTAATGGACAAGAGAGCAAAGGCCAGCCTAACTCAATGCTCTGAGTTACTGGGCTTCAGTTCAACAATTCCTATTCGTTCCTTAATAGGTAAACAAAGCGTTGAATAGAAGCTGCATATCACGTTGGAATGCCGCATTAGGCACTGTAGAGTGCCATGATGGAGAGGCACATTATGGTGTCATGGCAAAGTGGCTCATTAGCTACGGTGAGGTGCAATGGCAGAGAGTTGTGGCAGATTACAAGGACAGGGTGCCACAATAGGGTACCAAACCTAGTGTTGTGCCAGGCTAGGGAAGTCAATGGCACAGTGGTATTGTAGTTGGATTAGTATCCCAGAGATCTAAAGCATAAACTGGGGGCACGGGTTCGAATCCCACCACAGCATGGTGACATTTGAATTCAATAAAAATCTGGAAATAAAGATCTAATGGTATCGATTGTTGTAAAAACCCATCAGTAATGCCCTGTTAGGGAAGGAAGTCTATCATCCTCACCTGATCTTTCAGGATGCCAGATATTCTGTTCTAATTTAGCTTAAATGCTTCAGAAATTTACAGATTGGAAAAGGCTAACTACTTCTTCAGGCCCCTCCTTTAAGCCCCTGCTTCAAGCCTGTCCATTAGGCCTGTCATTCAGGCTTCTCCTTCAGGCCTGTCCTTCAGGCCTATTATTCAGGCCTCTCCTTCAGGACCGTCATTCAGGCCTGAAAATCAGGTCTGTCCATCAGGCCTCTCCTTCTGGCCTATTTCTTGGCTCACGATGCTTCATAACTAAAGCCATCGCCCCATCGTCTTGGAATCAGTTCAGATGAGATATTAAACTGAGGCCTTGTCTACACTCTCAGGTGGACCTTAAAGGTTCCATAGCCACTATTTTGAAGAAGCACGGGGTGGTGGGGGGGTGGTTCTCCCCAGCAACCTGGAAATATTGATCCCACAGCCAACAAATGATGCTGATGAAAATCACACAACAACCAGGTTAAAGTCCAACAGGTTTATTTGGAACCATAAGCTTTCGGAGTGCTGCTCCTTCATCAGGTGGGTGAATCCTAATGAAGGGCCGGCACTCCAAAAGTTTGTGATTCCAAATAAACAAAGAACAAAGAACAAAACAGCACGGGAAACAGGCCCTTCGGCCCAACGAGCCCGCGCCGCCACCCCGATGTTCCCATCTCTAACCGCAATCCTTGTCCATGTTTATAGATCTATGGATTAAAAACCAAATTTGAGACAATTTAGGGAGAATTTGTTTTGCCAATTAGCCTAAGAGCACATCTTTGGGATGTGGGAGGAAACCGGAGCACCCGGAGAAAACCCACGCAAGCACGGGGAGAATGTGCAAACTCCCACAGACACAGGCCCAAATCCATGTATCTGCACAGCACAGCGATAGTCACTGAGCTGTCGTGTTGCCCATCAAATGGTCCAGGTCAAGCGTACACTAACGACGTGAAGCACTAGGATACTCTCGAAAAAATCCAAGAGCAGCCCTCTCACGACCCATCGCGTGTATGCCCCTTGTTAGACAACAAGGTGGACCAAAGCATCTGTAGGATAAAAACAAGTACATCAATATCATCATCTATTTACACACTTCCCAGGGACTCCCAAGGCTCATGATCCCTATTTTAAATCAGTTTTCTATACCCCTCCATTCCCATTCTGTTCATGTGCCCATCTAAGTATTTCTTAAATAACTCCAGAGTGCCTGCCTCCACCACTTTACTTGGCAGCGCATTCCATACCCCCACCACCATCTGTGTGAAAAAACTCCCTCTAGTATCCAAATTATATCTTACAACCCCCCACCCACGCTAAGCCCGTGACCCCTCGTGCTATTCTGTTGGACTTTAACCTGGTGTTGTGAGACTACTTACTGTGCCCACCCCAGTCCAATTCTGGCAACTCCACATCATAAAAATCCATCACTAATGTCCTTTAGGGAAGGAAATCTGCTGTCCTTACCTGCTCTGTCCTACATGTGACTCCAGATCCACAGTAATGTGGTTGACTTTTAAATGCCCTCTGAATGGAGGGCAGTTAGGGATGGGCATTTCCCATAAAATGGATTTTAAAGAGAAACCATCACAGTGATCACTGTGGAATGACGAGCAGAAGTCCATTCAGCCCTTTCTTCGTGTGCTGCCCAATTTGCCCCAATTTTCCTTCAATTCCCTTCTAAAAGTAGCTATCCAATGACAATATCTACATCCTTGCCTTCCTTGGTGTTTCAGTCCTCTGTTCCAACTATTTCCCAATCTCAGCTACACGCAGGGATTCAATCATTTCCAATTTGTTTTCGTTGTCCATGGAATGTGGGCCTTGGTGACTAAGCCTATGTGTATTATTCATCCCTCTGAGATGTTGAGGATCGGAGGTAGAAGAGGAAAAAAAGGTGGAGGGACAGTAATCCCTGAGATGCATGTGTTCATTTGCAAGAGCCTTGGGGGAGGAATCTCCAAGGGAAGGATAAATGCTGGGGATACGAGGGAGAAGTAACACTGAGGTCAAGAAGACTTCTGTCCTGTGGAATAATCTAGCCTGTTGTATAAATTATATTCCTCTTACTCTAATTCTAACCAATGTTCTGTTTTTCTAGAACCCTACAATTGGAGGTAGTAACATTCTCAATCCTGATATTGCTTTAACAAATGGAGTTATGCACATTATTAATAAGGTAAGGTCAATTTTCTGAGTGCAACTTGTATCTCAAGCCTCACAGTTCCCCAGTAGTAATTAAAGAGAGATTGCTACACTGGGGATCAAATCATTTAGCGGAGAATGGCCATGCTCTCCTTAGGCCCATACATGGGCAAGAAACAGGGAACAAAAGTGACAAGTTTCTATTCTATATCCTGGATCCTTCCTCCCATCAGAAATCCAAATCTCCCCATTCTGGGTTGATTAATTTTTCAGGCATGCTTAAAATCCAAAGAGTGTGGAAGGAGGCCATTTGGCCCATTGAGTCTGCAATGACTCTCTGACATAACATTTTATCCAAGCGTACACGCACACACCATTCTTTCCCTGTAATCGTGCCTATTTACCATGGCAAATTCACCTAAAATACTCATCATTGGACTGTGGCAGGAAACCAGAGCACCTGAAGGATGCAAACATGGGCAGAACGTGCAAATTCCACACAGACAGTCACCCAAGGCTGGAATCGAACCCGGATCCCTCATGCAATGAAACAACAGTGCTAACCACTGTGCCACCATGCTGGCCTTCCATGATGGTTGCTTGCAACAGGCCTAAAACCCATGTATTTGAAAATGAGGGTGCTCCAGTTTCCCCTCTGTCATTGGGCTGCAAAGTAGGCCCTGGGTCTGTTCCTGTCAGGTTGTTGTCTCGCAAGCGGCTGGCACACAAAAAGTCAAGTAAAATATGTCTCTAATGGCTTGACATAGAACTAGAATGCACGCAAATGATGTATCCAATTTAATGTGAGACTCGGCCTTGTGAGTCAAAGTATGCATGCTATCTTTCCTGAGTTATGCCTGTGAAAACAGGTCGGCAACCAGTTCCTACTCTTTCATATATTTTGCCATTTTAAACGTGCTAGTTTCCATTCCAGGTGCTGGGGCACCTTGCTGTAACCACTTTAATCAGGCAACTGAGGTGTGCCTGTTAGAATGAGGGCCAAACTGATGGGTCAATGAGGGAGCCTCTTGCTTTGTACTGAACCAGGCGTGTCGGTTCCTCTGGCACTCCTCGCTTAGACTGCTGACTGGAAGCTCTCTGTACGCTGTTGTCAGATTTATAAATTAAAGGGATTTTGGTGAAGTGACTTTTGCCTCCGGGACTTATTACACTTACGCTGGCCATATTATTAGCACGTCTGTTTAGTAAAAATTGCTGCCAGTTTTATATAGTAATAGTTGATTTTGAAATACATGATGCTTTTCTATAATGTGTCAATGATTGACTCATTTATGCGACCACGTGTTGTGTTGCAGGTTCTAATACCTGAACAACTTATGAGTGATGCATCAACCAACCTCCTGTCTATATTGGACCGGATGCCTGAATATTCCCAGTTTAGAACATTTTTAATTGTAAGTCCTGCAGATATTGAACATTAAGTGCTTTGGGTGGTTGCCTATCGATGGAGCTGGAAACACAGTGTCACTGAAATGTATCTGTATCTGTTACAGCAACAGAACCTTACAACCCAGATTGAAAGTGCCGGGACCTATACTGTCTATTCCCCGAACAATGATGCCATTGAGAAGTACCTCAAAGAGAAAGCAGTTGATGTTTTGGTATGTTTGTGAGTTCAGGGGAATATTGTGAAGCTGCATTCTATTAATTTAGGGTTGGAACCAGGGCTTCTTTCTAATTCTTTTAGGAGATGTGGGCATTGCTGGAAAGGTCAACATTTGTTCCCCCGGTCCCCATCTTTGTGGAGCCTCCCCCTCTCTACTTACCCACTTTTGTGTTCATTGCTGTGGTGTGGTTGTCACTGGCTGGGCCAGCATATATTGCCCATCCCTAGTTGCCTTTGAGAATCATAGAAGCTGTACAGTGCAGTAGGAGGTCATTTGGCCCATTAAGTCTGCACCTACCATAATCCCACCAGATCCTAACTCCATCTATTTACCCTGCTGGTCTCCTTAACATTAAAGGCCAATTTAGCACGGCCAATCAAACTAACCCACACATCTTTGAGAGTGGGGGGAAATCGGAGCACCCGGAGAAACCCACCCAGACATGAGGAGAATGTGCAAACTCCCCACGGACAATGGCCCAAGGCGGAAATCGAACCTCGGTACCTGATGTTGTTAGGCAGCAGTGTTAACCGCTGTGCTACCAAAAGGTAGTGGTGAGCTGTCAGCTTAAACCACCGCAATGCCTGTAATGCAGATATGATGTGGAGATGCCGGTGTTGGACTGGGGTAAACACAGTAAGAAGTCTCACAACACCAGATTAAAATCCAACAGGTTTATTTAGCAGTAAACGCCACCAGCTTTCGGGGTTTGCCCCTTCATCAGGCACTCATCTGAAGAAAGGGCAAATCCTGAAAGCTGGTGGCTTTTAATTCCAAATAAACCTGTTGAACTTTAACCTGGTGTTGTGAGACTTTTTACTGTAATGCAGATTTACAGTGCTGTTAGGCAAGAAGTTCCAAAATTCTGACCCAGCAACAGTGAAAGACTAGCCGATATATTTCCAAGTCTGGATGGGGAGTGACTTGGAGGGAAACGTGTAGAATGGTGGTGTACCTGCTCCCTTGTCTTTCCAGGTGGTAGAGTCATGGACTTGGAAGATGCTGTCGAAGGAATCTTAGTGGGTTGCTGATAGTTTTTGTTGTAAAATCCCTTTAAGAGATTGCACCATAGCATCACTAGAAAGGAATGCATCATGCAGTCAGTTTAAGTTTTCCTCTTGCTTTTAAGTGGAACATATACACACAGTTCTGCTGCTGGTGTCTCAACTCAGCAAATAAACCCAAAATATGTCAACAAAATGCCTTAATAGCCTTTATATCATTATAAAATCATAACAGTTTCTATGAGAACATTTACGGTTTTCATGTTACTTTTGAATCTAAATCAATGGCTAATTTTATAGAGAATTCTTATCCTTTCATTCCCTCCAGAATGAAGACCTTATGAAATACCATGTCATTCTGGATCAAAGGCTAATGGAAAGTGATATGCACAACGGGATGCATCGGGAAACGATGTTGGGATTTTCCTTTCAAGTTGGCTTTTTTCGCAGGAGTGACCAGGTGTGTGGATGTGCTGTCATTCCTTCATCTGTTTAACATGTAGAGATGGGATAAGTCAAGTTTGAGGTGCTTAAAGGGTAGCATGGTGGCACGGCGGTTAGCACTGCTGCCTCACAGCGCCAGGGACTGGGGTTGGATTCCACCCTTGGCTGAATATCTGTGTGGAGTTTGTACGTTTTCCCCGTGTCTGCGTGGGTTTCCTCCGGGTGCTCCAGTTACCTTCTGCAGTCCAAAGATTGGCGGATTGATAGGTGGATTGGCCATGCTCAGTTGTCCCTTAGTGTCAGGGGGATTAGCTAGGATAAATATATGGGTTTACGGGGATAAGACCTGGATGGGATTGCGGTCAGTGCAGGCTCGATGGGCTGAATGGCCTCCATCTGCACTGCAGGGATCCTATGATTCTATGAATAATAATTTCAATAGCAGGAGGGGAGAAATATAGATAATAGGAGCAGGAATAGGCTATTCACTCTAATTATGGCTGATCATCCAGCTTGATCCCACCATCCTCCCATATCCTTGGATCCCCTTCACCTCAAGTGCTGTATCTAACTGTTCCTTGAAAATGTTTTGGCCTCCATTCTGTGAATTCCACAGGCCGACCATTCTCTGGGTGAAGAAATTTCTCCTCATCTCTGTCCTAAACTGCCTACACTGTAACCTCAGACTGTGACCCCTAGTTTTGGTCATCCGCAATATCGGGAATATCCTTCTTGCATCTACCCTGCCTGGCCCTGTTAGAATTTTAAAGGTTTCTATGAGACACCCCCCCCCAACTTATTATTCTGAATTCCAGCAAATGCAACCCTAACCGACTCAATCTCTCTGTGAAAAAATGTCAGGCATCGAATAGCCCAGTCGAGCCATTTGTGAAGCTTGCCAACGGAAACAGTTTTGTCTTATTTGCTCTCTTCAGAACCGTTGGTGATTTTGAGCAGCTCAAAAAAAATTCCACCCCTCTCCCCATCTCCGACCCCCGTGGTAATGAACTGTCTACCGTTGCAGCTTTTTGTGAATGATGCTCAAGTCAATTTCACCGATGTGGAAACGGACAAAGGAGTGATCCATGGACTGACGGAGGTTCTGGAGATCCAGAAAAATCGCTGCGACACCAACAAGTCAACAGTGTTAGTGGTAAGAGGCAAACTAAGTCCATGATAAATTGTTCCCTAGTGCCCGAAGATGTGTACGTTAGTGGGGTAAATATATGGGGATGTGGTTGGATGGGATGTTCTGTAGGAGACTCGATGGGCCTAATGGCCTCCTTCTGTACTGTGATGACCCTTCGTATGAAGAAGTGATTGTAAGCCATTAACTGTCCAATTTGTAAAATATTGCTGAGACGGCATGCGGGTTTAGCTTTAGCAGTTATTTCTAAAGAGAATTGTTCATGTTTTTTTACTTGCAGGGCAAGTGTATGATCTGTCAGTATAAACCTGAATGTCCGCCTGGATTCATCCCCGCAGTAAGTGTTGGATCTTTGTACTGGAATCTCACGAGCAATATTTCATGAGTACTGTGTCTAACCCTGTTTTGTTTTCGTTCAAAATGTATTCTTTTCTTAATGAAGACGGGGAAGAAGAAAAACTGTATCTTTGTGCGGTACCTGCTGGGGAAGAGGTTAATGCACCTGGGCTGTCTGACAAACTGTGTGAAAACTATCGTTGTGAGTAAAAGTCCACACCACATCAGGAATGCATTTTGCGACAATGATTTTTTTCAGGTTAAACTTCGAAAAGTTTGTTTATTATCGCAATGAAGTTACTATGAAAAATCTCCTGGTTGTCACACTCCGGTGGCCGTTCGGGGGAATTTAGCACGGCCGGTGCACCTAACCAGCACATCTTTCGGAGGAACCAGAGCACCGGAGGAAACCCACGCAGACATGGGGAGAACATGCTGACTCTGCAAAAATGGTGACCCAAGCCAGGAATTGAACCCAGGTCCCTGGAGCCGTGAGGCAGCAGTGCTAACCATTGTGCCGCCTTGTGCGTTTCCTAATTAGCAAAATTCAAATTTCACAACATTCGTTCAGCAAAATCTAGTTCCCCAAAGTTTGCTGATTCTGGCTGCAACATCCAATAGCTATTGTACAGAACAGGTCATTCAGCCCATCAAGTCTGCACCGACTCACCGACAGAGTATCTTGCCCAGACCCTCTTTCCATCCAGTCTCCATAAGCCCACTCAATTACCATGGCTGATCCATCTAACCTACACATTTTAGGACACTGAGGGGCAATTTAGCATGGCTGATCCATCTAATCTGCACATCTTTGGACTTTGGGAGGAAACTCACGCAAACCCATGCAGATACAAGGAGAACATGCAGACACCACACAGACAGTGACCCAAAGCTGGGAATCGAACCCAGGTCCCTGGAGCTGTGAGGCAGCACTTCTAATCACTGTGCTACCATGCTGCATAAGTTCAAGAGAAAGCCATTCGGCCCCTCAAATCTATTCTGCCATTCTATCAGAACAGAAGTCACCAAGGTTCGACCAGAGGGCAAATGTCCTTGTAATTCTGGTGGCCACAATGACCTCAAAGATCATATGAAACCCCCTCCCCGCTGCCTCCTCCCCACTCCTACATCAAGTAAAACTTCTGAAAACTAGAGTGAAAGAGTCCGATGGAAGTTTCCTCTTCCTCCATTTTAACCCTGGCATTCACCTGTTGGAGACCTTGTCACAATATGTTGGAGTTTTCAGGACTCTGAGCAGGACCTCCGTCACACTACAGCAATGCTCATTACCACCAGAATGGGAATGTCTCTATTGGGTTCCTGGGAACAATCGCCATCCCAGGAAACTGGGCCATGGGTCACGTAGGCATGGGACAGCGAACAGGATTTCTACTCAAACTCTCTGAGGTGAGAAAAGATAGACCCGACCCTTGGCCCAACTGATTGTCCAAAAGCAGTTGCCTCTCTGTCCACCAATGGTTGCGTTGTAGACCACTCAGGGAGTTTCACTCAGAGGGGTGGTGGGTGAGTGGGATTGGCTGCCGTCGGTGGTGGTGGAGACAAACTCCTTGGGGTCTTTTAAGAGATTTCTGGTTGAATACATGGGATTTAATTGGATTGAGGGTTATAGATAGGCCTGATAGATAGAGATATGATCAGCACAACTTGTGGGCTGAAGGGCCTGTTTGTGCTGTAGTGTTCTATGTTCTATGTTCCTAGTTACTGTGGCAATAAGCAAGTGTAGTCCAGAGGAATGGACACTGATAATTCATAAGTTCATAAGATAAAAGGAGCAGAATTGGACCATTCAGCCCATCAAGCCTGCTCTGCTATTCGAGTGTGACTGATATGTTTCTCATTCCCATTTTCCTGTCTTCCCCCATAAACCTTCAACCCATTACCAATTAAAAATCTGTCTAATTCCTCCGTAAGTTTACTCACTGTCCCAGCATTCACCACACTTCGAGGTCACGAATTCCACAGATTCACATCCCTTTGGGAGAAGTAATTTTTCCTCAACGCTTGTCTTAAACTTGTTAACCCTTATCTTAAGTGGGTTTCCTCTCACAATCTAAAGATGTGCAGGTTAGGTGGATTGGCCATATAAATTGCCCCTTAATGTCCCAAGGATAGACCTCTCATGCTAGGATGTCCCACAAGAGGAAGCATCGCTCCATGTCTATTTTATCCATACTCTCTATCATCTTGTCGACCTCAGTTTGATCTCCCCTCATTCTTCTGAATTCCAGCGCGTAGAGGCTGAAACTGTTCAATCTCTCTTCATTCGACAAACCTCTCATCTCTCGAACCAGTCCAGTAATGGTAGAAGAGCCAAAGTTCTTTCCATCCCTTGACTAACCAGAAATCTCTCCCACTCACATCACCTTCCATTGATGTGTGTTGGAGGAATTTGAGGTCAATACCCAACCTGTTTGGCTGTGTTATGAAGGCATCTTCCTTGGCCATCAGGTCCTGGGGTGGGATTTGAACCCAGAGCTTCTGGCTCAGAGGTAGGTGCACTAGCCCACTGCACCACAGGACATCCTCTACTTGCCAGTACATCATAGTTATCCCTCCGTTGTTGGCCTTACCGGCCATAATTTTGAACTTTTCTTTTAAAGAATTTTTTATTAATGGAGGGCATGGTGGCACAGTGGTTAGCACTGCTGCCTCACAGCACCAGGGACCTGGGTTTGATTCCAGCCTTGGGTCACTGTCTGTATGGAGTTTGTACTTTCTCCCTGTGTCTGCGTGGGTTTCCTCCCACAGTCCAAAGATGTGCAAATTGGGTAGATTGGCCATGCTAAATTGTCCCTAAATGTCCCAATATGTGGCAGTTAGGAGGATTAGTGGGGTAAATACTTGGGGTTACAGGAAACAGGTCTGGGTAAGATTGCCCCTTAATGTCAGGGGGATTACATAGGGTTACAAGGATAGAGCCTGGGTAGGATTGGAACATATACGATGGGCTAAATGGCTTCTATTACACTGTAGAGATTCTATAATTCTTCCTGTCTTGGGTCTATATTACAAGGGGTCAATACCTGTGAAGACGAGAAACTCGGATTTAAAACATGCCAGTGTTCAGTAATGATACCGTTGCTGTTTCAGTGTTTGGTGGGATTTTATTTTACAGACTCGAGAATGTTGTGCTGGCTACTTTGGTAAACAATGCCAAGCATGCCCAGGAGAAGGTACAAACTGGTGCCTGGGAAATGGCATTTGTCAAGATGGCATTAATGGCACAGGGACTTGTGAATGTGAAGAAGGATTTGCGGGGACAGCGTGTGAGACCTGTGTTGCTGGAGGATACGGAATCCATTGCGATCAAGGTGTGTTTTGTGACTCTGCCCTTATCTTAGCTGACTGTCCCCACGTAGAGAATATGATTGCCTGTGACCATTACCGAGGTAATTCCACCATCCTCACATAACATTTCTCCCTGAGATTTAAGCTCCAATTGCTTAAATAGATGGCACAGCAGCGCAATAGTTAGCATTGCTGCCTCAGAGTGCCATGGAGCCGGATTCTATTTCCAACTTGGGTCACTGTCTGTGCAGAGTCTGCACATTCTCCCCATGCATGCGTGGGTTTCCTCTGGGTGCTCTGGTTTCCTCCCACAAACATGCATTGGCCGTACTAAATTCTCCCTCAGTGTACCCAAACAATGTGATGACAAAGGGATTTTCACAGTAACTTCATTACAGCGTTAATGTAAGCCTATTTGCAATACTAATAAACTTTTAAAAAAAAACTTTAAAACCGCATTGCACAAATTACACAGAATTTAAAACACAAAACAGGCCATTCTGCCCAACAGATTCATACTGGTGATTGTGTTCCACACAACCGCGACAAATCCTTTTCTATCTCATCCTATCTGCACACCATGCTCCTTTCTCCCTGATGTATTTCCCTTTGAAAGTATCCACAATACAATGACATATATTAACGGAATAGCAATAGGATGTACCGCTTCCTATTTTTGAAGAAGTGAAAGAGTGAGTGATCCAGTTGTGGTGGTCACACAGCTGGGTGACATTGAGTCCTGGTAACGTAACACCTCAATTTTGAAATGCTAATCTTTGGCCAAGATTTTCCAGCCATTCCTGCCAGCAGGATCTTCCAGTCCCCCTGATAGTAACCCCCTGCCGTAGATTCCCCGACAACGGTGGGGGTGAATAACAGGAAAACCTGTTGACAGGGATGGGACCAAAAGATCTCAGCACTGACCAATAGCTGGCCACACTCTGCCGCAAAACATGGGGATGGAAAATCCCGTCCTTTGTTTTCCAGTCACTCGGCTGACTTCACCCCTTACACTCTCTCCACAACCTCCTCCCCAATCCCTGCCATTTCCTCAACTCCTGCCTCTCACGCATCTTCAATTTTAATCGCATCATTTGGACTCCATGAATGCAGGGGGTGCAGAGATGCCTCACCATGATTTGGACAGGCTGGATGAGTGGGCATGTGCATGGCAGATGCATTATCATGAGGATAAAAGTGAGGTTATCCACTTTGGTAGCAATAATAGGAAGGCAGATTATTATTTGAATGGGTGTAAACTGAGAGAGAGATGGATACTCAGCGAGATCTTGGAGTCCTCGTGCATCCGTCGCTGAAAGTAAGCGTGCAGGTACAGCAGGAGTAAAGAAGGCAAATGATATGTTGGCCTTCATAGCGAGAGGAGGCAGAGGGATGTTTTACTGCCATTATTTAGGGCATTGGTGAGGCCACACCTGGAAAATTGTGTGTAGTTTTGTTGTTCTTATCTGAGAAAGGATGTCCTTGCTACAGAGGGAGCGCAGCGAATGTTACCAGGCTGATTCTTGGGATGGCAGGACTGTCACACGAGGAGAGATTAAGTTGGTTAGTTAAGTCAAGTTGGTTATTCATTGGAGTTTAGAAGAGTGAGACAGGATCTCATAGAAACTTATAAAATTCTAAAAGGGTTAGACAGGGTTCATTCAGAAAGAATGTTCCCAATGATGAGGGAGTCCAGATCGAGGGGGTCATAGTTTGAGGATAAGGGATAAAACATTTAGAACAGAGGTGAAGAAAAATTTCTTCACCCAAAACGTTGTGAATGCAGAATTATAGAATCCTACAGTGCAGAAGGAGGCCATTCGGCCCATCAAGGCTGCACTGACCACAGTTCCACCTAAACTGTATCCCCATGTATTTATCCTAAATAGTCTCGCTGATACTAAGACGCAATTTAGCACGGCCAATCAACCTAACCCACACATCATTGTGTGAGGAAACCGGAACACCTGGAGGAAACCCATGCAGATACAGGGAGAACATGCAGATTCCACGCAGATAGTGACCCAAGCCGGGAATCGAACCCAAGCCCCTGCCGCTGCGAGATAGCAGCACTAACCATCATGCCATTTGGAATTCACTGCCACAAAGAATAGTTGAAGCCAAAATATTGTGTGATTTCAAGAAGAAATTAGATGGAGCTCTTGCAGGTAAAGGGATCAAAGGATATGAGAGGAAGGGGGGGGGGTCAGTATATTGAATTCCATGATCAGCCATGATTAAAATGAATAACGGAACAGGCTCGAAAGACCGAATGGCCCACTCCAGGTTTAAGTTTCGATGAAATTGCTACAAGGAGTGTAGCGGGGGTTCACAGAGAAAGCCCACTATTGCATTCTCAGGGCAAACTCACACAGATAATCAGTGTGGTCTGGTCAATGCGGTCCATATAACAGGAAACAAAATGCTTGTCATTGTGCCACAGGATGTTTCTTAATGATTTTTTGCATTAACAAAGCCGTTATTATTAATTACTTTTTAGAATGTAGGTGCGTTCATGGTAAATGCAATGAAGGAATCGACGGGGATGGAACTTGTGAGTGTGAGGTCGGTTGGAGAGGTGTCCATTGCGATACTCGTAAGTTTAAATTTCTTATGTTGTCGGTTCAAAAAACAGTCATCTGTGATTCTACCAGTTGATAATAGAGCACATTCCAACGAGGCATCGAGGGTAAAGATGATTTTCCTCATTATAACTATACTGGCGGGAAACAGGGGAGATTTTGACTTGGGTTTTGGATGAGTTTGAAGATGTAATCTTATGGCATTTTGCAAGAACGAAAAGAGCCAGAGAGACAGGGATTGGAGCCTGAGCTCAATGGGGAAGCCGGCTGCTGAGCACTTGGGGCGCCATTGCGCAGGTGCCCCATCTCCCAGTGCACTGGAAGAGCACCTGCCACTCCCCTCCACCTCACAAAGACATTGGGACCCCACCCCGTGCACATCAGGACATCCCCCTTGCCGATTGCTGTCTGCGCTACTGCCGTACTCACCCCACCAAAATCACCAACACCCACATTGATTGGCCCCTCTGTCAGATCTTCTTCTCCCGCCTGTCAATTGTCTGCCCCCCCCCCCAGAGCCAAGTTCCCTTCCCCCCTACCTGCCGATCGCCCACCTGCGAATTCCCTCTCCCACCCATCGATGTCCCCCCTCCTCTCCACAGCATTCCCACTCCCACCTGTCGATCACCACCCTGGCAGACTTCCCTCCCCTCTCCTCCCCACTGATCAGTCCCCTTGGAGATGTCCCTCCCCCACCCACCCCACGCCGCCCCCAACTGGCAGAGTTCGGCCCCTTCCTTCTCACAGCTGCAGAGCTATCCACTTATCTTCCCTTATCCTCCATTCTCCCCACACAGGTTCTACCACCCTCAACACAAGCCCCACCCTATAGCACAGTTTATGGTGCCTGGTGGGCACTGGCAGAATGCCACCATGGCGGGGGGGGGGTCTTCAATGCCCTCTAATCACAATCATCCCCAGCAAGGGTATGTGATCTGGTCTTCGTTTGTGGGAACCGAGTGATTCTTGTTGGGGAAGAACCTCAGTAAGAAAACAGATGGAAGGTATGGAAAAGATCCTTTTACTTTGAAAAAGATGGGAAAACGTTAGATTTTATTTATTGTGATGGATTTCTTCATTTGCCGCTGCACCTTATCTCAAAACACGTCATCCTGAATCGTACCACTCTAAACCACATTTCTTCCACAACTTTTAAACTATGATTGGTCCCGTGATAACGCGTTAAGTTAAAACTCGAGACTGCAAGCCCAACAATATTAACTGAACAAGATAAATCCTTTGCAGTTTTATTGACTGCGGCTGTCACGAGACAGAGAAGACGGATATCTGATTAGACCTTTTTCCCTGATTGAAGCCAAGAGAGAGACAAAGAAGAACAAGGATAGAACAAAGAAAATTACAGCACAGGAACAGGCCCTTCGGCCCTCTACGCCTGTACTGACCACGCACCTGACTGAACTAAAGCTCCCGACCCTTCCAGGGACCATATCCCGCTATTCCCATCCTATTCATGTATTTGTCCAGATATCCAGATTGTCCAGATATGGCATATGGAGTCTTAGCTAGTCTTAGCTTTTATTGGTAGGGGGATTGAATTTAGGAGCCGCAGCATCATGTTGCAACTGTACAAAACTCTAGTGCGGCCGCACTTGGAGTATTGTGTGCAGTTCTGGTCGCCACATTATAAGAAAGATGTGGAGGCATTGGAGAGGGTACAGAGGAGGTTTACCAGGATGTTGCCTGGTATGGAGGGCAGGCCCTATGAAGAGAGGTTGAAGGATTTGAGGTTGTTTTCGTTAGAAAGGAGGCGGCTAAGAGGGGATCTTATTGAAGCATATAAGATGATTAGAGGTTTAGATAGGGTGGACAGTGATAGCCTTTTTCCTAGGATGGAGAAAGCTAGCACGAGGGGACACAGCTTTAAATTAAGGGGTATGAGTTATAGGACGGATATCAGAGGTAGGTTCTTTACTCAAAGAGTGATTAGGGAGTGGAATGCCCTGCCTGCAGCTGTTGTAGATGCGCCAAGTTTGGTGGCGTTTAAGAGGTTAGTTGATAAGTATATGGAAGAGAAGGGAATGGTTTAGTTTGGAGGGGCATTGCTTTTTATTTTGGTCGGCACAACATCGAAGGCCGAAGGGCCTGTTCTGTGCTGTAATGTTCTATGTTCTATGTTCTATATCCCTTAAAAGTCACCATCATATCTGCCTTCACTGCCCCGGCAACAAGTTCCAGGCACCCACCATCCTCTGTGTAAAAAAACTTGCCTCGTACACCTCCTTTAAACCTTGCCAATCGCATCTTAAACCTATCCCCTCCCAGTAATTGAAACTTCCACCCTGAGAGAAAGTTTCAAACTATCCGATGTTGATTATTCTTTCTTTATTCTTTCGGGGATCGCAGGCATCATTGCATTTGTTACCCTTCCCTAATTGCCCTTGAACAGAAAGGCTCACACTGCCGTTGTGGAGGGCAGTTGAGAGTCAAGCGTATCGCTGTGGCTTCGCAGTGCACAAGAAAACCATTGGGCTCTTTGAATCTGCATCTGCTCTCTGAAAAAGCATTCTACCTCATCCCTTAACCCCTTGTTTTTCAAAAAGAATCCAATTCTCTTTCAAATATCTTGATCGAACCTATCTCCGCCATCCTTTCAGACTTCAACCACCCTGAGGGTACAAAATATTCTCCTCACATCACTTTTATTTCTTTCTCCGATCATTTTGAATCTGTCTCATTCTTGGTGATCTCTTGAGGTGGGAACAATTTCTCACTATTTATTTTCAGGAGCTTGAATACCTCGATCAGATCACCCCTCAGCATTCTTTTTTCTGAGGAAAACAATCCCAAACTCTGCAAGGGGGAGGTGATGGCCGAGTGGTGTTATTGCTAGACTATGAATCCAGAAACTCAGCTCATGTTCTGGGGACTTGAGTTCGAATCCCGCCACGGAGATTAAAAAATATCTGGAATTAAGAATTTGCTGATGACCATGAAACCCATTGCCGATTGTCAGAAAAACCCATCTGGTTCACTTTAGGGAAGGAAATCCGCTCTCCTTACTTGGTCTGGTCTAATGTGACTCCAGATCCACAGCAATGTGGTTGACTCTAAGCTGCCCTTTGAAATGTCCTAGCGGGTCACTCAGTTCAAGAGCAACTAGGGATGGGCAATAAATACTGACCAGCCAGTGATACCACAAATGAATTTTAAAAAACTACCCTCATAGCTACAGGTCCTTATCCTTAGAATCAGGCAGGCCCAACTTTAATATCTCACCTGAAAGGTGGCACTTGTGACAATGCAGCTGTCCCTCAGCAGTGTATTGTAAAGTCAGCCTGGCCCGTGTGCCTACAACCCTGCTTCCTGAATCCAGGATCAGTTGATTCAGAAGTAGAAATACTGATATCTGTGTTCCAGGGTATTCGGATTTTCCCGTTACTTACTTTTATAGAACATTACAGCACAGTACAGGCCCTTCGGCCCTCAATGTTGTGCCGAGCTATGTCCAATCCCAAGATCAAGCTATCCCACTTCCAATCATTCTGGTGTGCTCCGTGTGCCTATCCAATAACGGCTTGAAAGTTCCTAAAGTGTCCGACTCCACAGGCAGTCTATTCCACACCCCAACCATTCTCTGAGTAAAGAATCTACCTCGGACATCCCTCCTATATCTCCCACCATGAACCTTATGGTTATGCCCTTTTATTAAACGTTTCCTAAAAGTTCATTATGATATGACTCTGAAAGCTCAAAGAACTAACATTCGGAATGCGTCTATGATTTTTATTTGCAGGAATCACGGATGACCTGTGCAATAAGCGTTGCCATTCTAGTGCCAAGTATGTGCCCCTTTCATTATTTTCTGTTGGTCACAGAGCACTTTTGCATTTAATAAAATTCATGACTTGCTAGTTCATTTGCTGTTGACCTGTTGACACTCTGACCTTTCACCCTCTCGCACAGCTGCATCTCTGAAGCATCTGGCAGTCCGTACTGTAAATGTGTGGCTGGCTTCAAAGGCAATGGTACCTTTTGTGAAGGTAAGGTTGAACTTCTGAGTTCTGATTTACAGGTCCCCTCACACCCAACTTCTTTTGCTTTCCTGGGTTTCCTTTTTGTTTGAAGTGGTGCGTGAGGATGTGGAACTCACTGCCGTGGAAGGGGCTTGGAATGAATAGAACGTGTAACGGGTTAGATACTTGAGGAAGGAAAGAAGGGAGGAATGGAAACAGAATGAGATTAAGGGGGTTGCAAGGAGTCTAACAAACATTGGCATGCACCAGTTTGGCCAAATGAGGCTCTCCTCTGCTGTATATTCCATGTAACTTTATCCATTGCTTTAGTATTTATATCTCATTAAGACTCAAATGTCTAAAAGGGGAAATAGGTTCTGATATCTAACCTGGTTAGCAATTAATCTCTGAATTTATTCATCAGTGTTATGGCCTTAAAGAGACCATTGCTTACGTTAGTGCAGAGAAAAAATGTCCATACGATCCCTACAGTGCAGAAGCAGGCTATTCGATCCATCGAGTTTGCATAGACCCTTCGAAAGAGCACTCTACCTAAGCCCATTCTCCCACCCTATCCTCATAACTCTGTGCATTGATCATGGCCAGTCCGTCTGGCGTGCACCGTGGAAGGAAACTGGAGCACTGGGAGGAAACCCACACAGACACGGGGAGAATGTGCAAACTCCACTTCGACATCCGCCTGAGGTCAGAATTGTTGTGAGACAGCAGGGCAAATCACTGTGCCATTGTGCCATCCTTATATAGTCTTGAGATGGAGATGCCAGCGTTGGACTGGAGTGGGCACAGTAAGAAGTCTCACAACACCAGGTTAAAGTCCAACAAGTTTATTTGTAAGCCCCACCATACTGCCTGAGTTTGCAAAATCCTCCTAACTGTCTTGGTTTGAGACAATTCACACCTCTTTAACCTAATAAATTTCCTTCTCTCCACACACACTGTACTTGTAAAGACTTGATTACCTGTAAAGACTCATATTCCTCCTGTTCTTCACATTCTAATCTGTAATTATCTTGCAATTGTATCTTTGCCTATAAATATATATACGCCCTGTTTGTGAACCTGTCTCCACTCACCTGCTGATGGAGCAGTGCTCCGAAAACTCATGATTCCAAATAAACCTGTTAGACTTTAACCTGGTGTTAACCTGGTGTTGTGAGACGTCTTACTGAGCATTAGAACCATAGAAAAGTTATAGCACAGAAGGAGACCATTTGGCCCATCTTGTACATGCCATTGTTGGAGTTCGGAATGTGTTTTTAGTTATCTAATTGACACGATCCTTACTCTTCCAAATAGAAGTTAATAGTTTTGAGGGGATTTGACTAATGTCACTTTTAGCTTGCGATAACGTTTCTGACCTTTGCCCACACTATTTATCACAGCTATCAATGCTTGCGAGGTGAATAATGGGGGCTGCTCGCTAAATGCAGACTGTAAAATAACGCTCCCCGGACAAAGAAACTGTACCTGCCGGACAGGATACACTGGCGATGGATTGATATGTCTTGGTAACAATGATTTATATTCCCTTTTAAATATCTGCCTATTGAACATGTTCCATAATTCAAACATAGACAACTGAGCTGATTTTAAGGGATCAGGTGAGATTGATTGCCCTTTGGCATCAAGGCCAGCATTTAGAGGTTTACAGCATGGAAACAGGCCCTTCAGCCCAATTTATCCATGCTGCCCAGTTTTTATCACTAAGCTAGTCCTAATTGCCTGCATTTGGCCCATATTCCTCTATACCCATCTTATCCATGTAATTGTCTAAATGCTTTTTAAAAGATAAAATTGTATCTGCTTCTACTAATACCACTGGCAGCTCGTTCCAGACACTCAGCACTCTGTGTGAAAAAATTGCCCCTCTGGACCCTTTTGTATCTCTCCCCTCTCACCTTAAACCTAGTTTTGGGCTCCCCTACCTTTGGGAAAAGATATTGATATCTAGCTGATCCATGCCCCTCATTATTTTATAGACCTCTATAAATCAGCCTTAACTTTCCAACATTCCAGGGGGAAACAGTCCCAGACTATCCAGTCTCTCCTTATAACTCAAACCATCAAGTCCTGGTAGCATCCTAGTAAATCTTTTCTGTATTCTTTCCAGTTTAATAATACACTTTCCATAATAGGGTGACCAGAACTTACAAAGTATTCCAAGTGTGGCCTTACCAATGTCTATTGCAACTTCAACAAGGTGTCCCAACTCCTTTAATCGAAGTTCTGACCAATGAAAGCAATGAATGAGACCAACTGAGGCACCAAGGAACCCTAGCAAACGGGAATCAGAGGGAAATCTCTTCCACTGATTGGAATCATTTGTAACACAAAGGAAGATTCTTGTGCTGGTTGGAGGTCAATCAGTGCAACTCTAGGACATCACAGCACAAGTTCCTTGGGTCCTGGGTCCAATAATCTTCAGCTGCTTCACCAGTGACCCTCCCTCCTTCATAAAATCAGAAATAAGAATGTCTGTTGATGATTGCATCATTTAAAAAAGTAAAATCCATTTATTAGTCACAAGTGAGGCTTCCATTAACACTGCAATGAAGTTACTATGAAATTCCCCTAGTCACCACACTTTAGCACCTGTTTGGGTCAATGTACCCAATCAGCACATACTTTCAGAATGTGGGAGGAAACCAGAGCAGCTGGAGGAAACCCACGCAGACACGAGGAGAATGTGCAAACTGCACACAGACAGTGACCAGAGCTGGGAATTGAACCCGGGTCCCTGGTGCTGTGAGGCAGCAATGCCAACCACTCTGCTTGTCTGGATGGGTGTGGCTCCAAAAATATTCAAGAGGTTTGACACCACCCCTGCTTGATCAACTACCACATTAAACATTCACTTCCTCTGCCACCAACTCTCAGTAGTAGCAGTGTGTACCATATAAAAGATGACCGACAACAACTCACCGAGGCTCCTTCAACAGCACCTTCCGAGCCTGCAACCTCTTCCTTGAAGAGCAATGGCAACTGATGTGGAGGGGGACAGCATCATCTGCAAATCCCCCTGTGTGTCACACATTACCCTGACTTGGAACTTGCAGTGCCATCTCACTGTTCATGCCCAGTGGCACTGCAAGTGAGAACAGAGAACTTGGCTCTCAGCCAAATCCCATTTCATTGCAGCGGGATTGGAAAATTCTGCTGCCGTGAATCCAGATTCCACCCTAGTTTGCTGTCTCTGGGTTAATTTTCTGGAACTCCTTCCTAAGCAGCTCTGCATGGTCTGTAACATTTCAAGGACATAACTCACCTTCACCATTCCATGGGGAAGAGAAATTAATACCAACCTCACCAGCAACATCCACATCCCATCAAAGAATTTTAAAATACTATATTCTTTTTTGACTGCGTAGATAATGGTAGTGAAATATAATCAATAACAATCTCATATTACAAAAGGATAATCTATAAAAGGCATCATTTTATTCTTGATCTTCTTTAAAGAAATCAACCCCTGTCTGGAGAATAACGGAGGATGCCACACAAATGCAGAATGTACTCAAACTGGGCCAAACCAGGTCAGTAAAATTCCACGATTGGAAATCTAATTGGACCCGGGGTGTCCAGCACAGTGGCGCAGTGGTTAGCATTGCTGCCTCACAGCACCAGGGACCGGTGTTCAAGCCCTCTCCCCGTAACTACGCACATTTACCATGGCTAATTCACTAGACTTCACACCTAGGAATACTAAGAGGCAATTTAGCATGGCCAACCCACCTTACTTGTACATCTTTGGAGCATCCGGAGGATGAGGTCGGATCAGTATTGATGGGCCGGATGGCCTCTTTCTGCACTGTGGAGATTCTATGGTTATATAGAATATAGAATCAGAGACTGGTCTTTGCTGTGCAAAATGCCCGTCTAAGCTAACCCCATTTGTCTGCATTTGGCCCATACCCTTCTAAACCATTCCTATCCACGTATCTGTCAAATGTCTTTAAAATGTTGTCAATGTCCCTGTCTCAGCCACTTCCTCCTCATTCAAACACATTTTCCTGGACTTGTTCGGGGATATAATGAAGAGTAATCTGTGTATCTGTGGACTGGGCCTGAGATTAAGAATAAGCACAAGTGAACGGTGCATTTTCCTATTCCTCTACCACCTTTCAGACTAAGCTTTCTAATTTTATGTTGGTGGTTTTAGGCAGCGTGTAACTGTTTGGTTGACTATCAAGGTGACGGAAGGAGCTGTGAACCAGTGAACCCCTGTCAAACGGTGAGTGCAATGCTGGTTCTTTAATACATCTTCATTCCACATCATGTGTCAATTACCCGTGATGCTACTGAGTTATTTCCTGTTACTTTATTACAGAGCAATGGAGGTTGCAGTGAATTTGCCAAGTGCAACCACACTGGGCCAAACGAGCGAGAGTGTAGCTGTCTAACGAATTACGTTGGTGATGGGTTTACCTGTAAAGGTACCATCTACATGGTGTGTTCATTTGATCAGGTGCTTCACTTCGAGTTCAGTTGTGATCAATTCAATGCTCCAAACAGATTAGCCACTCAGAAATCTCCCTTTCTTCCCAGGAACTGTCCAAGGATCCGGCTGCTCTCCGTTTCTTCTATTATCTTCAGGTAAGAATAAATCACCAACCTTCAGTCTCTAATGGTGATAGCTTCAGCCCAGCTACGTGTAAGTTTTTTAAAAAGTTTATTTATTAGTGTCACAAGTAGGCTTACGTTAACATTGCAATGAAGTTGTTGTGAAAATCCCCTGGTGTCCATACTCCCGGTACCTGTTCAGGGTACACTGAGGGAGAATTTAGCACAGCCAATCCACCTAACCAGCACATAAATCGTAGAAATCTACAGTGCAGAAAGAAGCCCTTCGGCCCATCGAGTCTGCACCAAACACAATCCCACCCAGGCCCTACACCCCTATCCCTACACATCATACCCACTAATCCCTCTGACCTACACATCCCTGGACACAAAGGGGCAACTTCTTAGCATGGCCAATCAACCTAACCCGCGCATCTTTGGACTGTGGGAGGAAACCGGAATAACCGGAGATAACTCACACAGACACAAGGAGAATGTGCAAACTCCACACAGACAGTGACCCGAGCTGGAAATCGAATCCAGAACCCTGGAGCTGGAAAGCAACAGTGCTACCCACTGTGCTACCATGCCACACAGTGCTAACAACTGTGCTACCATGTCACATCTTTTGGATTGTGGGAGGAAACCAGAGCATGCAGAGGAAACCCATGCAGACACAGGGAGGACATGCAGACTCCACACAGACAGTGACTCAAGCTGGGAATCGAACCTGGATCCCTGGCACTGTGAGGCAGTAGAGCTCACCACCGTGCCACGGTACTGCTTTGACTAGTGAAATTCTAGCTGTCAATAGTACCATTATTCAATCTGTTTTGGAAATGTTTGTCAGCGCAGCAAGAACAAAGCACCACCTGTGGACCAGGAACTAACTCAGGGTAACTTTGCCAGCTCTGTAACCTCAACAAGCAGAAACACTCAGATGATAAATATTTGGAGATTAAGCTGCAACAGGTATAGCACTTACCCAAAGCTTTTGGATGTGGAATTTGGAGAACATGAAACCATTTGATTTACCCATCCTGTCTGCACCCACTCTTCAACACAGCATCCCACTCAGACCCTTTCCTGTAACCCCACATACTTACCCTGCTAATCCCCCTAATCTATACATCTTTACGACACTAAGGGGCAACTTAGCATGGCCAATCCACCTAACCTGCACATCTTTAGACTGTGGGAGGAAACCCACACAGACACGGGAAGAATGTACAGACTGCACACAGACAATGACCCAAGGCCGGAATTGAACTCAGGCCGTTGGCACTGTGAGGCAGCAGCATTAATCACTGTATCGCCCTTCCACCAATTTGCTGCATGCAAGTTAGTTACCGTAGTTCCCTGCATTACACCAGTGGCTATACTTCCAAGAGCAGCGCTTCGTTTCCTGGGATATGGGAGAAAGGGGGGATCAGGGTATTGAATTTGATGATTAGCCACTATGAATGGGGGAACAGGCCAGAAGGGCTGAAAGGCTTACTCCTGCTTCTAATTTCTATGTTTCAATGTGTGACCCTAAAGCCCCATGGTATATATCAATGCAACTCCTATCAGACAAAAAAAAAATCTTGGATAGTCCCATTGATCAGGCCATTGAACACTCCATACCCAACAATCTTTTAGGTGTTACTTTTCTTCACTTTATCTACTTAGAGTTGAAAAAGAAATGAGTCCTCCAATTGGAAATTGATGTTTAGTTCGTCTGATACCCCCACGCTGATCTGATGTGATTGGATTTACTATTTTCACATGTATTGGTATACAGTGAAAAGTATTGTTTCTTGCACGCTAGACAAAGCATACCGTTCATAGAGAAGGAAAGGAGAGAGAGTGCAGAATGTAGTGTTACAGTCATAGCTAGGGTGTGGAGAAAGATCAACTTAATATAAAATGCTGGAAAATCTCAGTAGGTCTAGCAAACTTGCTGAGATTTTCCAGCATTTTCTATTTTGGTTTCAGATTCCAGCATCCACATTATTTTACTTTTATTGAATTAATATAAGTCCATTCAAAAGTCTGACAGCAACAGGGAAAAAGCTGTTCTTGAGTCAGTTAGTATGTGGCCTCAGGCTTTTGTATCTTTCTCCTCATGAAAGAAGGGAGCGTGGGATCCTTGAATATGTTGGCTGCTTTTCTGAGGCAGCAGGAAGTGTAGACAGATTTGAGCGATGGACAGGGGCTCATTCACGACCCTTTGTAGTTTCTTGATATCTTGGGCAGAGCTGGAGCAATAACAAGCTGTGATACTACCCTAAAAGATGTTGTTATGACACTGGAGTAACTCTCTGCAAACCCAGATGATTTATTTTGTTGTGGTCAGTAAGGAAGGATGTTGCAGGTTACAGAGGGACATAGATAAGCTGCAGAGCTGGGCTGAGAGGTGGCAAATGGAGTTTAATGCGGTAAAGTGTGAAGTGATTCACATTGGAAGGAATAACAGGAATACACAGTACTGGGCTAATGGTAAGATGCTTGGTAATGTGGATGAGCAGAGAGATCTCGGTGTCCATGTGCATAGATCCCTGAAAGTTGGCACCCAAATTGATAGAGTTGTTAAGAAGGCATACAGTGTGTTAGGTTTTATTGCTAGAGGGATTGAGTTTCGGAGACGTGAGATAATGTTGCAGCTGTATAAAACTTTGGTGTGGCTGCACTTGGAGTATTGCGTACGGTTTTGGTCGCCACATTATAGGAAGGATCTGGACGTATTGGAAAGGGTGCAGAGGAGATTTACCGGGATGTTGCCTGGTATGGTGGGAAGGTCTTATGAGGAAAGCTTGAGAGACTTGAGGCTGTTTTCATTAGAGAGAAGAGGGTTAAGGGGTGACTTAATGCAGGCATATAAGATGATCAGAGGATTAGATAGAGTGGACTGTGAGAGCCTTTTTCCTCAGAATGAGATGGCTAGAACGAGGGGATTTAGCATTAAATTGAGGGGTAATAAATATAGAACAGATGTCAGAGGTAGGTTCTATATTCAAAGAGTAATAAAGCTGTGGAATGCCCTGATCTTAAAGAGACATATAGGATCTTATAGAGATTAATAAGATAATGAAGGGGATAGATAGGGTACAGGTAGAAAGATTCTTCCTGATTAGAAAGGATAGCAGAGCTAGAGGGCACAGCCTCAAAATAAGGAGGGAGGGGGGGCAGTTTAGATCAGAGTTGAGGAGGAACTTCTTCACTCAAAAGGTGGTGAATCTCTGGAATTCTCTGCCCATTGAAGTGGTGGAGGCTACCTCGCTGAATATACTCAAATCACAGATAGATAGATTTCTGATAGATAAGGGAGTTAAGGTTATGGAGAGAAAACAGGAAAGTGGAACTGATCCACTTCAGATCAGCCATGATCTTGTTGAATGGCGAGGCAGGCTCGAAGGGCTCGATGGCCTCTTCCTGCTCCTATTTCTTATGCCTGCACAGTAATGGACTCGCCAACATTAAGGGCATTTAAATGGTCATTGGATAAACATACGGATGATATTGGAATAGTGTAGGTTAGATGGGGCTTTAGATTGGTTTCACAGGTCATCACAACATCGAGGGCCGAAGGGCCTGTACTGCGCTGTAATGTTCTATGTTTTATTGTCTCTTTCTGTGCAGCTTAATCGTGTCACTGAGTTTGGCGGCTCTGGCCCTTTCACCGTGTTTGTTCCAAGTAATGATGCTTTTAAGGACCTTTCTCAGGTAAATACAAGCATGTCATTGAGGCTGCACCATTTACCAAAGTGGGGGGGTGGTTTGTTTGAGTCATTTTGCATGAGAGTCTTCACCTCCTCGTTCTCTTTAACGTTCAGATATCCAACTGGACGGAAAATGGACAGATGACCCAGGTTCTCCGTTATCACATCGTGGCGTGTAACCAAATCCTGTTCAACCAACTCATCACCACGAAAAGTCTCATCACCCTTCAAGGAGAAACCATACGGTTTTCTTATGTACAGGTGAGAGTGTGAGTTGCGGTGAGACTTGGGGGGATAAACCGCTGGATCCAACGCTCCGTGTTACTTGATATAAATTGATCAGGGAAGAAAGCAACAAAATTTAAGAGTGTTAGAGTTCCATTTTCCCCACCCACTGTGGGAATTGGAGTGGGCAGGGGCCAGTGCAGGTCAGAGGTCAGTGCAGGCTCGATGGGCTGAATGGTCACCTCCTGCACTGTTGGGATTCTGTTACCTTTTCCTCCCTATTTTTGTTGATCTCGAACAGTGCAAGCGCAGTGTGAAAGTCCCCCCCTTAGTTTTTGTTCACTTGTTAGTATTCCTGCCAGAAAGTTGTGGGTTCAAGTCCTACTTCTGGATTTCAGTGCATGAGATAGGCTGGCAACGCAGTGCAGTGCTACAGGAATGCTGGATGGGGCATCCTTCTACTGAGATCCTGCCAGTATACTCTCCCAGGTGGATCCTAGAGGAGAGCCAGGGAGTTCCCACTGCTGTCCTGGCTAAATGTTCATCCCTCAACCAATATCGTTCAAACAGATAATCTGGGCATTGATTTCCTTTGCTGCTCCTGGGAGCTTGCTGTGCACAAATTGGCAACTTTTTTTTATTTCTTCATGGGATGTGGGCATCGCTGGCTGGGCCAACATTTATTGTCCATCCCCGAGGACATTTAAGAGTCAACCACATTGCTCTGGAGTCAGATACAGGCCAGACCAGATAAGGACAGCAGATTTCCTTCTCTGAAGGGATGTTAGTGAACTACAGTGACTGCACTTCAAAGATTAAATTGATTGGAAAGCACTCTTCTATCAGGAAAAAAGTGCTTTGTTAGTTAAATTCATCAGAGAATCATAGAATCCCAACAATGCAGAAGGAGGCCATTCAGCCCATCAAGCCTGTACTGACACCAATCCCACCTATATCCTATTCACACACCCCTCATATTTATTTACCATGGCCAATCCACCTAATCCGTGCATCTTTGAAGTGTGGGATGAAACTGGAGCATCCGGAGGAAACCCACGCAGACAGGGGAGAATGTGCAAACTCCTCACAGACAGTGACTCAAGCCGGAAATCGAACCTGGATCCTTGGCGCTGTGAGGCAGCAGTGCTAACCACTGTACCGCTGTGCTGCCCTACTCTTTCTTTTGTCCACACGGTGGCACAATCATTAGAACTGCTGCCTCACGGCGCAAGGGACCCGGGTTTGATTCCAGTATTGGATGACTGTCTGTGTGCACATTCTCCCCGTGTCTGCGTGGGTTTCCTCTGGGTGTTTCTCCCACAGCCCAGAGATGTGTGGGTTAGCTGGACTGGCCATGGTAAATTGACCTTTACGGTCCCAAGGTTTGGCCATGGTAAATGTGGGAAAAGGAGCTGGACAAGATGCTCCTTCGGAGGTCAGTGTAGGCTCGATGGGCTGAATGGTCACCTCCTGCACTGTTGGGATTCTATTACATTTTCCTCCCTATTTCTGATTAATTGATATTTGAAGGTGGCGGGACACGTAGTGACGCATAGGGGATCTTGGGGGCTTTGTAATAGAGGTATTGAGTATATATAACTCCGGTTCACTGCTTAGGTAAATAACAACTGTATCATTTATTTACCCATAACTATAATACGGAGGGATTTGCAGCTTTGTGCTGGATTTCAGGATCAAATCTGCCAAGCAAGCCCCAGTTTGTTAAGGTGCTCCCTCACGCTGGTCCCCGATTGGTTACAGGGATCATGTGATCCTCCCCCTTAAAGGGGCAACCACCATAGTGCAGAGAATTTATGTTCGACCTTCATAAAGCCTTGGATGGGATCTAATTAGTATATTGTATCCAATTAAGTGTGGCACCAAGGCACAATAGCTAGCATGGCTGCCTCGCAGTGCCAGAGACCTGGGTTTGATTCCCGGTTTCAGTCACTATGTGGAGTTTGCATGTTCTCCCCATGTCTGTATGGGTTTCTTCCAGATGCTCCGGTTTCCTCCCACAGTCCAAAGATATAGAATCATAGAATCCTTACAATGCAGAAGGAGGTCATTAGGCCCATCGAATCTGCATCAACAACAATCCAACCCCTGCTCTATCCTCATAACCCTATATATTTACCCTGCTAATCCCTCTGACACTGATGGATAGCTTATCATGGCCAATGCTCCTATCCAGCACTTTTGGACTGTGGAAAGAAACTGGAGCACCCAGAGGAAACCCACGCAAACACTGGGAGAATGTGCAGACTCCACGCAGACAGTGACTCAAGCCGGGAATCGAACCCAGGTCCCCATGTTAGGTTGATTGGCCATGTTAAGTTGTCCCTTTGTATCCCCAAGGTGTAGGTTAAATGGATTGGCCGTAGTAATTGCATGGAGTTACGGGGATAGGAAGGGGTGAGAGCCTGAGAAATATACACTGTCAGAGAGTTAGTCCAGACTAAATGGACCAAATGGCCTCCTTCTGCACTGTAGGAATTGTATGAATTGTGGTCTTCACTGGTAATGAGGAGATTTGGTTCAAGGGAAGGCAGTGGTTTTGGAAATGGGAGGAAGGAAGTTTTGTACAGGAGGTGGGATTGACTCGGAATTCATTGCCTGTGAGCGGGGAATGGGCGCCGGAGGCTATGTGACTGAGAGAGCGCGGGAGAATGGGCTGACTGGATTGTTCCTTGGAGGACCAGCATGGATTAGATGGGCCGAATAGCTTCTTTCCATACTATAATGATTCTGGTAGAGAAAGACTACACCGTTCCTTGTGGCTGTGTGAACTTCCAGGACACTTTTGATTGTTGAGGCAAATGTGTTTTGGGCAAAGTCATGGGCACCACTTTTGTTTTACAGGGAATCCCTCTCACATCTCTACATTTCGGTGGTTCTTTAATTATTAGCCATCTACACTTCCCACTGCCTTGGTAAAGCAGCCAGCATAATTAAGGATTCCACACACCCTGGACATTTTCTCTTCCACCTTTCTCTGTCAGGAAAAAGATACAAAAGTCTGAGGTCACATACCAATCAACTCAAGAAAAGCCTCTTCTTGCTGCTGTCAGACTTCTGAATGGACCTTCCTTGCATTAAATTGATCTTTCTCTACACCCTAGCTATGACTGTAACACTATATTCTGCACTCTCTCCTTTTCTTTTAAAGGAACGGGATGCTTTGTCTGTATAGAGTGCAAGAAACAATACTTTTCACTGTATATTGATACACGTGACAATAAATCAAATCAGATCAAATCAAAGCAAGGTTTCAGTTTCTAACACCTGGCTCTGCGTAACTCATCTGTTAACTCGGAGGGAAGAGTAACTCGGGGAAAAGGGTATTTCTGGGGAAAGGTGACACATTTGTTTTAAAAGGCCACAGAATTGATCCACAAAGAAGCATTAAACCAGCAAGCCTGAAGTTTTATACTGCCTGTCAAGGCATTACTAAACTCAAAATGATTGTCAAGTTGCAGTAGCTGCAGATCCTTAAGCAGGGCCAGGTATTAGAAACTGGAGCCTTCCTTTGATTTGATTTGATTTATTGTCCCATATATTAATATATAGTGAAAAATATTGTTCCTTGCGTTCTATACAGACAAAGCACACCGTTCCTATGGAAGGAACGGAGAGAATGCAGAATGCAGTGTTACAGTCAAAGCTAGTGTGTAGAGAAAGATCAACTTAATGCGAGGTAAACCCATTCAAAAGTCTGACAACAGCAGGGAAGAAGCTGTTCTTGAATCAGTTGTACATGACCTCAGACTTTTGTATCTTTTTCCCAACAGAAGAAGGTGGAAGAGAGAATGTCCAGGGTGTGTGGCGTCCTTAATTATGCTGGCTGCTTTGCCGAGGCAGTGGGGAAGTGTAGACAGAGTCAATGGATGGGAGGCTGGTGTACGTAATGTATTGGGCCACACTCATGAACTTTTGTAGTTCTTCGCGCACATCAGAAGCCACACCAAGCTGTGATACAACCAGAAAGTGGGAGCACGCAAAAACAAAATGACGAGAATGCATCTCACCCCCAATTCCAGCCAGCCTGCTACCGGATGGACCAATGCCCTTACTGTGCTGGCCACCACTTACCCCCTCCACTAACTGCCCCGGGACAGACTAACTGACCATTCACCCAGTGTTGTTCACAGAGCAACAGTGAGTGCACTCGGAAACTGACCCATTGACTGTGGACACTTTATCAGGAAATGAAAGGCACTTTAAATACTTTCTTTTTATCTTTCACTGCAGCGCGAGTTGGTCACTGCCTTGAAAGAAGCTAGAGGAATTTGGTTCACATTAGCATTTATATTGGAACAACAGCAAGTGTGTAATTGTGCGTGTAAATACATTGATTATGCATATCGTACACTCTGTAGCACATGAATGATTAGTACAGTGTTTGCAGGTAGTTTACTGATCCTTTATTATGTCCCAGTTTAGTTGTTAATCAGTGTAATGTCATGGAGGGCACATATCCAATTTCTCAACACGACCTCCTGGCCAGAGAGACTTTCCATTCGCTTCCGTCCCAATAACATTTTGGTTTTAAAATTAACATCCTGAATCCAAGCCCGAACCTCACTCCCTACCACTGCAACCTCACAGATCTCTCAGAACTCTGAGCCCCAGAGCAACACGGTGGTTAGCAATGCTGCCTCACAGTGTTAAGGACTTGAGTTTGATTCCAGGCTTGGGTCACTGTCAATGTGGAGTTTGCACATTCTCCCCATGCCTGTGTGGGTTTCTTGTGGGTGCTCCGGTTTCTTTCCACAGTCTGAAAGATATGCTGGTTAGGTGCATTGGCTGTGCTAAATTCTCCCTCAGTGTGCCCGAACAAGAGAGTGGCAACTAGAAGATTTTCACAGTAATTTCACTGCGATGTTAATGTAAGCCTACTTGTGACACTAAACTTCAAAAAACTTCTCCAACTCCTTCATAGAACTCCTGCTCCCTCATCCTGTCGGTGGGTGCTTTCTGCTATCTGGACCCTAAGCTGTCCCTAAATCTCTCTGCTTCTCCGCCTCTCGCTCCACGCTCTTAAGGCACTGCTTAAAATCTCCCTCTTTAGCCAAGCTTTAGGTCATTGGTTGCCTCTTTGCTTCAGTGTCAGGGTTTGTCCCGTGAGGCACCTTGAGATATTTATTATGCCAAGGGTACCACATGAATGCAAAGTGTGTTGTTGCTATGGGGAAGATTAGACCTTCACTTCCTGGAGAGTCATTAGCCAGAGTGAATTGCCCTAAACCTGAATGGATTTAAAACCAGGCAGGCGTTTAAACAATGACAGGCATTCATTCATCCCACTCACTAATAACTGAGGTGAAAATCTACCAGTGAAGCTTTTTATCATATTCTATCATTGAGCATTGCTGACTGGCCAGCAATAATTGTAAGAAGTCTGACAACAACAGGTTTAAGTCCAACTGATTTATTTGATAGTAAACTCACAAGCTTTCGAGTTTCCCTCTTTGTCAAATGAATGAAGAGTTCTGGGTCAGATAAAGCATATAAAAGGCACAGACAGTTTACACATTACTGATTAGAATGCGAATCCTTACACCTAACCTGCTATTCAAGTCTTAAAGTGGCTGACAATGTGAGTGGAAGGAGCACTGAGCACAGGTTAAAGAGGTGTGTATTGTCTCCAGACAGCACAGTAAGTAAGATTTTGCTAACCCAGGCAAGTCATAGGGGTTACAGACAGTGTGACATGAACCCAAGATCCCTATTGAGACCGTCCTCATATGTGCGGAACGTGTCTCTGCTCGGCGACTCTGCGCTGTCGTGTGTCGTGAAGGCCCCCTTGGAGAATACACATCTCTTTAACCTGAGTTTAATGCTCCTTCCACTCACATTGTTAGCCACTTTAAGATTTGAATAGCAGGTTAGGTGTACAGATTCGCATTCTAATCAGTAATCTGTAAACAGTCTGTGCTGTTATATGTACTGCATAGACCAGAACTCTCCATTCACCTGACGAAGAGAGAAACCTCGAAAGTCTGTGAGTTTACTATCAAATAAATCGGTTGGCCTTTAACTTGGTGTTGTCAGACTTTTTCCTGTGTTTTACCCCAGTCCAAAGCTAGCATCTCCACATCAGCAATAATTGCCCATCATTAATTGCCCTCGTGAGCTGACTTCTTGGATCGCTGCAGTCTATGTAGGAACACCTGCAACGCTACCAGGAAGGGAATTCCAGGATTTGGACTCAGTGGCAGTGCAGAAAAGGCAATATATTTCCAAGTCAGGATGATGAGTGACTCGGGGCGGAACCTCCAGGTGGCGATATTCCCAGGTTTCTGCTGCCCTGGTCCTTCTAGATAACAGTGACCATGGGTTTGGAAGGTGCTGTCTAAGTAAGTCTCCGGAGGCAGAAATCCCTTCACCAAGATCTCTTTATTCACAATTCCAACAGAGTGCTCGCAGACAGCAGTCTACCTTCGAGAATGCCAGAGGAATTGACACTCTCGGTTAAATACAAGGAAAAGACTCCTTGATTGATTGGTCCATAATCATGACTCCCTAATCATAAAGTTCATATTTCAATAGGCCTGATTGAAGTCATTACAGGAGCCTTGGTAAGCTCCTGCAGGGCATCTTGTAGATGGAACATGCCGCAGTTGGTCAGTGATGTTGGGGGAGGTGGTGAATGAATATTTGCGGATGGAGTGCCAGTCAAGCGGGGCTGGTTTTTCTGAGTGGCGTTGCGTGTTGTTGGAGCTGCACTTGAAGCAAGCCACTCAGTCACATTCAAGCTCACCATTCAGACAAGTGTTCCGTCATACCTAAAGACGTGAGTTATTTTTGAAAAATATTCCAATTGTTTTTCATGATGTTTAACATAAGATCCATGCCTTTTGATTGACAGAACGTCCTGTATCTGAACAACAAAGCCAGGATAATAAACAGTAATATTATCAACGCCAACGGCGTGGTCCATTTCATAGACCAAATACTGTCACCTCGGGAGATGCAGCTTATTCCAAAGGATGTGCTGGGCTACAACTACGTAAGGCTTGCAATGTCCAATCTGAACTGAAAGCTAAAATTTTCATGCGAATTTCAGAAATGGTGGTGAAATTAATGTTGTCACACGCGTGCGTGCACACACACACACACACACACACACACACACACACACACACACACACACACACACACACACACTCTCTCAGGAAGAACAAATGTTGGCAATGTTTATATATCACAAGAATGAGAGGGTGTATTTGAGAGAATTAACCCACGATCTTTTGGTTTTTGTCCATTTCTAGAAAGCTTTCATAGGATTTGATTAATCATCATAGGCTGGACGTGAAATATTTTGTAACCACTTGATGTACCAAGCTCCTGAAAATAGCCAAAAGCGAATTACTGCGGATGCTGGAATCTGAAACCAAAA